>QEPC01013419.1:364082-428688 GCA_003113815.1 Sphenodon punctatus
GTCCCCCCGCCCTGACCCCTGACCTACCACCCAACCCCCGCCCTGAGCAAGGAACAATTTTTAGAGTGCATTAAGTCTGTTATTTACATGTATACAAATTGTATACAGCTCATACAATGAACTTAATAATGTGAGCGTAGACAACATTATACAATTCGTTGTACAGAATGAAGTTCTGTAGAAACAGACTTAATGCACTCTGAAAAATTGTTTCTTGTCGAATTATGATAATAAATTAAAGTTTAATAATGGAAAAATGCAAAAGTTTAGTTATTGATAAAAATGAATTAAAGTATGTATGGTAAGCAATAAAGTACATATATTACATGTATGTTGATGAGGATAAAATATTAAATATTGCTCAAATTCTGAAATAATTTCTATGTTTTTTGGCATTTATGTTTTGTTGCAATGTATGGAGTGAAAGGTTTTTTGAATTGTAATTGTATTGAATTTGGGGTTTTTTTGTATTTTAAGGAAACTTGTGAATTTAAGGTTTTTTTAAACTGTTAAGTTTTTTGTTTTGGTTAATATTCTCTTGTTTTCACAAGCTATCATTCTAAAAACAGACCCACAGTTTAGCCCAAACCTGATCTGAACAGGTGCTTTATAGAATGCTCCAGACATTCATATAGTCATGGTGCTGTCAAGAAAGAACAAACCTTTCAACTCAGTGAGACACAGTAAAAACTGGGAATTTTTACTTGTCAGCATCAGGTGTTTATAGTGGAAAATGCATTGTTGTAATATCAGGGTTTAAGATTTATTAGCATAAAACCTTTTATGTGGTTTTGTCTTTGACTATTTATATGTCTGAACTACCTAGGCATCATTATAGCAGGTTCTGAAGCAATCTCCATATTTTTTTTCTTGTAGATTTGTGAACCACCCAAATAGCATTATGGAAGGTGCTGAAAAAATTACTTAGTTAATTCAGACTTTAAACCATCATCAGATAATAACAAATTTTAGCCACTACTGACCAATGTATAAGAGGCTACATATCCGATTACCCTCAAGCTATTATTTTAAACTTTTCCCTCACCTCAATTGATGTCAAATTTCCCTAATGAAGATTGCTGTGAAAAGAGAACATAGAAATATCATTCAAAAATGCCTCTTCAAAAAGAGGCACTAGACTCTGGTACTCATCTGAAATGGGAGGCCATACAAACAGCAAGATACTGGATCACTATAGCTGACTGACATGCCTAGGAACGATAAATGGGATCTCTGGGGGAGTTATTATTGTCATCAACCCACAAATATCAGAGGCTGCATCAGCTGTGAACTCACTAACTAAAAACTGGAGCGACAAGAGACTAGGGGAGAAAATGTAAGTGGGTTTCTCATAGACTGCAGTTCGACATTTCGCACCCACACACACTTAACTAAAACAGATGAGAGATCTGGAGTGGGAAGTCTGAGTGAGAAGCAGAACCATTTCAAGGAGAGAAACGGTAGAATTTCTAGAAAATAGAGAAGGAAGCAGCAACAGAAGACTTATAGTTTTTCTCGATAGAGTTTAGGGAGAAAAGAAGTGTCACTCTCCAGGAAATGGCTGCTGTAAACTGTGGGCTTACAATCCATTAGAGTTTTAATAGACTGAGCAGACAGGGCCCTGGAAGGAATGCAGTGGCACTTATTATTTTGGACAAGCTTGGCTGTAGTTAAGATTGCAGAAGAAGGTGGGCTGAACATCTATTCCAGGGAGCCACTAAATAGGTGAAATTGCTAGAAAAGCTACTTGTTTTGTGGAGTTTAATTAATATCTGACCCAAGCACCTAAATGATGGAAAGGTATACATTTAGAGAGTTATACCATTAGAAACAAAGGTGCTGAGAAAAGGGAAGCAGTATTCTTCACAAAGCATAAAAAGAAATACATCTAGTCCCAAAATAGTCTAATTATGGACATTAATAAATATTATTTCCTAACAACTTTTTTGTTCTATGAAGCACTTAAACCAGAGCCACTATTTGCAAATATACTTTGTCTTTGAAAATAGTGCAAGGGAAGCAATGGCATCCTATGGATTCTTGGCAAATTGGGTTCAGCTTCAGAATTAGACTGCAGTCCTCAAACTACTTACTCTGAAGTAGTCTCATTGGGTGAAAACAGACATGATGCTAATGCTAACCACCACCCTTTAACCACCCTTGGTGGTTATTTATGCATGTTGCAGGGCTGCATAGGGCACCAATACAGCCCTGCAACATGCATAAATAACCACCAAGGGTGGTTAAAGGGTGGTTAGCGTCATGTCTGTTTTCACCCATTATAAGCAATAGTTTGCAAATCACAGGCCTAGCCATCCAAGCCACTAGGAGCTGGCATGTATTAGAAATTGACTATGATTAAGAACTGTAACAGAGGCAGATAAAAGTCCTATTATTTGTAAAGTGTTCATGTATTCTTGCCTTAATATTTAACCAATTCCCCATGTAATCTCATTGACTTATATCCTGAAATATTCCAAGTCATTTTATGTCAAATTCAATGGAATTACTCACCACTGAAAGAAGTGTAACTGGGATCAGAGTATGTATGGATTACTAACCATTGACTGAAATGCGCCTACCTCTGAGGTGAAATCTTAGCTGTCATTTTGTGCCAGCAGCACTACACAACAGTGTTAGGAGGCCAAATGAATAGCATCCCTGACTGAAATTGCTAAGGAAGGAAGACAGAATGTAATTACCCAAGTTGGAACTTGATCCAGGTTCCATTGGCTCTTTAATGACCACAAGTGTTCAGGGCCTTCATTTGATGCCTCATTCAAAAGATGGATGAGTATCATTCCCAAAGTGCACAAAGACTAGGGCTGCTTGCTGGCATATAGAGAATGGCTCTTCAGAAAGATGAAATAAGGAATTTCACTCTTTCATAGAAAAACGCACCATTTATGTTTGAATCGGAAATGTCTGATCCACTTAATAGATATTGCATGTTGAAAGGAATAATTCAGATGTTACGATTCTTAAATAGTACAGAACTCCAGATATTTGACTGCTGAAGTTGCTAAATTAGATGCTCCCTTTTCAAAGGGAGAAATGATTGCTGTACTTAGAGAGCTCTCTATTCCAGCAAAGCTCAAGGTCTGGGCAGATTTTCATCGTTATAAAAAAATATATGAAAATATCTTTGAAGTTTAGTTCCTTGAGGTAAAGAAATATTGTTTGTTACTTTTAAACTATATCAAACACAAACTGACTAAGATAACACTCAACCATGAAGACCCCAACAGCTTTTATGCTTCTGATTTGGTCAGTATCAGTTTAATATATGGTATTTCCAAAATCTTGTGACTATGGGCAGGATCGAAAGCATTTTTGTATCCCAGAGCATCAATGGAGCATTTGTTGACACCAACAAAAGGACTGCTATTGACTTAACAGGGTTTGATTCAGATTTTATATCTTGTACTGTGGGAAGAGGCATTTAGAAATATATCCATGTCAAAATTCTACAGTCCAGTTGATTCTTTGCATTGCTGGTCGTCTACCACACCTGCTATGCTACAGTTATCCATTAAATTCCTCTTAGAACTGAAGAAGCATTAAGGATGCCTACAATCTATTCAATAGCACAGCAGATGCTCAGTAGGTTACTCCAACAACTACCTGGTCCTCTTCAAGACTTTGGAGAGGCAGAGTGGTGAGACAGTTTCATGATTTAGGGCTGTCTCTGGATATGTTGAGAACTATTTCTCCCCTTAGTAGGAGGTTGATTATAAAGAAGCAACTTGGGGATCAACCATTCAGGTCGATTTGGGAGTAATACAGTCGCTTAGGAGTGCTCCATTTTATAGAGTTTTTAAACCTACTTTAGATTTTGAGCTATACTTGGATTTGGTGGAGGACCCGAAGCTTCGTAGAGCTTTGAACCTTCTTTGTTTTGAACTGCTCCAAACCAAAGTTCTTATAGGGAGACGTACTGGCATCCCATATAAAGATAGGCTATGTTCTTGTAAATTGGTCCAAATTGAGGATTTACTTCATGTATTGTTCACTTGCCTGCTTACTATGTACTTAAGAGTGACTTATTTGGTTCCGTGGCTTGCACAAAGTCCTTACTCCTCCCCACTACAATTACTAAACTTTTTCCTGGTCACTAAAGATGCTAATACAATTTACAAAGTGGCTATGCTGGCCCGGGATCTTAGCAAGTTTTGATATTGTCCTGAACCTTGTGAATGGTATTTCCCTTTTGTATCCAATTGGTTTTGTTGATATGTGCTTAAACAACGTTTGTCCTGTTCATTATATTTGTTTCAATGCTTTTGTATCCTGGCCACGGCTTACAGCCCATGCCAGTAATAAACTTCTTATTATTACTCCAACAAAAATAGCATAATCTGCCAAAGTTTCAGAAAGTCTGACACGGACATTTTGCCCCTACCATACTTTCTGATTTGTTTTCCTTTATATTAATATGTGGGTATGATCCTTAAATCGAAGGGTTTTCCTATCCGCTTTAATGGAGATTTCATTTGCTGCTGTACCTATCATTAATTACTATAATCATACAAGCTTGCATTGAGAGGGGATCTTTCCTAAGGAATCATCACATGCCAGTAAGGGTACTTCAATACTACTGGAACTATGACAATAAGGAGGACCATTCATATTAATGAGTATCCCAAATTATGGTCTTTTGATTTCAATTTGTGAAACATTCAGAAGCAGGTGGAGGAAGCCTCCTGGAACAAGATCTCCCTTCCGTACAAAAAAACCAAATCTGAATAAACTATGGGATGAGAGGATGGTATAAGTCTTCTAACTACCCTGGACAACATAAGGATAGGTCACAATTTGGCTCATTAAAAGTAGTATTATTGAAAAAAAGGGATTACTCGAGGAGAAAGTGCTGTCTCAGTGCCAGTCTCTCCCGTAACTAAGTGAAGCATGTGCACCTGCAACTTCTCAACCACATGAACATATATCCTTGTCTCTTCTGATGTTCACTTCTCCCCTGTCTTTCTTACCCCTTGGGGTAGGGACCTGTCTATAACTATTGATTGTACAGTGCCAGGTATTTAATAAATAAATAAATAAATAAATAATAATAATAATAATGTCAGAATGAACTCTGCTCTTTGTGAGGTAAAATTACCTATTATTTTATTATTGATAAAATATATGACAAACCTAAATTGCTTGCTTGTTTCCATGCAGCATCCCACTCAGATGACACTCATGTATTTAAAGTTTCTGAAGTGGTGGATGTACTTCAGTGAGGTGGCATATTCTACCGTTCTTACCCATTCTGAATAGAAGACTTATTCTGTATTCCCACTGACTTCCCTGTGACTATTCAAAGAGATTAGTACTAATCAGCATATGTACAGGTGGCAGAATTTGGCCCTGAGAGGTAAATTTCCCAAACAGCTTCACAAATAACGTAAAAGTTAATATTTGGTCCTGATCCAGTCATGCATACTATTGCTAAGTAAGTGATACGTTAGTTTTAAGTAACACTTGTGCTGTGTGCAAGGTAGAATTTCTATGCCTTAAATAATTTCCTTTGTTAAAGTTTATTCCATACAAATCCCTGGTCTACAGTATTCATCAAAATTATTTGTGCTAATGGGACAACTCTTGAATAGAAGTTCTGCCTGAATGAAACTAAATAATGACCTCTATGTTTACAGTCATCATCTCGAACATTAATATTTTATTGTTAGTCTCCAACCAGGGTCACTGATAAGAAAAAGCAGAAGCATTTAGAGAACTCATTGGACTCAGTAAAGTACATTGAATGCTACCTTAGTTGGGTGTCTGTAGTAATTTCTCCTTGTTATTTAGCCCTTTCCTTATCTAGTCTAATCTCTCTCCTTGGACGTTTGCTACTTCTTGCTTAAATAAGCAACCTTCATGCAGAACCTGGGCATTGACTTTCTGATAGTCTTAATAAACTATGTGTTCAAGCTTGTGTTAGTCCACTGGGCCTGGTGGAGGTTATTTTCCAACCAAAGTAGAATGAATGCAGAGATTTGATAGATATTCATTATGATATGTAATAAGGTAAGCATTTTGAAACAACCGTGTTTCCTGCACACTTCCCATCTACAAGGGATGCTTTACACATGGAGTTTTTGTAGGCTAATTATTTTGACTGCACAGGAAAGGATGGAGCTCATTTATGGGTAGGAAGAGTTCAGATATTTTGCTGTGAGTTACTTTAAGTTATTTCCAGGGATGGGACTCTGGGCAAAATTTTGGTTTCGGTTCTTATGAATTTGAGTTCTTTTCCAGTTTCAGTACTATCGGATCTTTTGCATTGATTTTTGTACTGGATTTTTAACATTGCGTTTTTTCAATGGGGGACAAACTGCAATGTTAAAAATCTGATACAAAAATCAATGCAAAAGATCCGATAGTACCGAAACCGAAAAAGAACCGAAATTTCGGATTAGTCTCCTGGTATTTATTGCACCCCGTTGGGGGAAGGCAGAGAGGAGGGGCCGCAGCAGGGAAGCATTCTAGAATGCTCCCCTGCGGGCGAGGAAAGGTTGCTAGGGGCAACCACCTCAGGGTGCGTGTGCACTGTGGGCGCCGCGCAATTGGGAGAGCAAAACTCTGCCCCTTTTAGGCGGGGCTGATCAGCTTTGAGATGCGCAGCAGCAGCATTCTGAAGGGTAACGGTGCAGTTTCAGCAGCAAAAAAGCCTTGCTGCTGAACTCGGACAGCGAGGGCTCCAACAGCCAGGGGGGAAAGAAGACTTTCTTGAGCGGCATAATGGGGAGTGCAAAGAAAAAGGGAGATGCTGGGCAGAAGAAGAGCCAAGCAGCGGCAAGGCAGAGGCCACTCACTTCCGACACAACCCCCACAGGTGAAGTGATGGGGGATGGGGGGATGATCCCATCGAGGGATGAGATGTTCGCCTGCCTGGCTAACTGTGAGGCATTAATGCAGGTGCGCATACCTTCCCCCCAGGTGGGGAACCAAAGTTCGGGGGCGGGGCAAGGGACTGTCTACAGGGGCCTACAAGAAGCGGCACCAGGGGGAGAGAAGGGTGTTGGCCTCCCGTGGCCACGAGCATGGGGGAAGAAGGAGAAAGTGAGGGGGTCTTCAGGGTGTGTGTAGGTGAGACCATCCCCCCACCTGGGCAAGCGGGAGTGCGCTGTGGGGCTCAGGTGGTGACCATCCCAGCCCGGTACCGGGAGAGCGGGGAACCGCGCGTGCCCAGCAATAGCAGGGGACCCGTGCATGGGACCACGAGGCAAGGGGACAGAGGGAGTGATGGCACCTATCCAAGAAGCGGGGCTGGGGAGCATGTAGCAGGCACGCCTGTAGGTGGGCAGGGCCGCCCGGCAGGGGCTGCTGGGCGGGGCCCACTTATCGAAGCCATTTACGCTGCAGGACAGGGCTCCAACCAGTGGGTTAGTAGCCCAGACGCAGTGAATGGGGACCCATTCGGGGTGCCTGGAATGGGACAGTACCAGCAGCAAGTGGCTCATAGAGCAGTACCTACCGCACTGGGAGCAGGGCTGGACCCAGCCTACTACATGGCCGGGCAGGGGGGGGCCAGGGATGTTATCGCCCCCTAGTGGTGATGGACTGCCAGCAAGCAGGAGGACGGAGGAGCCTGCAGAGCGAGGCGAGCCAGCAGACGTGGAGAAGGATCCTGGCCCTGGAGAACGAGCTGCGCCTGGTTGCAGAGGAGCGCCCGAGGGACTGTGCGACAAGGGAACCAGAGAGGCGTGTGAACCGGAGGGAGCCAGGGCACGGTGAGGCCACCTTCCAAGGGGAGGGTGCTATGGAGGTTGTTGAGCAGGAGGAACGCAGGCAACCAGGATTGGGGGGAGGTTTAGCACTAATGCAGCCTGGGTGACCTATTATCCCCCAGCATGGAGTAAGTGGGAACATAACAGTTGGACAGACGGTCCCTGCCCCTTCCCTCAACCTCCAGCAGAAGGGACCCCAGTTAATGATAATGGGCATGGGTGATGCCAGCGGGGGTCCCAGACACAGGCACAGGGCTAGGGAACCCTCACTTGCCGGAGACAGACCACCAAGGTACCCCGCACAGAAGGCCCCAGAGGGGCCATCCCCATCAGTGACGCATCCCCCAGGAGGAGCTATTGAAGATATGGCTGCCCCATTCGGGAACCATTTACTCCAGGCCATGAAAGAGAAGATATGGTGCAGGGAGTATGTGGATCTATATGCCCTCTTGTTCAGTGATCCAATCATGGATCATTCGGAGCAGGAGGAGGGGAAGGAGAAAGAAAAATTCCGGTGCCCTAAAACTGACCAGAATTGGGCAAATTGGACATCGGCGTTTGCAGTGTATATGGAGGTGATAATGCAGGCAGACCCAGGGTGGATTGGAGCTACGTAAGTATGTGGATATAGTCCGTAGGGCGCATGATACCGGGTCTCCTGGGGCATGGCTGCGCTATGATGAAGCCTTTCGTCATAGGGCAGCGAGTACACCGGGGCTCCGCTGGGATGTGCATGCTCCAGACCTGTGGCTGGAATGCATGATTGATGTGATGAACACACCACGAGCAGATAGCGGGCACCCATTGGTTAGAATGAGCCATTTCACGGTGATAACCGGAGATGGGGTCAGGGAGGACCCGGCCCGTGCTGGGAGTACAATAAGGTGGGGTGATGTAATCAGACATTATGCAGGTTTTGACACGCGTGCTCTAGTTGGCGGGGGGGGGGAAGCATCCAGCAACCTCCTGCTTCTGACCCAAGCAGAAGGGCGGGAGAAGCCATTATGGGCAGGGAGGTGGAAATGGAAAAGGGGGTCAAGGATTGTTCCCAGGCACTCACCCTTCAAAGGGGGCTGACACCAGTACGAATCGACCAGTTAGAAAAGGCGCTCACCGGCCATCCTGATAGGGCTGAAGTGGATTATGTGGTGCAGGGTTTCAAACGAGGTTTCCTTATTCTGGCTGGCCCAGTTAGTCAACAAAAGATGATCTGAAATCTATTGAAGGGCGGGAGGAGCTGGTGCAGAAAAAAATAGCTAAGGAAGTTGGGGAAGGTAGAGTTGCAGACCATTTTAAATGCCGCAGGGCCCCCCCCGCATGGACGCTTTGGTTCTGTCCCCGCTGGGAATTGTTCCGAAAAAATCAGCAGGAGAATTCCGTATGATCCATCACCTGTCATACCCTCGGGGAAGCTCGGTCAACAATGCAATTCCAAAGGAATTATCAACAATCAAATACGCATCATTTGACGTGGCAGTGGACAAGGCTAAGGCAATGGGAAGGGGGGCCTTGATGGCTAAGTGTGACGTGAAATCGGTGTTTTGCTTGATACAAGTGCACCCAAGTAGTTTCAATTTGTTGGGTACTATTATGACCACGCCATGCCCATGGGGTGCTCGATATCCTGTTCTGCATTTGAGTGCTTTAGCTCCCTGGTAGAGTGGGTCTTTAGGCAAAGGCTGCAGGCGGGAAACGTGACAAAATATCTGGACGATTTTCTGATAATAGGCCACCCCCAAAAAGGGGATTGTGCTGCTGCTTTGCGATTGTTTCAGAACATTGCAAAGGAGTTAGGCATCCCATTGCCCCCAGAAAAAAACAGAAGGGCCAGCAACGAGACTCATCTACTTAGGCACAGAGTTGGCCACCGAACGGATGTTGTCACGATTACCAGAGGACAAGTTAGAGAGCATGAGGGCAAAGATTAGGGAGGGTATGGCGGCTCAAAAAATCACTGTACGAGTGTACGGGCCCTAGAATCCCTGGTTGGGAGCCTCAATTTTGCATGCCGCGTAGTCGCCCCAGGAAGAGGATTTTTATCCAGACTGTATGGAAAGGTGAAAGGCGAGTTGCTGCCGCATTACAGGATTCGAGTCACCAGGGAGATGAAACAAGACTTAGGGACATGGTTGCAGTTCTTAGAGGGATACAATGGGGTTAGTTTTTGGAGGGAGCGGTGGTTACTTCAGGCTGACTTGCAGGTCCACTCAGACTCGGCAGGGGGTGCAGGCTTTGGTGCAGGCTTCGGGGTGTATTTCCGGACCCAATGGTGTGCTGCACCATGGCCACAAGAGTGGCATGATGCAGGAGTCACCAGGGATTTGACTTTCCTAGAATTGTTCCCAATTGTTATCGCAGTGTTGTTGTGGGCTGGGCAATTCGCCAATCGCACGGTACTATTTTGGTGCGATAATTTGGCAGTTGTTCACAAGGTTAATACTCTTGCTTCCCGCTCTCCACAAGTCATGTTTTTAGTGAGAACCTTGGTCAGGGTGTGTCTTACAGACAACATTTTGTTCACAGCCCAACATGTACTGGGGATTGACAACGGCATAGCCAATGCCCTTTCTCGGTTTCAGATGGACCGTTTCTGGGAAATGGCACCAGAGGCCAGAGAGCTAGCGGATCCCTTACCACCAAGGGCGTGGAGCCTTGGGAGTTAGGGTTCCTTAACCAGGGTTCCTTAGGGTTCTATTCCTAAGGAACAGGGTTCCTTAGCCAGCAGAACCCAAGCAGCATACGGTAGGGCATTCCGGGAATTTCAGTTATTCAGGGCGGACAAGGGATGGGGAGATGTTTTTCCGATAGAGGAACCTGAGGTCCTACAATTTGCAATGGCGCTCTGAGACAGGGGGATAGCAGTAGGTACAATAGTGGGAAAGATAGAAGCCCTCACCTTCGTGAGCAGATTAAGAGGTTTCCCTTCGCCCGATAAAGGGTTTTACCTGAAGCACATGTTTGAGAGCTGGGCCCGAGCCAGAGTGGCCCCGAGTATAGCTAGGGCACCAATAACTACACCCATCTTGGTCCAGTTAGTGGGGTCCCTTCCTTGGGTTTTCCAAGATACCTTCAAGGCACAATTGTTTACTACAGTGAATGTTATAATATATTTCGGTGGATTCAGGATTAGTGAGGTGGTGATCAGATCCTGCACGGATAACGACTGTCGGGCTTTAGGGATAGAAGATGTGGAACTGACAGATGGCCTGAAGTTGCAGCTATGGATTTCAAAGACAGACCAAAGGAAAAGGGGACAAACAGTCGAGCTGTTTGAAAGTGGGCCAAGGGTGATAAACCCTGTAGAGCAGATGAAGCGGTATTTGGCTATTCGCCCCCTTTACCCAGGAACCTTATTTAGACATAAGGAAGGAGCTCCGTTGACAGGTTACCAGTTTACTACGGTCTTATGGGCGGCACTGGCTAAAGTAAGGTTGCAGCCAGAGGAATTTGGGTCCCACTCCTTTAGAATAGGGGTGGTTACAACAGCGGCGGCAGCTGGTTTGCCCGAGGAGGCAATTAAGGCAGTGGGACGATGGCAGTCTGGGGCTTATAAGAAATAAGTTCGACCTTACCGGTAATAAATGGTTATGTTTCTTCTCAGGACCTGGACCCACTGGGGCACCGAAATGAGTGGTTTGGATCGTGGGTCATGGCCTGGGCTGGCAGAACCACCGCAAGGACTTCCTGGGGTTTGCAACTTGGTTTGGAAGCTATAGCTGGGATTATATGGATAGGAAAAAGCGGGATGCAATGGAATCAACTGCTCCTGATGCTGAGGAACATGGGAAATACAACGATACCACACGTTTTAGTGATCCACTTAGGGGAAAATGACCTCCCAGCCTGTAAAGGGGTCAATTTAATAATACAAATTAAAGAAGATTTGTTGAGGGTTAAGCTATGGTTTCCGGGGGTGCATATAGTTTGGACATGTTTTGTCCCTAGAATAAGGTGGGATAAAGCAATTAAACCTGGCAAAGTGGATAGAGCCCGACAAAATATTAATTGAGAGCTAACAAAATGGTTAGAGGGTTTAGGGGGTACAACTATTAAGCATACGGGGATAGTTCATGGTTGGACAGAATTGTTCCGTAAGGATGGAGTCCATCTGTCCCAAAAGGGAAATGAGATGTACCTGTCAGCATTAGCTGAGGATTTGGGAAGTTTGTTGACTGAGTAGGCGGTGGGTGTCGGGAGAGGATGGACTGTCTCCCCCTTTGTGGCAGGGGTCCATTATTCTATGGTAGGATAAACAGGAATAGAATAGGATCAAGAGTCATCTCCTTAAGAGATGGGGATGTGATACCTAGTGTAATGCAGGGCACAGCATGCACTGGGGTCATGACCCAGGGAGGGGTGCTTTAGCTCAGTTAGTAAAGACATACACTGTCTTCATACCTGGTGGGCACTTACCTCCTTACTCATGCCCAGAGTTGGGCTTGTCCCCCCTTTTCGGCCAGAGCCAGTGCGCTGTCAAAAGGGGGAGGTTCGTGGTTGGTTGAACTGAGATGGGAAGGCACAACCTGGTCAGTTCCAGAGTTAATAAGTTGAGTTAAGTAGCTAGCCTACTGGACCTGAATTGCTTGTGCAATTACCCACCGGCCTTATTTGGATTTGCTGAATTAAAGAGTGCGGCCAGTTTTAAACCCATCTATGGTCTCCGTGTCTCATTGGGGGTGCGCTGACAAATCCGAAATGGCAATTTTGGGGTACTTTCGGTTTTATCTGAAACTGAAATTCCCATCCCTAGTTATTTCTTTCTAAACACTAAAACACAGAGGATGGATTGTTCAGCTGCAAGGGTTTTAGCTTGGGACTTGGAAGTTCCAGTTCAGTTCCCTGAACCATCTAATTTGTCTGATAGCATTTGGCCCCATTAGCTCCGGAATGACATGCCTGTCTGAAAGGCACCTGCCAGATGTTCAACCCAGGACTGTCCACATGGTGTTGATTCAGGAAATGTCAAGCACACTGTGGGGGCAATCCCCAGCTACCATGAGGTAGCAGGCAACTACGGGGCCGCTGGTCGTCTGCTGGGGTGTGTGCAGATGGTGTGCGTATTCTAGGTTCACTGCGGTAGCAGCAGGATTGGGCCCAGAGGAAGCACCTGGCAGCCACCAGCCAGCTGATGCAGCGGATGAGCAGGAAGGGATGGGGGAAGCGCTCCATCAGCTGTCTCGCAGTCGCTGGGCTTCCTCTGGGCCCAATCCTACCGCCACCGCAGCCAAGTCCCAGGGTCCTGCCTGTGTTGGGCTTCCTGGGCTCTGCTGGAGCAGGAGGAATGGGTGACAGATGCTTCCCTGCAACTCCGTGCAGGAGGTGGCCTGTTTCCTGCACTCCTCATGCTTTCCACACATGTGGTTGCTGCCACCCATGGGGTGACTTCAGGCTCTAGGGCACTCCTGTCCCATGTTAAAACACCCAGTGATATCAACCCCTCTGATGCGCTTTGCAGTGCTACAGTCGCATTACAGCTGCCCATTACAAGAGAAATGTAACACACCATATCGAGTTTGACCTTAAGAACTAATGGCTAGCTTTTAGTTAGTCCTTGCAAAGATGTGCAGTTGGGAAAGATGAAGAATGGCATGAGGGCATTTCTCTCCTTTGTACAGACTGCAAAAGAATAAGGGGAACTGCAGTGACTCCATGACCTGGGAACAAAGGGGTTATTCTCTCAACACTTCCCCTCAGCATGCCAAAAGCTTTTTGTGTACCAGTCATTAGAATTGACCCCAGAAAGGAAGGGTATTTGTGGGCATGAAAAAGTTGTCTGGTCAGGAGTTCCAGAAGACAGACTGTGGTAGAATGCCTCCAAGTGCTTGTCCATCTGGCATTTAAGCAACAAGTGGTATTCCAAAAGGGCACCGTCGAGCAATAGTGTAGTAGTAGTGTAAATAAGCTAAGCCTCATGGAGTTCATAGAAACATATTAGTTAAGGTCTCTTTTATGAGGAACTATACTAAAGCGATTCTAAAAGTCCATATAAATGTTATTAATTAGAAATCCTCTCCTATATATTGTCAAAATAGTTAAAGTATTGTAATAAATTGGAGAATCATGATTTCACTTTGCAAAAGTATAACCCATCACATATCTTGGTATCTTTAACTTAATTTTCAAACCATTTCAGACACCATTAAAATGAGCATTTATCTCATGCTGGTGTAAAGCTTGCTGGTCTGTCATTCCCAGTACCATCCCCAGTGCCTCTTAAAAAGCTACGTACATAATTTGCTTTCTTTCCACTTTCTCAGCAAATTATTTTAATGAGAAATTACATATTTCTGATAGGTGCCTGGCTGACCTTGAATGTATGCTATCTAAGCTCAATGATTTATCGCTTTGTTTCAGCATTTCACCCTTTGGCATTTCTATCTGTGGCAGTACCTCATCTTTATTACCTATTGGAAGGTGAAATTCCGACTCAATTGAAGTCAATGGGACTTTTGTAATTGGCTTCCAAGGAGCCAAGTTTTCACTTAGATCTGGGGTAAGTTTCTTCACAGCATCCTTAGTTGTAAAAATGGTGTAAATAAATTGCTCAGCTTCTTTGCCATGGTCTTATCCTGTTAAATTGATCCCTTCTCTCACCTGTGATACTTTAAAAAAAATTTTTTTAAAAAATGTCTATAATTAAGTGTCTCACAAAACAAATTTACTGATGGTATACGAGGGAACAAAGCCTTTGAATTAATGGGGTGCAGCTCCACACAAGCTGTGGAGGGCCCAATCCAGGTGCGGCCCTGTGGTGGGCAAGCGCAGCCACAGATGGGCACACACACACACACCCCGGTGGAGCAGCCAGGATACTGTCAGAGCTCGTGCCATGGCCAGGACTGGCTGCAGTGCCAGGCACATGAGTGGGCACCCAGCCCTGCCCCACCTCCCTCTTCTGGCCTGACCAAAATCCAACTCTTGGCCATGATGCGAAAGCACATGACTGGCAACAGCACCCGTATGGTGTAAGGCTGCTATGCGACCCATCCTCAGACTTTTCCTGAGGACACAGTGTGTAGCAGCCAGCTGCTCACCCTGTCATGCAGTGGAGGGAACATCTGGTGGCAGTCGGTTACACAATGCACTGCATCATGTGGTCCGGCTGCCCAGACAGGGGGTGTTTTCAAACGTGATGCTACCACATGTGGCCACGCATACTCTGGCATGGTCACCCAAAGTGGTATCACATTTGTTCCTGCCCGTCAGATGTTTACTGTGGGCGGGAACAAACATACCCAGGACCATGGCAGGATTAACTCTGGGTTGTGTGCTGGGCTCCCTGTCAATGCACATTCCGGAGTTTGCCCTGCAGTCCAGGGAATCCAACCCCAGACTGTGGTAGAGTGGGCCATCACATCTGATGGCCCGCTCTACCTAACTCCGGCTGGTAGCCGGAGCTTTTCCAGGTGTGTGCAGCAACCTCACAGGCCACTAGACCCTCACTTCAGGGAGGGGGTTGGGCCATGCTGGGGAGCGCGAGGGGCAGGGCTCTGTGGACCATGTCCACATGTCGTCCTGCCCCCCCCAGTCCTAGCCATCGTCTGATGGCATGCTTAATCTAACTCTGGCCGGTGGCCAGAGCTCTTTTGGGTGGGCACAGCAGCCTCATAGGCTGCCACACCTGCTTTTCAGGAAGGAGATTGGGCTGCGTCGAACAGTGCGGGGGGCACGGCCATGCGGACCATGTCCGCACGTCCCCCCGCCCTCTCCCCAGCCCCAGCCACAATCACATTTGTTTGGCAGCGAGGCTAGATCCTGCCAGGGGTGAGGACTCTCAGCCTGGGCAGGACCAAAGCGTGGTGGTGACTA
This sequence comes from Sphenodon punctatus, assembly GCA_003113815.1. Classification (NCBI taxonomy): domain Eukaryota; kingdom Metazoa; phylum Chordata; class Lepidosauria; order Sphenodontia; family Sphenodontidae; genus Sphenodon; species Sphenodon punctatus. The sequence goes on from QEPC01013419.1 coordinate 379,622, forward strand.
GCACCATCACGTGTAAAAATACCCTGGGTTAAGCCTGTCTAAGGAGTGGTAGCCTCCACAGGGCGTTTCCTGTGGCTGCAACCACAGGAGCTGAATCAGTTTACATCAGCAACCAATTTGGCTCAATATTTTAAAGTCTTCAGATCCAGATTTGCTTTAACATTATTAGAGTCTGATGGGAAATATTCTCCAGAGTCTAAATATCCGTTAAAAAAAAATCTTCATGAGTCTATCATGGATATAATGGAAGTATGAACAATTGCAGCTATTTTTGTAGGACTCACCAAAAATGTACTCCATAGCTTTAAATAAAAGAGAATAGATGTTGGCTTCGGAGGCAGCTCGCACATGGGGCTGGTCAAGAGGGAACACTGAGGCCCTTTTTGAACGAACTGAGGTGGGTGGAGGGATGGGTGTGCGGCTGTGGTGGGTGGTGGTGGGAGCCCATTGCTCCATGGGTGTGATATGGGTGGAAGTGGGTTTAGCATGGGAGCGCACACCCCCCCCACATTCCCCTGCAGCATTCACATGGGTGCCTCCACTGCGTGGAGATGGGTGGGGACGTCTCGTGTGAAAAGGGCCTGAGATATTGTCCAGCAGGGGTAGCTGCTTACTGGGCCACAAGCTGAACCCCTGCTGACTTGTGCTTCCCCATTCCCCATTCTCAACAGGTATTTTAATGCTTCAGAGGCTGCGGGTGGCTGCCTCTGGGCAGCACATAATGGTGTTTTCCACAATTGTGGTGTGTGGCTAGACGTTTGCGTTGGAGTTGAGCTACATTGGAGATACATTGTGATCTTTGTTTTTTTAAGGGCTTAAGGGGGTGGGGAGGAAGTATAGAAGAGTAGGGAGTACTGAGGGGGTGGGGACAAAGATTGCTAGTTTTAATTGTCTTTTTAAAATTCTAATTTTTCATGTGACTCACTTTTATGTTGATGTGAGATTGGTTTTTTTTATATTTCTCTGTAAATTGCCCTTAGGGAAAAGGGCATGCTATAAATTTAAATAAATAAATAAAATAATAAACAAGCATGTTATGGCTTACAAAGACACTGTTTCAAAGATAGATTCTGCAAAAAAAATTCTCACTGAGTTCAGCGAGACTATTTAGGGGGAAATGTGCTAAGCAGCATGGGTAAAGGCCTTCGAATATAAGATCACAAATGACAACCATCTTGTCTAAGACCCTGACTTCAAACAAACACAATTGTTAAATTTAATCTATATCCAAAACATGGAACCATAAGGGGACTGTCACAATGAAAAGGGGGAAAAAGCAATAAACCAACGTGTCTTCTCTTCTAAGGGAAAATTAGCCATGGGGTCCCCAAGACAAAATATTAAAAACTAGACAAAAATGACCTGACAGTATTCTTTGATATTTCTCTGCAAGCTCACCTCAGCTGCAGTGTGACAAGGCAACTCCACAGTTGGGTTTAATGCTTCATTAATTCAGGTCTAGATTGCAAAAGCCACCAGCAATGGTAAATGTGCCTTAACAGCATGCTGCATCATGCATTTGCACATTTGACTTAAACTCCAATATTAACTTCATTTTGCAACATGCATAAATGATCCGCATAAATCCCAGCATTCGAAGATTACTGAATTCCCACTGAACCAAATACCATCACTTCAGTGGGTCACCCTCCACTGATGAATTACAGATGATTCACATTGCAAAAATAAAGCCACCTGCTTTTCAATGAGATGAGAAACTTAATTGCCAACTCATCATACACTTTTTTGAATGCTATAACCAATTTGGGTCATAGCAAGTTTAGCCAATGGAAAGTCTTCTGGTCTTACAAATAATGCATAAGGGTTTGCTGTGTTGTCAGTTTGAAGGACATCTTCAAACGCAGTGTGGCGAAGAGAACACATCATTTTACTTCAGATATGCATCTATTCACAAGTAGCTTCAAGAGAGCAGTATTTTATCAGGCAGTCAAGCTTTGATTTAAAGCACTGTACTGCCATTTTATTCTCTTTGGAGAACATGATACAGCCAGCCATGGAGAGCATGGTCATATGCTAGGAGTGTAAAGAGATGTCTATTTTTAGCACAGAGATACATGTCTTTGCTAATGCATTGGGCATCATTTGAGACACACTGTAAAAAAACAAGAGTGGATCTAACTCCTTGTCCCTTAAGTTTCCTTTTACTGAACCACTGTCTCCAAGGTTTGGGCAGTTGAATACAGAAAGCCTGTTTCATAAAGAGGCTTTATCAAGCCAATATTATTTGCTCGTGTAATTTTCCCAAGCAAGTACTGCTTGGTGAAACTGATAATGCTTAGACCTGATTTCCATGCAAAGTCAGTTAGTGAGACATCTGTGCAATAGGAGATGTGCTCACTCTTAAATGTGCATATGCAATAGGGAAGGTCACCTCCAGTCATAAGACCCTATCACTACTAGTTCTGCATGGATGCAATCCTTTTTCAGAGGCATAGTTCCATTCAGTTTGTCTAGTCATTCCAAGGCTGGGTTCACAAACGTTATTCATGATTAAGGTCAGCTTTACACAGCAAACACTAGTATCATAGCCGTGCAGGACAAAGAAAGCAGAGTAGGGCAGAGAATCTTCCCAGCTCATTGTTCACATTTGTAGAACTTTCATTTCAGAAGAATTTTCATACCAAAAGCCTCTGGATTGCAATTTCCTTTTTAAATTCCTTCGACTTTACAATAACCTCGGTTTATGAGAGAGATATACTGTCATCCCTGCTCCATGGACTAGTCCTTTCCTTTGTGTTCTAGATGTTTGGAGCAGATTGTTCTCCTTGGAAGGACTGCCCTCTTTTCTACAGCAACATACACAAAGTGCTAATGTGCACATTGCACCGGTAGTTAGCAAAGTGCAGTGTGCTCTTCTACGGACACATAGCCAGCTCCATTAGCTAGTGTGACAAAGAGCATTGCCCCAAATCTGGAGTGATCTGAATAACTGGTCAGCAGAAATGAGCCAACTATTGCATGCAGGGACTGCAACTTGCGCACAATGACTTGTTGCAAATGCTATGGATAATTTAGCCCTTTCTTGACATTTGGAGAGTTAGTCAATATTTGTACAGACAGCCAATGCAATATATGTTTCCACATCAGGTGTCTCCTTGGAAAGTATTTTCAGAGAACAGATGTTACTGAACTGCAGTAAATATGACAAGTGTGAACAGCAAATAACTTGGGGCCAAAAAAAAAAAAAAAGAAAGATTCAGGATGACAATGAAAATGATCCATCCAGCATCACAAAGATATGTCCTGCAATTTGAATTCTGTGAGAGATGCTGTTCTCAGGTATCATAATTTCAGAATTAAATCCTAAACATGCAATGGGTTAAACTGCCAGTGGAATTTTAATAACAATTAAATCAAGAAGCATGCATTCCAAATTTAGAACCAATTTGTGCAACAGATTGTGAAAAATCCAAAGGTCACCTTCACATGACACAAAAGATTACAGGTGGGGCAATTCTGGTTCATCTGGCTTTATCTCTAATTAGCGCTAAAGGTATCCACTGGAAACGGTGGCAGGACACTGCGCTGATCTTTCTAAATTAGCCATGTTAAATTAAACACTGTCTTGTTCCAGATAGGAACAGTCAATTACAGAATAATCAAAATTTACACAGTCAGCAAACATCATCCAGAATTTGCACAATGGGAAGTAACAATTGTCGGTTCAAGGTAATTATTGTTTTATTCTAAAAGAAGAACTATTACAAGGGAATTTTACCTTTCTCACAATGTTTTCCTGTGAATCCAGAAGGGCACACACACTTATTAGGTGCCACACACGTCCCGCCATATCTGCATCCCTCTTCACAGAATGCTGAAAAATAAAAACATTGCTACAGCGTAAGTTTTTTTTCTATTCATTATATACAGGTTGGGTGATAAGGGCAGGGAACTTCCAAACCATGAAATTCACAGAAAGCACTGTGTATAAATTTACCACAGATGAATTAGTGATGTCTGAACACTTCTATCACATGGTAAATCCATTGTGACCCATGAAAAATTCTCCACATAATATCCCGCAGCTCACCAGAGAATTATCATGACAGTAATGTTCAGAAGTCACCAATGAATTTGTGGTTAATTACCAGGTGGTGCCTGCCTTCCAGTAATTTTAACGTTGGAATGTGTGATGTCTGAAAGTTCCCAAAGTCATCCAAATAGTACATGCAACAGAAAACCAAATGTTAAACCATTCAGAATATTAAAATCCAAAAGGCTTTTTAAAAAACCTCCCATGCCAGAGGGAACTTGATTCAACTGGCACCAGAGAAAATGTAATAGCCCTCAAAGGCAAACTAACCCAGCAACAAAAATTTAATACCCATTTGGCACAACAATCGAAGGGAAAAAACACAGCTGATCTCACTCCAATTAAAAATCAACAGAGATTCTGCAGTTGTGGGCTTCTGGTAATCTGCAATGCATCTGGTGGTCAGCAGAAAGCAGTGTGGCCAGAGAGTCATGGCTCCTGCTCCACATTTCCAGGCTGAGGAATTACAAGACTGTTAAAAAAATAGAATGCTTCCTTATGGTGATTTTTTATGTGAACAGTTTTCATAAGGAAATTGTGCACTAATGAAAGGGAAGGCACCCAGATGAAAAGGGAAGGGAGCCATGACACGTTCACTGCACTGAAATATGGATCACACTGTGAAACAATTTAAGAATCCCTGCCTTAGCTCCCCAACCATTCCTCCAGAAAAAAATGATCAAGACGGATTAGGCAAATTTTCTTATTGACAATGGGTATGTGGCAAGGTGAGCTATGATTCATTTGTGGCAGTTGGAACCTTACAGACAGGGTGTTCAGGGACTTGGTAGTTGCTGAACAATTCACTGCCAGAGGATCTTCAGGCGGCAGTGGGAACGCTTGCTGTCCCAGGGTTTCTTGGGATGGCAGTTCATAGAATCACAGGTACAGAAGAAACCGCTAGGGTTAACTAGTCCAGCCCCCCTGCTATTAAGTAGGATCCACTTACCATCCCCGATAGTTGCCTGCCTGATCCACAACCTGCCTTTGCAAATTTCCCATTGACTAACAACTCCTCCTCTCCTGGTAATGGGAAAGTTCTTCCTAATGTGGAGTCTAAATCGTTCTCCTTTAAGGCCACTACTTCTAGTTCCATCCTCAGTGGCCAGACTGAAACACACTTGGGTGCTATTTTGCTTATAGCAATCTTTTACACATTGGAAAACTGTAATCATGTTGCACACACCCCTTAGTCTTCTTTTTTCTAGGCTAAACATTTCCAACCTCTCCTTATAAGTCTTTCCATCCATCCCCTTTATCATCTTTGTTGTTCTCCTCTGAAACTATTCTAGCTATCTGAAACTATTCTAGCTAGTATTAGCTTTTGGGGCATTTTTGTAATCTGGTTGCACATCTCTTGCAATAACTCACAAGGGTAGTGCCCTTTTATGACATTGTCACCTGCACACAGATACATCATCATCATAATTTTATATAGCGCCCCCCTCCCCCCCCCCGCCTTGCATGTCACTCGGACCACTTCACAGAATATAAAACAATATAAAAGTATAAAACAATTTAAAGCAATTGAAAACAGTAATAAAATACTTTAAGAGTGGGGAAGGAAAAAGAGAGGACAGAGTACAATTAAGGGAACCAGCAGTGAATCGTAAAAGAACCTAGAAAATAACTAGGTTTTCACGTGCTTTTTGAAGGTAAGGAGGGAGGAACTGAGACGAACATCCGCCTGCCAACTTAAGGCATGATGACAGTACCCCCAAACAGCGGGTGGTTCCTGAGCACAGATACCCATTGGTGTGAGACTCCAGAAGTAGGTCTGGAATATAGCCAGGGCCTAAACCATTTAGGGCCCTAAAAACCAGCAGTGCAATCTCCAAAGGAAAGTTAGTTTACCATTAATAATTTTTTATATGTCACCAAAAAGTCCCTGAGGTAGAAACATACCTCAATTCATTTTACCATGGGGTAGAATTATACCCCTGCCTGGGGTAGAAATCTACCCCATCACATTTCATGTTAGTTTACACATTCAAGCAATTTAAGAACCAAAGGATGGGGGCAAAAATCTACCCCATGTGCCATGCAATATTGTATTTTTCAAGGGGTAAGGTGAGGATTAAAGTAGTGCAGCCAAACCTGGATGCAGTGCTCTAGATGAGGCTTGACCCACAACAGAGATGGAATGGCTATCTTGCAGATATCCTCATCTAGTTGATTTGTGGGCCCAGAGTTGCCTATGGGCAGCTCAGATCCTGCAACACCCATGAATGGTATCCACATGGATAAGCATTAGGAGTCCCTGGGTGGGGTTGGCTTGGAGGTGGGTGGCTGCTGCAGGCTGTGATTCAGGTGGCAATGCCCCACCCAGGGGCCTTTTCAGACAACTGGAAGCTGGCTCAGGTATCTTTTGGGTACCTATGCTTGGGTCCAAACAGCCCCAGGAGGGCTGCCGTTGCTCAGTGCCACCTGAATCTGCAACAGCTGTCCCAATCCCCGAGGTACGTGGGTGGCAGTTGGTGGTAACTCCTTTTGTATTCAGGGTTAATCAACCAGGCATACAGATATCCTGTGGTTAACCACAGGCTAGCCACATACTGGGTCAGTTAACCATGGATATTCTTTGTTCCAGTCCTGGACCAGGGCCAAGTAGAGAAAAACAATCCCTTTTTTCCCCCTGATAGGTAATATGCAATCCAATGTGTTCACTATTTTAGCTGCTGCATTGCACTGCATATTCATTGTTCATGTCATCTATTATAACTCTAAGATCCTTAGTCATCTCCCATTGTTTATTTGTACTTTTGATTTTTCTCTTCTATGTCTAATTTGTTTTTATTAAATTTCATCTTATGTTTTCCAGCCCAATTTCCCAATTTATTGTGATCATTTTTTATTCTAATACCTTCCCCTCCAGAGTGCTTGCATTCCTTCCCAAGTTTGTGTCATCAGCAAATTTGATAAGATGCTCCACACACCTTAATCCAAGGCATTTTCAGACAAGACACTACCCACCCACTGCCCAACAACCTCCCACCCACTACACGTTACAGAGCACACAGAACAACACTGCAGCCCCGCAACATGTATAATGGGTGGGTAGGTAGTGAGTGGGGAGGTGCTTGTCTGAAAATGCCCCGAATCATGATGAAAACATTAAACAGCATCCAACCCAGGAAAAACGGTTTAACCCTTCTACTATCAGTACCATCAAGCCCACATTTTCCTAGCTTGCTTCTGAATGTGTCATGTGAAATTCTGTCAAGTACCTTTCTAAAGTCAAGGTATATTACATTAACTGAATCTCTACTGTTCACACTTATCACGTTTCAAAGGAGAGAAGGTTGATCTGGCATGATTTGTTCTTGACAAACCCACGCAAGCTAGCTAATACCTCATGCATCTTCATGTACCTGCAAATTTACTGTTTTATGATGTGTTGTAGATTTTACATGGTAGTGAAGTCAAACTAATAGGTCTGTAGTTCCTTGGACCATCTCCCCCCTTAAAACACCAGGAACTATATGTTCTCTTCTCCACTCCTCAGGTACTTCACCTGTCTTTTGCAAGTCTTAAAGATGAAACCTAGTTGCTCAGATATTACCATGCTTAACACCTTCAATACTGTGTACGGTGATTCATCAGGCCATAGTGACTTAAACACATTTAGACCATCCAGATACTCCTTAGCCTGATCAGACTCTATTCTGATTTGTCTGTTTCTCTTCCTCCTCAATGATTAATGTCATGCTCTGATCAAAATTGGACTTTTTTGTGTGTGAAGACTGAGAAAATTGGAGAGTTTGCTGCTGGGAGACCTCAGTGTGGCAGTTGAAGACTTTGCTGTCCCAGTAAATCTAGGTGTGTCAACTAGAGGGTGGAAACAAGTGTGATCCCTAACTACTTATGTGTGAGTGGTCAGTGTCACATTTGTTAGGGGACAGGTTTTTGCCTGTGGCTCTGCACTAGCCACCAATGGCGTAAGCTCCAGAAATGTGGAGCCTGCCGTTAGTGCAATTCCATGTTAGCCCCCTTGTGTGTAGTTGTTGTTACGTCTGTGACAAAATCAAGTGTAAGGGTGGACACACTGGAGGATTGGAAACTGTGGCAAAGAGAGGACCTGAGGGGTAGCAGGGAGGAAGAAAGGACCCAGAGCCTTCTTCTGACCTTGGGAGGAAGCTTCAGGTCTGATCTCCCTCCCTGCAACCTTAGAGGCAGCAGACATTACTGCCAGGGCCGAACTTAGGAATTTTGCATCCCTAGGCCCTTCTCAGGCTGCTGCCCCCAAGCCAAGCCCCGCCCACACGCTGCGTGTTCATGGGTGCGGGAGCTCCGTGTGAATGATATGGCGCACACGCCTGCAGTGACTAGGGGTGTGTGCACGCGCCTGCCTAGCACGCAACCCCCCTCCCCCCCATGCATGGAGCAACCAGGGAAAATGGAGGTTGCTCCGTGTGTGCGGATGAGTGGGGGGTGAGTGGGGATGCGTGTGTGGCCGTGTGCATGCCCCACCCATGCACCAGCGCGCCCACGGACCCCCCACCCAGCGGAACCATGTAAAAAGGGCATGTGAGGAGCCACTCAAAGTACAGAAGGTTGCTGTCTCATTACTCTCCCAATGTTTGGAGGCTGTGGCGGATTGGATGCAGCAGAGCAAACTGAAGCTCAATCCCGATAAGACGGAGGTGATGGTGGTGGGAAGGGTGGGGGAGGTGCTGGCCTCCCTGTTGCTCTTCAGGTTTGGAGTCTGGGGGTAGTTTTAGATTTGGGCCTCTGTCTGGATCGGCAGGTGGAGGCGGTGGCTAAAGCCGCCTTTCTCCAGCTGTATCTGGTACAGGGGCTTCAACCGTACCTCTCTTGGCTCGATCTGGCCACTCTCGTTCATGCCTTCATCACCTCGAGTCTAGACTACTGCAACGCGCTCTACGTGGGGCTTCCCTTGTTTCTGGTTTGGAGGCTGAAGCTAGTGCAGAATGCAGCGGCCTGTTTCCTGATGGGGACGGGGCGGCGTGAGCACATAACACCGGTGCTCCGCGCTCTGCGCTGGCTGCCTATAGCGTACCGAGTCAGATTCACGGTGTTAGTATTGATTTACAAAGCCCTGCACTGTCTGGGTCCCTCATATCTTGGGGATCGCCTCGCCCTCCGCGCCTCAGAGTGATCCCTTCGGTCCACCAGGGGTGCCTTTCTGGAGGTCCCCCGTGTAAGACGGGGGGTCACAATGGAGAGAGCGTTCTCGGTGGCCGGACCGTGGTTGTGGAACTCCCTCCCGGAGGAGGCTCGCCTGGCCCTGGGCCTATTGGCCTTTTGACGTATTTGTAAGACTTGGCTGTTCGCCCAGGCCTTCGGAGGGAAGGGGGGGGGTTAATTTCTGTGGGGGGTGTTTTAAATTTGTTTTAATTAAGAAGTTGTAGATTTTTTATGTTAAAAAATTGTGGTTTTTTGTTGGAAGCCGCCCCGAGATGCCATAGGCATGGGGAGGCAGCCTATAAATATAAGGAAAACAAGATTCTTTGAAATGGCTCCAAACATTCTCACAACACTCACCCTTCCAGCCCTTCATGGAATTTTTTCTTATATTCTTAGAAAGGGTTGGAAGGAACTGTCATTGTGAGGGGGGAGATTGCTTTTTATAGTAGAGGAGCTCAAGGCCATCACATGGTCTATTATTTGAATAGGTTTTTTCGGCCCATACTAAAACCCAGAGTTGGCATATAGGGGGCATCGTGATACAGCAGGTCAGGACGTTTAGGTATCTGGGAATCTTGTTCCATGAATCAGGGCGTTGGAAGGAACATGTTATCAGAGCCATGAGATCTGCACAAGCGGTAGCCCTGTCCATTACTAAACTCTTTGTTAAACAGGGCAGGATGGCAGTTCAACAGACTATGCAGGTCTCTAACAGCAAAGTTAGGTCCCATCTGCTCTATGGGGCCGAGCTCTGGGCTCCTCTATACCCTGGCCTGGTGGATAGGGTTCAGTCTAGGTTCCTACGGGGACTCTTGGGGGTCCCAAGAGGTACCCCTCTGGCAGCCATTCGGGTGGAATTGGGTCAAATATCTTGGACCCAAGTAGCCAAAGAGGCCAGTTTTAAATTCTGGCTAAAATTACAATTAGATCAGGGGTCCACCTTAATAAGATCTATGTTGGATGACTCCTTTAGAGACCCTTGGTCATTGGAAGTTGAAGCGCAATTGGAGGAGATAGGCATCCCACCTGTATATTTAAGGCATAAGTTGCCAGATACCGGTAGGATGGAGGTACTGACGAGGGTAAGGGACATAGGACGACAAACTGAACTTGCTAAAATTAGATCCTCAGTTCACATTCGCGATTATTTGTTCTATGTCCCAGCCATGGGCCAGGTGGCTGCTTACTTAACCGCCCCCATCTCTGGCAGAGCAAAACAACTGCTAGCTTGTGCCCGTTTCAATGCCCTACCATCCCGTGTCCTGGAAGGGAGGATCCAGGGCATACCATTCCTAGAAAGATTATGCCCCTTCGATAATGCCATGACAGAGACCGTAGGGCATATAATGTTATACTGTCATTTATATGACGAGCCACGCCGAGAACTCGTTGTTTCAATAATGGATCAGTTCCCTGGTAGGGATGACTCTACGATATTGGCAGTACTTCTGGATAGCCCCAACTCAGATATAACCCGGATAGTAGCCCTTTTTCTGTTGAGGGCTGCCCAACTTAGAACACAGTTTTTAAGTAACCATTAAGTTAGTCAATACTAACTAACTGTTTAAGTAGGATCTCGTGGGAGATAATTGTCTATTTATTAATTGTGATGTATTCATTCTGATAGCGATGAATCTCGTGTTTTGTGTTTGTATGTAAATGTCGCACAATGATCACAGATCACACAATAAAATGATGATGATGATGATGAAGAAGAATAGGGTGAGCATGCACAACCCAGTTGTAAGAATGTAGGGAGCTATCTCGAAAAACCTTCTTTACAAGGCAACAGCCTTCTGATCACTCAAGTAGGGAGAAGTTGTTTGTACACAAACAGCTTTATCTCCCAGATCGGTGCCCCGATGTCCAGTTGCTGCTGCTGCTGCAGCACTACTAGCAGGCAGATGGCAGAGGCAGATGAGGAATGGGGACCCAGGCAGCAGGCTTTGACTGTGGGCAGCAGCCTTGGCTGCGCAGGGAAAAAAACAAAAACCAAGTGGGGCAGAACCGGCGCCAGGATTGCTGCCCGCCAGAAAATAATGCCCAAGGCCCAGGCCTAGGGGGCCGGCCCCTAAGTCCGTGCCTGGTTGCTGCTGCTACTGGAATAGTGGGAAGGGAGAATTGATCCAGACTCTTCCTCCAAACTTTGGAGAAAGCTCTAGGTCTGTTCTCCCTTCCCACTAACCTGGCGGCAGCAACAGAAGCAGAACTGGCTTCTGATTCTGCTACTTGGAAAGCAGCTGAAGGGAATGTACCTGGAGGCCCTGGGTCCATTCCCGCCTACCACTACCCCAAGGCAGCATCAGAAGTTCCCTACTGCTGCTCTCTGTACTCTGGTTTGGAGGTTGCATGTGTGAGTGCAGACCTTGGGTTGATCTTTTGCCTACTATGAACCATGTTTTGAATCTTTTAATGCAGTGGGTAAATATACTAGATTCTGCTTATTTGTTTTCTTACAGATTCCACAAACACACACCGTCCCCAATGTAACTAAGCTGAAGACGTGGTTCCCTGCAAAGGGAGGAAAGAAAATAATCTTAAGAATATAAGTGCCATACTGGGTCAGACAAGTAGTCTATTCAGCTCAGCATCTTGTCTTGAACAGTGACCATCTTCAGACACTTCAGAGAAGTACACAACACATTATATCATTCCCTTTAATGACTGTAAGCTGCCCCAAGCTGCCTGTGGCAGAAGGGGCGGGGTAACAAAATTAAAAAATAAATAAATAAAAATTAAATTTATTCCCAATTCCTGACAGTCAGAAGTTGTATCCCACAACCAACTTGTCTAATAGCGTTTATGGACCCATCTTCTAAAGAAATTATCCAATCCTCTTTTAAACCCAATTATGTTACTGAATGTCACAGCATCCTCTAGCAACAAGTTTCACAAACTGACATGTTGAGTAAAGATTTCCTTTTTCTTGTTTTAAATCTGCAACTAGTTAATGTCAAAGTGTTCCCTTGTTCTAGTATTTTAGAGGTAAATATCTAACATTTTAGGAGGTAAATAGAAAGTAAATAGCTCCCTGTTAACTTGTTCCACACCACTAATGATTTTGTAAACTTTTATCACATCCCCTCTCAGTCATCTCTTCTCCAAGAACTTTTAAAGTCTCTCCTCGTACAGAAGCTGTTCCATACCCCCTGGTCACCTTTTCCAGTTCTATTACATTTTCTTTGAGCTGGGGCGGCCAGAACTGAACACAATATGGAAAATTTGGGCGCACCTCAGATTTATAGAGAGGTGTTATGATATTTTTTAATTTATTCTCTAACCCTTTTTGAACAATTCCTAATATTCTGTTTTCTTTTCAACTACTGCTGCATATTGAGCTGATGTTTTCAGTGAACTTTCCACAATGATTTCAAGAATCTTTTCATAATTGATAACACCTAATTTAGAAGCCAAAATTGTGTCTGACACCCTCAGAAGTGTAATAGATTAGTGAGGCAAGACTTCCTTTTGCAAAAAGCATACTGGCTCTTCCCCCATCATGTCATGTTTGTCAATATGTATAATAATTTTATTCTTTCCTATGACCTCCAACTTCCCCATAACTGATAGTAGAATTACCAGTTTGTATTTTCCAAGGTCACGTATGGACACCTTTTTAGAAATTGGTGTTTCATTCACTATCCTCCAAACCTCAGGTACATGAAGGTTCTAGGAATTGCAGGAAGTTGGGGCTGGGGAAGGGGAATTGCTGAGGAAGTTGTGCTGCTGGGCCCCACCTGTCTGTGAGCTGATTGGTATAGCCTCCATCTTCCCTAGGTACATGGAGGCTCTAGGAGCTGCGGGCAGCTGCCTAAAGGTGTTGACCATTGTGTAGCTGTTTGGTGGTGTTTAAGGTGTGGGCCAGACATCATGGGCACTGGAGACTACTGATGCTTTTCATGCTTTTATGGGGTGGAGAGAAAGTGTATGAGAGTGGAGTGGAGTGGAGTGTGTTGGGGGGGGCTGGGTTTTGGTATGAAGAGGGGAGGTTTATGTGCTGATCCCTCTGTGAGAGGGAGGGGTTGGTTGCAGGGGGGAAGAGTTATTCACTGACCCCTCTGTGAGAGGGGTGGGTTGGAGGGAAAGGGTTTTCTATCGGAAGGTGGAAGAGAAGACTGATTTTAATTTGTTTTTTTTAACTTTGTGTAATGTTTAGTTTTTTGTATTTATTTTTATATTTCTTTATGATGATTTTTTGGTTGTAGCTGCTCTCAGTGTTCCAGGAGAAAAGTGAGATATAAATCTAACAACAACAACAACAACAGATTTTAGCAATAAGTTACATATTACCAAACAGTAGTTCTGCAATTTCATGTTGATGCTCCTTCAGAATTCTCAGGTGAAAACAATTGGGTCTGGCCTTTTGTGTTTCCCTCCTAAAACTGGTGTCTCTGAAAGAATTTTAACCAAGGGCCCCAAGATTTGAGTTGTCCTCTTTGAAATACAATTTATCTCTTACTTTTACTGGTACATATTGAAAATGACTGTAAAGTGTAAATGAGAGGAGAATTAGGCCCTACATTTAATTTTAAACACTGTTTGCAGAGAGATGGGGAGAGGACAAAATAGTTCTGTCCTGTGTCCACTGATGTCACTGGAAGTTTTATCAATGACTTCTGTACAGCTAAAACACATCCACTGTATAGCACTTCTGTAAGGGCATATTTTCATGCTCACTACTAGACTTGCACTGCAGATTGCCAGGCACCCAGTGAGCTAAACCACATGAGTGAGTGAAGCTGCAATTAATATTTAAACAGTAGCTTTCTGCATCTGAGCTAGGAACAGAACCACCAAGCGTTTCTGCAAGCTAAAATCACAGATGGAGTGTTGGCAAGGAGAAGTTACAAATGACACAGAGGCTTAAAGTGTAATATAACAGAAGAGGTGTTTTAGGTTGTTAACAAATGAGATGACAGTCCACACCAGGTGAGTGTCCACCTACCTGTTTATTAGATGTTTACCCCAACTGACCACGTGGTCACCACCCATCAGAAACGCAACCACTACTCACGGCGGGGTCTCAGAGAATGTGGAGCCCACCATGTGGGCGAATGTAGGCTAATGTGCGCACCCATGGGTCTGTGTTCTGTCAATTAGGTTGCATGCAGTGCCTCCATGCATACAAGTTTGCCAGCACCATAGAGTTGCATTTATGAAACTGTACATTTATGTGAGTGGGGCCTGCATGGACTGAACATGGCCTCCAGTGGGCTATCGTCTTGTTTATTTATAAGTTAGATTTATTTTGCAACTTACTAACAAGAACATCAAAATGAATAAAATATCGAATGTTAAGGTGCCTCTGGCTGCTTTCCCAGGAGAAGCTTTGGCACCACGGGAGCATGCGCTATTCAAATCTAGTGCAGCTCCCGTCTTGTGGGAAAGAAGGAATTGCAGCTCTCCCACTGGCAATCTCGCGCAATGGACAGGGTAGTGAAATTCTACCCTGTCTGTTGCACCAGCTTGCTGGCGGGAGAGCCACAATTCCTACTTTCCCATGAGACAGAAGCTGTGCTATATTTGAATAGGACATGCTTCTACGGCACTAAAGCAGCTCATGGGAAAGCAGCCTCTGTTGTGATTTGTAATTGCTTGGAGGGAAGAGGAGCAAATCCTATATCCTGACACTGTCAGAATGAACCGATTAACTAGTTTGTGGCACTGTAGCCATTGTAGCATTTCAACCTGCTTTGGGAAAGACATGCAAGGAAACAAATTCTCAGAAGATTTACAGTTTTGTTTTTTCAATTTATTTATTTATTTATGTTAACTTTTTTTTTACCCTGACTCTCCAGAAATTAAGCTGCTCAAGGCAGTGTTACACGAGACAAAAAGACACACACACACACCTCACTCAGAAGTGGCATATAGAAAGAAGCGGTAGGACCTCATGTGGAAGGAGAGCAAAAATTGGTCAAGCTGGCTTCATGGAAATTCCCTTCAGGAGACCAGCCTCATGCAAAATATCCAGCCTAAGAAAGAAACAGGAGGAGCCCGTACTGAAAAGATATGGAGCAATTAAGATACCAGGCAACTCCCCCTTTTTTGTAACCTCCAGAGATGTCCCCTTGGCCGCCGCAATGGCGGCGACGGGGTAATTGTCCCGCCCCCTCCATGAGAGGGGGGAGACGGGACAGAGGTTTGCGGTGGAGCGCGTTAGAGCGCTCTGGCCGGAGGTTTGTTGTTAGGCAGACTGGCGCGTGGGCGGGAAAGAATGCCACGCCGAAACGGGGAACAAGCCCCGCCCCCTTTAGAAGGGGCGGAGCGGTTCTGGGCCGCATGGTCGGCAGATCGACGGGGGAGAGCCAGAAAGCAGCCCCACCCACCTCACCTCTAGCACTGTGGTAGTTACTGGTTGCCCTTAGGGAACCGAAGGGGAATTTTAACGACTAACCTGATTTAGGGTCGTTTGTTTCGCCCCTTCAACAGTGCGGAGTAGGCTAAATAGGTTTTGATTGGCAATTGGTAATTGGCTAACAACTAATTATAAAATACTGATCTGGAAATGATATTCACACTAATTTGGCAACATACGTACAGACATAGATATGAATTGGAGGAATTCGACTAAGAGAATTATTCTGTTCCAATGGGTATGATTGTCGCACTCAGCGGGGGTCCAGTATGGTTTAGTAGGTTAAATAGGATAGGAATTGATTAAACGAGTCATCTCCTTAAGAGATGGGGAGGTGACACCCAGTGCTAGGCGCAGGCAGCATGCACTGGGGTTATTCCCCGGGGAGGGGTACTGCAGTTCAGTCAGTAAGTACTTGCATGGTCTGCTGGCTTAGCGGGTACTCACCTCCTTACTCAAGCCCACGTTGGGACGCTCCCCCTTTCGGCCAGAGCCAGGGTGCTGTCGAAGGGGAGCCTGGTTTGTATTGGAACTGGCACGGGAAGGCACATCCCAGCCAGCGCCGAGTTTATAAGAATCAGTTAGCTAATCATACTGGACTCATATTGCTCGTGCAATCACCCACCATCTTTGAATTTGTTGAATAAAGAGTGCGGCCTGATTTAATCCAGCACTTGGTCTCTGTGTCTTATTGGGGGGTGCGGCGACAAAGGATCCTCCTGCCTAGCACTGTACCCTGGTTAATAGTCTGCCCTTGAAAACCCCCTCAAGATAAGGGGATACCAATCTCTCCTGCCCCTCCATCCAGCCTGACTGCATAATTGTTCTCTTCAGAATTGCGATGACCCCAAAACATCCTTCTCTCTGTCTTGAAAGACCCCATTCAATGCCCATTGTGAGCCTTTGTCTAGTCTTAGGCTCCCAAGCACCGACCCAGGAAGCTTCTTTTTAGTATCCCAAGTACCTATTGTGAGTTTCTGTGTGGCTTTGTATCCTGGTCCCTACAACTGAACCGACCGTCTCATTGTCAAGTTAAGTTGCTTTTGGACGTGGACACGCACGGGTCTCCTGTGCGATCTGCTCCAGCGGTCTGCCAGGTCTAGGTCAGTCCCTTCTCCCACTCCTGACTCCTCACAGGATCACTGGGGCTCACCCTTTGCAATGAGCAAATGAGAGGTAACCCATTTTCTACCTTCCTCAATCCTCTCTCCCCCCCTCCCCCCTTCGAACACAGGCTTGGAATTTTACTCCCCTCCTCCCTTGAAGACTTCTTTGCCGCCCGCCTAACCACTCTGACTCTCTCTCTCTTGTCTCTGACCTTGGGCAGACTAGCCTGCTTTCTGTTCTCCATGACCTGGAGTTCCACACTGCTTAATTTAACCCTGCAATCACCAATCCAGACTAGGCAGCGCTGTTTGTATGTGTCTTACTGTACTGTATCTTGTTAGCCCTGATAAATAAACATCCCCTCTTTCTTTGGAATATCCTTGTTTCTGTTACTACTTCTGGGGGAGAAGAGGGTAGGCCAATGGGTTGTAGCATGCGACAACTGCAGACTGAATCCCTAGTATGCGGGGACCCTAGGCAACCTTCCACCTCAGGGACCCCTGTGTTCATGTGTGGAGAAGCAGGGACCCCTGGGTTCACGTGTGGAGAAAGGGTCATGTGGTAACAGTGGCTTACAAATAAAAACATTTTAAACCAAGAGATATAAAATATTATAAAACAAATACAAAACCCAGTAAAAACCTGCAAATGGGGGAGCTACTATAAGACAGAAAACCCCACCTTCTCTCCCCCATCACTCTCACTGAAGGCCTGGTGGAAGGAGTTCCACAGCTTGGAAGCGGCCACCAAGAATGCCCTCTCCATCGTCGCCCCCCCAAACAACCTGGGGGACATCAAGAAGGGAGCTCCCGGTTAACTGCAGGGTCTGATCCGGAAAACAGGGAAAGTGAGGCAATCCCGAAGGTAGGTGGGGCCCAGGCTGTTTAGGGCTTTATCGGTAAGAACCAACACCTTGAATTGGGGATGAAAAACTATTGGCAGCCAGTGCAGAGCACGGAGCACTGGTGTAATGTGCTTGCGGCGGCCCGTCACCATAGGAAGGCAGGGAATATATTTAAAAGATACAATTTGACCCATGGTATCTGGTAATCATTGCTCCACAAATTCCACACACAAGTATTTCAAAGTCCTTAAATTCTAGTTTAATCCCATTAATTTGCTACTTATGAGGACTGAGCAAGGCCATAGTTAAGAATAAAAACTGATTTATGATTTCTGCAAATTTGCAAAAGAAATTTCACATAAGACCAAATGGAACTGCTATCACACAACTGAAAGGTTCAGAGTAAGGCCGAAATCCTGAAATCACATATACCAGAATATGGGAATATAGTACAGTCCCTCATGTATGGACATCCTGTATCTGGATCCTTTTTTTTCTTCCAGAACTGCACATATCTGGCCACCCCTCTCATCCAGACAAAAAACATATCCTCCAAGGTGTCTGGATATGGGAGGATATACAGTAGTCCCAAAGTGGGACTATTCCAAAGTAAACAGTTTAACAATTGCATCTGGAGACACAATGAGATTTCAAAATTTCCTCTTTCTGGACTACTGTGTTCATTTTCAATTCTAGCATTCTTGAGCACTGGACAAGATGCAAACTAAAACTTCTAAATCTTTATAAGCCCAAGAAGACAGCTAAGTGGAGATTTATTTATTTATTTGAATGTATATGCCGCCTTTCCCAGAGGCTCAGGACGGCTTACAATACATAAAAACATTTAAAACTAATAGAAAAAAAAATCCTACCCCCCCCACAATATGTATGCAATACTACCTCCCCATCCATCCCCCCCTCACACTCCTACCCCAAAACCACCCACCATCTCACCCTGATCCCCTATCCCTGTCCGCTGAATGCCTTTTCAAATAAAAAGGTCTTACACCATCTTTGGAAGATGCTCAGGCTCAAACGAACCTCCGGCGGAAGGAAGTGCCAAAGCACTGGGACAGCAACTGATAATGTCCCCCTGCAAGCTCTTGTTGTATGAACAAAGCTAACACATGGTGCCCACAGGGAGGCAGTCCCAGCCAATCGCAGCAGCTGCAATGGGGCATGCAAGGACAGGTGGCCTTTCAGATTTTATTTATTTATTTATTTATTTATTTATTTATTTCAATTTCTACCCCGCCTTCCCAGAAGGCTCAGATATGTGGGGTCCACTGAAATGGCAACTCCTTTTTCCTCTCCGCTATTTCATTCCACCATTTCGGAATTGCCCGTGACTTTCTGCAGCTTTTCCACCGGCATTCCGCTAATTCCACCGACATTCTGCTAATTCGGAAACTGCCGGAACAAACATTGTTCCGCTACTTCACAGTGCCAATGGCAATTGCGGAAGATCAAAACTGTCAAAACAAACATCGTTCTGCTATTTTCGCAGGCGGTGGAAGTAGCGGAATGAAAGTAGTGGAACGAACGTCTCTATCACACCGTGTCTCTCATTGCGGAAGAGATTTTTCTGTTGGAAAAAGCTACTGCAGCGGCTTGCTGCTTTAGCCCTGGGGTCCAGTTTGCTTAGGGCTTTAAAGGCCAAAACCAGCACCTTGAATTGTGCCTGGAAAGCTATAGGGAGCCAGTGCAGACTTTGGAGCACCAGTGTAATGTGCTTTCAGCGAGTTGTCTCCGAAAGGAGGCAAGCCTCTGCATTCTGCACCATTCTGCAGCTTCTGAACAGTCAACAGCCTCGAGGTGATGAAAGCATAGATGACGGTGGCCAGATCCAAATCAGAAAGAAAAGGCCACAACCTCCTCATCAGATGGAAATGATGAAAAGTGCTCCTGGCCATTAAAACCCATCTGACTTGTTCTTGCTTCATTCCGGGATGCGTCGACAATCCAGGCACAGCAAGGTGTCCAAAAGCACTCCAAGGCTGAAAACCTGATTGACCACAGGGGGCTGGACTCTGTCAATAAGTGTTACTGAGTTAACATTAAAATCCTATGTGGCATGATGATAATTAGTATTTACAGCATAGTGGTTTGTAGTCAAGTTTAGTTTTATTGGCCATATCAAACAAGAAATAAGAATAAGTATAACAACAATAACAACAGACAGTGGTTTTTAAAGGCAAAATTCATGCAGAAAAGCAGAAAAAATGAAATTGTCAATCATTTTGTTAAAGTGTAAACAAAGAATTTATCAACAGTGCATACTGTACTATTTCAAGGAAATTATACTTTTCATTGAAATAAGAAGGAAAGACATGCTACCTGCCTCTCCTACTCCTCACCCATGCCTCTGCTCTGCCTGCACATCCAGTGGGCTGCCTTCAAGCGGACAGCCTGCCCAAGTGTGAGGCGGAGCAGAGGCCTGGGTGCGATCCTTGTAAAATCACCCATTGTGTTGTGCCGCAACACCACCACCTTGTTAAAATGTTGCAATGTGACATTACAATGAAGTCATCTTGTGAGGGAACCCCAAAATATATCAGAATTGTCTAAGTAACCCTCTACAATTTAGGTTCACAGTAAACTGAATTGTTTTATCAAAATCAGAAACCGCCAGAAAACAATCACTATGGAAACAGAGAGGTGGCTGGCTGATCCTGTTCCCATGAATGCCTGTGACCAAACTCTCGCTAGCTTTTCTGGAAGTGGTACTGGTAGTTAACTGGAGGCATGCTGAGACCTTGGAGGTGCTTAGTTTTCCCTCAGTAACTGCAGAAGAACTGAGAAACTATGCTTAATCCTTATGTTTTTCTCATAGGTCATCTCCTTTGGTGGATATTAGGACCCAATGGAAAGCAGCTGATAGGCTGCACAATAAAACTGAAGGACACATCACCTACTAGAGCTCAGGTATTCTTGTGAAGCTTCCTGCCTTTGTGCTTACACTTCTTAATAAGTCTTACAGCCTGTTGTGTCTGTAAGACTTATTAAGTCTTACATAGTCTTACAGACTATGGCTTCTGCTGTGTTTTAGACCCTTCAGCATCACACTTTTGATAAGGAATAAAATAATACCACAGCACAACCCTAAGGATTTCACGTCCTCCTAGCAGGCTCCCACTAATCCAGGAAGGTTAACATAAGCTTGCCAAATCTCTTAAGGGACTTATAGTGCGAATACATCTCTATGAATCGATTTTGTCTCTGAATCCGGGGGTGGGGGAGGGTAGGGTTGTGCCTTGTTAAAATCGTGGGTGCATACTGCATTCACACTAGTAAAATCATTTATTGGCAGAATTAAATTAGAATTTTCATTAGAATGAAATCTAAAAGAAACAAAATATTTCAGTGACACAAAAGCCACTGCTGTAAGGATGTCAGTCAGAGTCTCTTTAGCCAGACAAAAAGTCCAATACCCAATCATCACTGAATTCCATAGGAATGTAATGATGCTGAGTAAAGCATAACTTGGGGGGGTCGTAAGGAAGTCCCTTTAGAGCAGGAAAGTCATTGGAAAGCAGTTTATATACAAAGGAAACATCAGGTTGGTCAAATGGTTCAGCTGGTACAGTGATCCAGGTGGCTGGAGTTGCCATATTTGTTTCTGGCACTGTTGGAAATGCCATCTAGTGTACCACAGTCAAGTCATTTAGACTGGTAAAAAGCACCTAAAATTTGTGGGCTAGCTAGCGTGAACAGAAAAATGCCACATCTGATTCTTCATTAGGCAATAAGCAATAGCAAAACATTGGTTGCAAAACCAAAACTTTGGCCAGGCATACATTGTTTCCAGGACCCAAATAGAAATCTGTTGACCACTGTATAAAAGACAAGTTTTGCCTGAGCAGGATTCAGGTTAGAGTTCCCAAATTATGTCTTCCTCACCAAGGTTTACATTAGGAACACTGGAGCTGACTGCTCTTAAGATCTTCCAGCCAACAAGAAGTTTAATATTATAGAGTTTTGGCTCTCAAAGGAGAGCCAAAAGCATCTTCCTTGAACACTCACTTCTTCCTTGAACACTCACTTCCATTTAGCTGAAAGGAATTTGGAATCTCTTCTACTACCATATGCCTGATGTCTATCTATCACTCTGCAGAGGCTGCCCATCTGTGCTACCCATCGCAGCCAAAGCCATGTCCGAAGCTAGACAGAAAGAGTAAATCTTTAAACTCTGGTATTATAGGAACTCTGCTGGAATTGACTAGCTCCCGCTCTCCCAGTGATTCTATGCAAGGAGGAGAGGTTAGAGACAGGTTGGCTTTTGGCATTATTATGAGAAAGTTCTGCTGAAAGTATTAGTTTTGCTAAAATAATGACCTTTCCGGAGGCTTGTTTTTTCTTTCTAGGGACAACCCTGAATTGGGAGTGCAAAGAGATATTCTGCAAAATGCATCCCAGAGCTCAGAAGCATTTAGACATTTCATGACTTCTGCTTTCAACTTTTAAAGGATGATGTTTCATATCTGCCTAATGATGCATTTCGGGGTTCCCACCTCCTTTGGGGAGCTATGAACATCTCCACAAAACAGCAGAAAGCAAAAAGTCCTTTTACTCCACAAAGACTGGTATTTAGTTGTGTTCTTATACAGTTCCTTACACCCTTCCCTGCAGCTATACACTCATATAAATTCCAGGCATAATCTGCCCCTACAGAGAAAAATTTATTACTTCTGTCATTAGTAAAAACTCAGGTATTCTTCAGTGGGCATTAAGCAATGGGTCCAATTTACATGTTTGGCATGTGCTGCAAGCTGCTTTCAAACACTTGTGCCTGTGAGACCAGTTGAGGAAAGTAGTTTTGTGGTCCAAACTGTTTCCATAAAGCTGAAGTGATCATCTCAGAGAGGCTCCTAGTAGCACAATACCATCACAATTTTGGTGGGAAGACGGGGAGGCCAGGACTGCCACAGTTTGAGTATGACTTACTACTAATTCCTATGGGGACACTAGGTACTCCCAAATTAAGTAAAACAATAACAGGTTCTACTAATTAAAATATTACATCTTAAAAATGAAAATGTGAAAAATGGTAGATGTTTCTAAGAGTCTAAAGAGCAGAGCCATTGAACTATGAAGAAATCCAAATTCACTCCAACCCTCTACACACATACACAATCAGTGCAATCCCTCCACTCATTTTGCTCCACCATGTACCTTTAGCACCAGCATGAGTCCAATGCACTTCCATGAAACTCATGTTGCTGCTAAGAGCAAAATGCAGTGGCAAAGCAGCTGGAGGATCATGCCATAAAATTAAAAGTGCATGCGTTTTTTTATGATTGGTGTAATTTAGTGTGTCTCTTTTTTATATAGTTAGTGCTCTTGTGATAATAGCATCATACTCCTCTTTGTTTCCCCATCACGTCATTGGTTGCTATTCCTTACATATAACTACAGCATTTTTGGTACGTTCCTTTCGCTTTCATGCAACTTGCCTTTGGTTTTGGAAAGAACAAACTTAAATCAGTCTATCCATTTATCTTTCAGCCTTTTGAAGCTGGCAAACATTTTGAGACAGAAACAAACTATTTCCAGAGAACAGACCTTTCTCTCTCCCCCGCAGATGCTACTTAAAAGAAAGCGACACCAGTAACCAACAAACAGCATCTTTGGTAGAACTAATCTATCTCCAGGAGTGCTTTAAAAGCATCTCCACAATCACTTGATAGGTTGATGGAAAAAACCTGACCTCTTCAAAATGGCAGTAGATAGTGCTGGTAGTGGGACAAAATTACATTTAGCTGTGGGTTTTCAGCACTCTTTCCACCTTGACTGTATTTTTTAGGGGGAAGACACATTTAGGATGTTGAAATACATCCCATTAGCATCATAAGAAGGACCACTTCAGAAAAATAGGTTCTCCAACCTACTCAAAATAGGAAAATAACTCACCAGCATTTGACAGACCACAGGGGAGGAAAGATGTTAAATAAATCAAGGAAAAACAAGCTTGTTCCATGGGAAAACAAGATTGTAATGAATGGTATAATAAGAGTTTCCACCACACTTTGGGCTGGCAGGAAGGGCACTCCAAAAAAATGAGCAGCCTCTGCAGCTGTCACCAGTCCCTCCATGCCACGGGTCAGTCTGAGGAGCCGGCCACATGGGGCTAATGGGGAGGGGGCGGCAAAGGAGTGTGTGTGCTCCCTCCACCTGATAATCAGTGGATCGAGGGGGAGGGAGGGTCTGAAGGAGCCTCCCCTCCTCAGATCAGCTGTTTGATGGGAGGGGGGGAAACGCATGCTCCTCTGGCTCCCTCCCTCCGGTCAGCTGTTTAGCAGGCAGAGAGAATATGTATGCTCTGCTTCCCCTGATCTGCTGTTTAGCGAGGGGAGAGCAAACACGCTCCACTGGGCTCCTCCCCCCACCCCCCAATCAGCTGTTTGACTTGTGAGATGTGTACTGTCCTCTGGACCCGATCCTCAGACCTCACCTTGCGGCAGGGATGCACGGGCTAACCAGATGGGAGGTGATCTGTTATCCCACACTGAGCAACCCTAGCCAGGATGGGGCAACGGTAACATTTTATTTATTTATTATAACATTTGTATGCTGCTCCCTCCTGCTAAAAGCATCTCGGGGTGGCTAACAAAATGTTAAAACAGATTAAAATAAAAAACAATAATACAGTTAAAAACCCACAATAAAAACAACTTACCCTCTACCCCACCCTAACCCAACCCACTCACCCCATCTCCCTAGGGAAAGGCATGGTGGAACAGTCAGGTATTACATTGTCTACGGAAAGAGGGGAGGCGGTGGTCAGGTGGACCTCCGGTGGGAAGGAGTTCCACAGCTGTGGCACGGCCACAGAGAGCGCCCTCCGCAAGGTGGACACCCGAGAAACTCGGGGGATCTCGAGGAAGGCGCCTCTGGCCGACCGCAGGGGCCGATCCAGGATCCGGAGGGTGAGGCTGTCCTGCAGTGTTAGAGTAGAAGCAATGTTCCAAGCAGTGGGTTGGTCCTCCAGGGAAATTACAAGGGCTGTAACCTGAGATTCCAGGGACAGGCAACAGTAAGCTTCTAGTCACTCAAATACCTAAAAGAGCTGAGACCTGCAATCCCTCGGAATTTATATGTCTGTGTAACACATGTGCTTTGAGAGTGTCCCTTTAAGAGAACAAGCTAATGCCAGACAAGGGTGGGGCAGTTGTGATTCAGTCCAGGATGTTGCACATGCTCAGTAAGTAGCAGTTTTGGAATGTTCTATTGTCTTCCTGAATGCTAATGTGAAGGATTACAGGCAGCCATTTTTTTTTAATGCTGATTAGACCTATACAAAGCAGATTCGAAGGGAGAGGAGTTGCTGTGAAAAGGAGCAGACTGCTGCCTTCTTGGTCGTTCTGCTAGGCCCTGAACAATTGAATTCAGGTTAGTTCATACAAAAAGGGGCAGTTCAGAACTATTGACTGTATTGTACTATGTGTAATTAGGATAATTGGGAGGGGAGGAGAAAAGAAAAGTTGGTATTCTGCTTTGTTGGTCTGCTCTGTGACAGGGTTTCTTGTGGGCTTCTTCTATAGAAGCAAAAGGAGAAGAGTGAGCAGTTGCCAGGATCTTCAATCAACATCAAATACTGGATGAATTGAAAGTCTGCGTGTCCCGTGGATCTGCATTTAATTGTATGGACATTTGATTCTCCTTACAGTTGAAAGGGGTGGGACATCAGGGCAATTACCGGGTAAAACCGGATTTCTGGATTTGTGTACCGGTTTACCGGTACCTGATTTGTTCCATTGATTTCAATGGGGCACTGTCCCCATTGAAATCAATGGAAAAAAACACAAAAAACCTTCCCCCTCCCCCTCACAAACTGCATGGGTGGAAGGGGGGACACCCCCCACCCACCCTGCCCAGCCTGGCTTTAAAAAAAAAAAATTCCCGCCAAAGTCCCTGCTAGTGTGGGTGGGGGGTGTCCCCCCTTCCACCCACGCAGCCTGAACTGGGGAGGGAAAGTGGGGGGTCTTTTGTTTGTTTTTTTACATTGCGGCCATTCATTTGAATGGCCGCAAATGTAAAAAAATCTGGTAGGGGAATCCGGTAAATTACACCAGATTACCGGGTTTAATCCAATACTGCCGGTATACCAAATACCGGCAGTATCGGATACCAGATGATCCGGTAGTCCCACCCCTATAAAATACTATGCATTTAATTCTTGAAAAGTTTATGAGAGAGAGATATATATAAATATTTATTGGTTCAGCTTTTGCCATGCACCAGACAATATAATAACACAACATCATATAATACAATTTTAAAAATGCAACATCTTAAATAAATATCCATGATTTCTACCTAAGATAAGTTTCCACCCAGCCGGGAAACCGCAGAACTGTATATGTTCCCTCTGGGTTGTGGGCCTGACCAGAGGAGCAAGCAGATCACTTATCCCCTATGTGCCTAATCCATCTGGTCTCTTTCCCTCCTTTTAGTTACCAAATAAGCATAGGTCGCTACCGCCCAGATAGTCTTCTCGTTTATGATGAATGTAATAAAACCTTAAATTTTGTTAACATAATGTAGTTCAGTTATAAACATATATTGTATATCTAAAATATACTTCTTATGTACATGTAACACATGGTTGTGAAGCTGTCTCTGAGTATCTTCGATGCAAGTCTCAGATTGAACCCAGGGGTTACATCTGTATGGGATGGGAGCCCACACTATGAGTTAGCCTGAGCCTAGAAAGATGTTGCTTGGGGTTTGCTTTATCTACTCACCTGCCTCAGAGAACAACTCTTTGTAAGGGCCAGGCAGAATCTGTCTGTGAGTATGGTACCACTTACCACAAGTTTAATCTAAACTAGAGATGAATCTTCACTAATGAAAGGACTACAAATGGCCCTACCTGACTTCCCTTTCAGAAGAAAATGTGAAGCCAGCCACAGCTGGTAATTGCTTCACAATCGACAAACAGTTTTTTCCTTGCAGGCTAGCAAGTATAGCAAAATCCACAAAAGGCCTTTTGTCTGCTAAAAGAATGGAACAGTACCACTATGTAGGCCTAGTAGCAAGCAATGGCCACAAAGAAAAGGACAAGGCAGGAAACACATATATCATGTGAATAGATGAAGATGTGTTATTATGAGGAACGAGAGACGTGGGAGATGAACTATCCAAGAAAGAAGATAGCCGTTTGTGGGAGAGATCATGAATTCATTAGCAGATTGAGATCAGTCAGCTAGCAACACACAAGGGTAGTATTTGGTAACATTACAACAAATTATGCCAAACAACAGCATAGTCAGATCAGAGCAATTGTGGAGGCCGGTTTAGATGAGAACAGAAAAACCTAGGGTGACAAGGCACACAAACAAAGTAACAGGGAATGGAAGAGATTCTGTTCCCTACCTCAATACTGAAACATGACATGATCATTACAAAAGTACAGACTCTCCTTGGTCCAGTGAACTGCATCCATTGGAGACAGGGTCAGACTTATTTAACACAAAGCCTGCAAAATACCACTGGAACCTTTTTACAGCTGGCTGGAATCAGTGAAGGGCAAACCTAGCAAGAGAAAGTTGTGGACTAAACACAACAGGCCTGTAAAACTCTCACCCTTTATAGGGGGAAGGACAGCAAATAAGTCATTCAAATGACAGAAGATACGACTATGTCTGAGAGGAGAAGATATCTCCTTGGATGTGTATTTCATCATCTCTGTGCGTATCCCCACACAAATGTATATTTCGTAGTCTACATGGCTAAGAAGTTTAGTTCAGTTAGGAAGTCCTAAGTAGGACTGGGATAGTCCAAAAGTTGGTTGCAGTTTTATATTGCTTGTATAGTCACTTTGTGAATATATGTAGAAACTGAATAACCATGCAGGCCACTTAAATACATCAAGAAGGCTGATTTGGACTGTATAGTAGACACCCTCAATGTCCTAAGAATACAAAAACTGCCACGCTGGGTCAGGCCAATGGTCCACCTAGCCCCATACCCTGTCTCTGATGGTGGTCAGTACTAGATGCTCCAGAGGAAGAGTAAAAAAGCCATGACTGATCCCCTGATGCTAATTTCTAGCATCTAACAGTAAGAGAATGTATCCCCATCCATCTTAGTTATTAGCCACTGATGGATCAGTACTTCATGAACTTATCTAATCTTTTTCTTTCTTTTTTTCTTTTTCTTTTTTTAAATTCTTTATCAAAAAACAGACATTTCAATACAGTTCTTTCACAGAATTACATTAATGCAGAACAATTAAGTACAACTACATGTGCCAAGTCCAGACATATAGTAGGGCACATGTCCTTTGAGAAGAGGTTACTGTAAAATGATGCGCCAATCAAACATTCAATGTGTGATCAAAATCAAGTATATAGTGTACTACTGAAAAAGGACACAAGTCCAAAACCAAACAGAATTAACACAACTAAAAAGAAACACTAAACTAAGAAGAAAAAACTATGAAGCCTAGATATTAAAACAAAACAAAAAATTATATTAAAGAATAGAACAGTTGGGATTGCACGACTTCGCAGTAGGCGATGGAATTGTATGTATTATAATATCTAGAGTGAAGGAAATGGGCAAGACTTGCAGTGTCTGCCCAAACTAAATATCAGTCAAACTGAGGCTGCGGGTATTCCACTGAATCAATTTGACATTATTTAACAGGTCCCAGATGGGAGCCTATGTCACAGAGAATTGTTCTAAGTTATCTTGTAGGCCAGCTGTTATTCTTGCTATGGAAATGGATAGCCATAGGCAGTGGTACCAAGCCTTTATTAAGGATCCTCTAGTGTGTTTCCAATTGGCAGCCAACACCTGAATAGCCACCAGTTGGAGTAGTTGGCATGTATCTACCCTGGCGCTGATCATATCTGATTTAGGGAAGATGCCTAATAAGGCGATAATGGGGATAAAGGGGATTGTTGCCTTAGTGATAACTTTAATTGTTTCCACAC
Source organism: Sphenodon punctatus (assembly GCA_003113815.1). Classification (NCBI taxonomy): domain Eukaryota; kingdom Metazoa; phylum Chordata; class Lepidosauria; order Sphenodontia; family Sphenodontidae; genus Sphenodon; species Sphenodon punctatus. The sequence goes on from QEPC01013419.1 coordinate 408,073, forward strand.
TTCTTGCCATAAAATATGAGCTTCTGGGCATGTCCACCTACAGTTGAGATAGGATCTGATCTCTCCACAGCCCCTCCGACATAAATTAGGATATTGTGGATCCCATTGGGAGACCCTTTGTAAGGTAAGAGAAGATGTACATTTATCCATTACGAGCCAGATTGTTTTCATCTCAGATTTAGATAAATATTTTTTGCAAGTCTTGGCTTCACAGCTCAAGATATCCCGCATCTGGGAAATGAACGTTGCGTGCAATTCTCTATATAGGCCCTTTTTACATGGGCAGCAGTGAGTGGGAGGATGGGTGGGTGAAGGTGTGCGTGTGTCCTTTCCCACAGACACACACCCATCTCCACCCACAGAGCCTCCTCCAGTTTGTCAGATGGCTCTGTGGGTGGAGATGGGTGTGTATCAGGAGCATGCACGCACCTCCACCCACCACCCTTGGTGTTCTCACGGGCGAACACCAGTAGAACACCAGTAGAACACCCATCCCCCCCCCCCGCACTGTTTCCACAGATGCCCCCACCAGTGGAACAGCCTCCCGCACGCACAGCGGGGTTGGGGGCATCCATGTAAAAATGGCCATAGATGGGACAAAATTTTACAGTCCACTGAGTGGAAAAGCAAAATATTTTCCAGACCTTTAGGTTTCCTTGAGAATTCTTTACAGTGTTGGGGGACGTTAAAGATGGAGCGAATTTGAAAGTACATTAAGAAGGGGATTAATTTTTGTAAGACACCCTCAAGAATGTCTTTAGCCTCAAAGATATCGTTAACAAATAAGTGCGATGCTCTAGTCAGTCCTTTATCTTTCCAAAGCTTAACCATCTGGCTATCAAAGTGACACTGCTTGGTAAGTTCACCAAAATGGGTGTGAAGGGATCTAATCTTTTTCTGAACCCATTTATTTATACTATCGTCCTTCATGTCAGTCCCTGGCAAAGAGCTTCACAGGTTAACAATCAACAGAACAACAAAAGAACTTCCTTTTGTTTGCTTTAAACCTGCTGTCAGTTAATTTGAGTCTCCCCTTGTTCTTGTATTTTGAGAAATGGTAGATCGCAGTTCCCTATTTGCTTTCTCCACACCAGCCATGATTTTAGCATACCCCCCCTCTATCCTCTCTTTATTGTTGAATTGGTTGGGTTTTTTTTTAATTGAATTGAAATGTTTTTAGTATATTTTATGTATTGTTGTTAGCCGCTTTCGGCCACCTGTGGCGAGAGAAAGCGGGATATAAATTTTGAAAATAAATAAATAAATAAATCTGTTCTAAGCTTTTCTAACCTCAGTCTTTTTCCCCCCTCTTCATATGGAAACCTTTCCATATTCCAGATTATGTCTGTTGCCTTTCTCTGTACCTTTTCTGTTTTCAGATGTCTTGAACTGTCATCTACCTTGAGGCCCAATCAAATGAAGTGCTGTGTGCCTATTGTTACCACCCTCAATGCTGGAACCCAGGAGCATTTAGGACTCAGCAGCTCTCAGTGTTAGGCCATTCAATAATAAAATGCTTCATTTTCATTGTTCTGCTTCACTAAGATGTCATTATAGAGTTGTGGACAGTACTGTACTTTGGAGTTAGCAGTTCAGCTATTGAGTGCTTTCATGCTATGGCTAAGTACAGTCTGGGCTAGGGATGATCTCTTTCCAAACACTGAAACATCAACTCCTGCCATTAATTAAATGGATCACAGATACTCTATAGCCTTCCACAGTAATAAACACTAATTACTTTGCTTGGATTACCAACAGGGGAGCTTATTTTCAAATGCATGTTACCCATTTTGATTAATACTTTTTTCTCCCGGCAAAAACCTGTTCTGAGGAGCAGACAAACAATATATAAACATATTTTATTGCATAAACCCACAAAGTACATGGAACAGATAAAATATGTAAATATTAGGAATCTCACACACATTTTTGCCCATGGGTAAAATATATTGATGAAATATATTTTTTAATGCCTTGGTTGTTTTATGGTTCTCATGAAGGGCATATTACAACAATTTTCCAAAATGTATATGAATATAAATAAAATTAATTTAAACAATAAAGGACAAAAATAGTGCAATAAAATACATACTATGATAAATGACACTACTGTTTTGAAACTCTCTCTTCCGTATCTTTGAACCACTGAATCCTAAACAAATTGCATATGAGGCTGCTTTTATATGAGTGGATCGCACTAACGCAACCCACTCGTGCAATTTTTCAAAATCCCGCAAGGTGGGATTATACGTGATGATGGACGCGATCACTTGCATTCGAGGCGGTCGCATGTTGTTTGCCAACTGCGAATTAAATACCTTGATGTGTGAGATATTTAGTTCGCGGTCGGCAAACTGCACAACCACCTTGAATGTGCGCGATGGCGTCCATCAAATCATCACGTATAATCCCACCTTGCGGGATTTTGAAAAATCGTGTGAGTGGGTCATGCAACTGCGATCCACTGGTATAAAAGCAGTCCGAGTTATTTTATTTCTATTTTCCTCATAGGCCCTTTTCACACAGACACTCTAACACTGATAAAATGGGTGTTACATTTTATTATACATGTTGCAGGGCACCCATAGATCACACCTGCAGTCCTGCAACATGTATAATAAAATGTAACACCCATTTTATCAGTGTTAGAGTGTCTGTGTGAAAAGGCCATATCCAGTACAGTCAAGGCAGGGCTTTCTAAAGGGCATAGTGCTTCAATGGATGGTTGAGGAGTAGGAGCAGTATTTCACAAGTACTAGATGGGAGATAACTGGCTAGACAGCAGGACTGCTGGGAAGGTTTGGGGGGTTGTAGTAGATCACAAAGCAAATATGAGTCAACAGCGTGCATGTTTTCAAACAAGATGCTTACCCCCCTCCCCTATGGTTGCCACAGACCCAACCACCCGGTGAAGGTGCAGAGGTCAGGTGCGCACTCCCATGAGCCACGGAGCATCCACTCACAACCACGTACAGAGCACTGCCAGGAATCCAGAGTGCTCCGTGTGGGGCAGGCCACATGGATGCGTGGCAATGGGCAGCCACGGACCTCCCACCCATATGAACGGTGGCATCCAGTCATTCCAGCAGGCACGCCCGCCACTCATAGACACTGTGGGCAGGGGAAGCAGCTTTTGCAAGTCACAATAACTGGCCAGGAGCACTGGGGAACCTGGGTTCCGCAGTATTCATGCCTGGAACATGTCACTTGCAAAGGGCAGCCTGGCACACTTCCCCTTACCCCATGGTTCATGGCAGGGGGAGTGTATAGCAGCTGCCTCTGTAGCTGCAGTAGAATCATTAGAAGCACTCCCCACACACTCCACCTGCATGGGTGCTCTGTGGCAGAGCCACGCTGCAACCATGAACCTGTCCCCCCAGCCCCAAACTGCCTTGCTCATTCAAAAACATTCTGTGATGCTGTTGCAAAAAAAGGTCAGTGCCATTTGGGAATGTATTAATACAGACATTGTATCTAAGACTTGGGAAGTTATAGGATTTCCCTATACTTGGTACAGGTCAGGCTCCTCTTGGAGTCCTATGTTCAGTTTTGGGCACTGCATTTCAAGAAGGTATTGACAAACTGAGAAAGATTCCAAGGAGATCAATGAACAAGTCATATGAAGAAAAGCTGATGAAACTGGGCATGGTTAGGGAAAAGAAGATGGGAGGGGTGGGTGGGTGGGGGAACGACATGTTGACAGTTTTAAAATAGCTAAAAGAATGCAAAAAATAAATAAATGGGAGAACATTTGTTCTCCATTACCACTGAAGATAGAACCAATGAATTTAAATGATAAGATGGTAGATTTATGCTAAATATTAGGGGAAACTTCCTAACTGTTAGAGAGAGGCTATTCTGTAAATATATCTTAATGATGTTTCACTTATATCACCGACATGCTTAATACTGCAGCATTTAATTGGTGTTTTCACTCTAAATGTAGGTGATGGGGCTATTTGGAGGAAAACAGATTTCTGTTCACATCTGTCTTTGTCCATACACAGTAAGTTTAGGAAGGACACATTAATTTTAACAAGTCCAGAGGCATCCATAAACAAGGACTGTGTGATTACTTAGCAAATTCCTTGTTTTTGAGAGCAATTTGAAAGCTGAACTGATCAGGATACAAAGTAATATATAATGCCCAAAAACACCCAGCTGGTCTTGGTGGTTGAATCTGGTTCATGGAGGTCAAAATGTTTCCGATGGAGCCAGGGCCAGTGCCTGAAACACCTTGATCCAGAGACGTATTATGCATAAACCTACCTGTTAGACATGATTGGGATGGGAGGCCAATTATGTGCCCAGAGGCTGAAAAGCCTATCGGAAATATTTAGCTATTTCCTAGTGTTCTAAACTGGATTCCCAGTAGGAAAAGATGATGGAAGAGGTCAGTAAGGTGAGGATAGATATGTCCTCACCTGGGCTTATAGAGAAAGATGATGCCTTCTAGTGCAAGAGTCCTATAGAAATTCAGAGAGAGGATATTTTCTAAGTAGATTCTCCCAGTGCCTGAGACAAGTCATCTCTCCTAATATAATGCCAAGTGTAGCCTTCTTCAGATTGATATACTCCAAATGATCAACACAAGACCATGTGTTTGTCAGGACTGTGTCCAAATTTTGTATTATTCCTCCAGGTTTATTCATTTTCTCTTGCACAATATATACAGCTAACCATTGATTAATCCACAAATACCAATGTTATAAGCTCAGCCAACAGATTTTGTTTAATGACTAGAAAAATTGTAGCCTCTTTAAAGATCTGGTAAGAACCAGATAGCATAGACTACCAGAGCATTTGAGATATATATCTGCTTCTCCTCAACCAAAGCATCGAGGGCAGTGGGGCCACAGGCCCATCTCTCCAAACTTTTGGTTGGAGAGATTTCCTCTTCAGTTACCACTGCCAAGTAGACCTACTGCCTTCTAAAAAATGACCACTGCAGGAAGTGGAGGAGACCCTCTAGCTGATCATATTGCTAGTGGCAGAGGTAAGATGAAAGGAGTTCTATCCACCTCCTGACAGCTAGAGGAATGGATCTTTGGGAATTCTCCACTCCCCCACCATATTTTTATACAAATGGAAGATGGCTGAGGCTGTTTTTACAGGGACACCACCCCCCCACATGCTTGGTGTTCGGGTGTGTGGGGGGGGGGAGCATCCGTGTAAACAGCCGGTGATGGGTGGGGGGGATGGGTGTCCATTCGTGGTTGTCTGTGTGAACACCAAGCGGGATGGGACACACGCCTACCTCCACCCACCGCACCAAAACAGCCATCCCCCCCCCCTCCCCCGTCTGTGTAGAAAGGGCCTATGTCTGGAGAGATGAAATGGTTGTACTGGGTTCCCTGGATTTTTTTTTCCAGGGGAAAGGAATGGCTGTATACAGGGTCTTCAGTTAGAATGGTGAATTTGTGCAGGGAATTCTTGGTGGCACTGAGACAGGATGTCTCCCCAACCTTTTAGACCAAAGTTACTCCATTGCAGGTGAGATTTCCTGAATCTTCTCTAATAGATTGGAACAACAGGAAGGGTGGTGAGAGGTGGTTCATCCATGTTTGCAAAATGTAGAGAAATTATGAATGTTAAAAACTGAAATCTTGCACTGAGAAGAAAATTTTATTTTATGTATTAGTTTGTAATACTCTATTTAGAACAGCCACACAGGCAGACTTTTACTATCTTCAGTTTAAAAGCTTTCCAGTTATTATTTATGATGCATTATTTGCTTGTATAAATTTTTGTCTACCAAACAGAGTGTGTGGTAATCTTCCCTTGAAAATCTCTCTGAGCTGTTAACACCTGAAAGCAAGGGTTCATATAAAATCATCTTTGGTTTGATCCAAACTGGTTCTTTCTGAAATTTTGAACAGACAGAACTCACACTGGTATTTAAACTAAGTCAGTTGTGCTGATATGCACCAAAAAAAGAGCATTCTATAGCAGCTGTGCATGATATTGTACTGGACAGGAACTGGTTTCATGCCATTACATTTCAACAGGGATTTGAGATTTGGAACTGAGATTTGAGGGATGAGTCAGGAATAAAGTATGGATACTACAGAAAAGGTTGGGAGTATAACTTTCAACAAGAGATGCCTTGATATGTGTTGAAAGTGGAATGACAAGTATTGAAACTTTAGCTCATTTACAGATGATAAATTATTGGCTTAGCTTGAGAACGTATTTGCCAAATAGATTACCTAAATGTGTTTATTAGAAGTGGAAGAAAGTACAAGTATATCTGATTGGTTAAAATTGTTCATAAATGTTTATGAATGAATGGCCTGTGAGATAAAGGTGATTTGATTCCTGCCCCAAATGAAAAAGAAATCTCAGAGGTTAAAGGACGTGAGTAGTCAAAACAATTTGGCACTCATGCAGTCATCTCGTTGTTCTTCCTTCTTACATTTGTATGCATTTACCCATAATGATTCTTAACTGGAAACACAGGGGGAGTCATTAGAAGACTGATTTACTCAGATGAAAACAGCAACACTTGCTGAAAGGTGGAAGGGAGGTCCACTATTAGAATGGAAACATTTCTGTCCTCTAAACGAAATAGAAGATTGAACCCATTATTTGTGGAAATGCCCCTTTTATGAGAACTTAAGATAAGGGTGTAATTATTGAAGCCTCTTGCTGAGTCTTTTAAAAATTGGTCGCTAGAAGAAAAAGCCATTTAGTTTATTATTTGAAGGCTATTTATGTGATTGGCACCTTTACATGGGGTTCACAAAGGATTAGAATACAGAAAATTGGTATATTATGAAAATGTATAAATTATTACTGCGTTTCATAGGATTTTATATATATTTTAAAAGTTCTTTTGCTGTATCTTATCTTTCTGTTGTTGTTTGGCAATGGCTGTTAATTAACTAACAAAACGAGGTATTCCCTTCCGGTCAAAACATAGTGGAGGACAGACTCAGCGTAAGTTACCACACTGCAACTCTTCTTGGCAGTAGTCTCAAACAAATGATTAACAACAACAAGACATCAAGTAAGCCCACTGCCCTGCTGCTTCATCTGCTGAGATATTGTGCTGCTTTTCAGAATCAGCCTTAAGACAAGATGGGCAAGGAAGCCCTGCTTGCTCCTTGAGCATGTGCACATATACACACCCAGGTCTGGGGTAGAGTTTAAGAGGATAGGCTGTTGTGAGCTCTGCACTGTATGGAGTTACCAGCCACCTACCTGGCTGTCCTCCTCCTTCCATCTCCTCTCCTCCACACTGGATCTCTTATTGCTGTCCTTTGCTGTCTACTCCCTCCCTTCCAGTGCAGAGGGGATGGTATGGAAGGATCAGCGCAGCTGGTCTCATACTTCATGGAATCCTCAGTCTTTCATCCACCCCCTCCAGGAATGCAAACATTGTGCTTGTGCATGTGCTGGTACTTCCTGCACTGGCTACCATATCTGGCAGGTAGTGGCCAGGAAATAATCTGAATTCCTCCACCCCCTCGCCACAGGACATGACTACCCATCTAGACACCAGCTAGACTTATTTAGCCAGCCCTGTCTCTCTTTAGTTTCTTTGCACACTGATGGAATTTAAGAACGAAGCAAGTATGTTCCAAAAACACAGTAGGTAGGTTCTGCCTCAAACCACTGGAGAGAGTCAACCAGTGGTAAGGTGAACTAATTCAAAACCCATTGAAATAAACAGAAAAACTAATATGAATGGGGTTCTGGAACATTCTCTTTGAACGTGCTATGCTGCACATTGGAAAAGAATTGTAGCTGCATTCCCCCTTAATTGGGTGCATTTTACATTCATCAGAACAGCAGACGTGAAGATCCATTCATTGCCTCAGCAGATTATTGTCCTCAAATGTAACAGAAGCATTCAGCAGCAGTCAACCTTTATATATACATAAAATTTAGATACCCACTTTCCACCAAAATAAAACATATATATGACCCATTAACCTAAGATTACGGCAATGCAAGATTACAGTAATGTAAGATTGCTAAACTTAAAAGATGTGAAAACACAAATATGTACTTACAGCCATTATGTTACAGTCCTAAAATCACTTCCCTTAAACACTGCCACATTGTTGATGGGAGTCTATGCCAACAAACCATAATGCTGCCTACCTACAAGCAACATTCTCTCTCACTTTGAGATATTTACTGTATATTGCCTAATGAAAACTTCATAGAATCTGTAAATAATCATGTTTTATTAAACAGTTGGTGTACTGAAAGCCTTAACTCTTGCAAGACATGCCCAATATTTCAATAAAACATCACTTTATGGGAGACTGGTAATTGTCTGTATGAAGAGCATTATCACTGGCACGCTGAAAGGAAACTAAGAAGGGAACATCTTATATTTGACGGTAGCTCTAAATGAAGACATTACTCTTGTAATAATGCTCAGAAGTAAGCATAACTTCTGCAGCACTAAATTCAGCAGTCTGATTTTTAAAGGGTTACAGCAGTTTGACAGTGAAAATGGAAAGTGCAATTGGAACCTAATGTTTATTTCTGTTGCAACAGTATTTGACTCTGATGTTAGCTTACCTACTTGACTAACTGCATATTTTGTATGTCTAACAGCAGCTGACACTTCAGCAAAAAGCAAACTGAAAAAAACTCCAAGCGAGTGAAGCAGAAATAAAATGATAATCAGAATTTTGCATCTGGATCAAGGACTAGATAGGACTGTAATACACTTCAGATCACACTTTCCAAAGCAGTGCACAGAGTTTTAGTCACCATCTCTCACCGACATAGCATGGCATTTATAGTAGGCTCACAGTTATACCCCACCCCACCCCATACAACTTTGAAGTGTCCTTACATTTGTTTTTGAATCTTCTAAATCTCACTCATTCCTGGTAGATGTCATAGAAATAATTTTTCTCCTACTAAATAAACTGTTAGTAGTATTGAGGGGCACTAAATTGATAGCTCTCAGATCTTTCCCCACAACAGGCAAGACAGCCTTACTATGGCCGTTTTTAGATGAGCACGCGGTGCGCTAGCGCGTCGTTCCCAAAATCCCGTGAGACAGGATTAGATGAGATGCTGCCATGAGTCACGCGCACTGGAGGGGGATACGCATTCTTTTCCAGCTGCGATCTGACCAGGTTGGCGATCCTGGTGGTCAGATCGCAGCTGGAAAAGAACACACGTTCCCCCTCCTGTGTGCGTGACTTGCGGCAGCGTCTTGTCTAATCCCGTCTCGCGGGATTTTGGCAACGACGCGCGAGCGCACTCGTCTAAAAACGGCCTATGCCTCAGTAATGTGGCTCAAGTATGGTAGAACTTGCCTGCAGTAAGGGCATGGAATAACACACTGAAATTCCACAGATAGGCTTTTACGCCTGTGCCTAGATGCTTGGCTGCACGTCCTCATCCACCTATAGCAACACTGGTCACTTTCCTGCCAGGGCTGCTGAAAGCGGACTAGGAGATTGCTCCTGCCCCCACAGATAAACTGGTGTGTTTTGCTCTGAAAGAGCTCATCTGTAGTGACATCAGCAGCTTTACGCTGCTGCAACAGATGAGATCTGCACCAGGGACCCATTTCATTTTTTGTTTTCGTGCTTGTTATTAACATTTTTGTTTTCCGGATTTTCATTATTGCGAATTTTCGTTTTTGTAATTAACTTTCATTTTCATTTTCCATTGGTTGCAATGGGAATGAATTTCTGGCTGTAACTTCTACACTTTTTATCCAGTTTGCATGTCATTTATACAGGTTGTACCCCTTGCCACAGGTATTAATCCTGCCTATTTTGATACAGAGTAGATAAATGGTTCAAATTTTATAAGCAATGAAATTGCATGGTTTGTGCACACATTTCCAGCTGTAACGTCCTTGTTTTCCATCCAATGTAGATGGAATTCAGGGCCCCCATTGAAGGGTTCATTCATGCCAATTTTCAGAAAGATTAAATAAAGGGTCCTGATTCTATAAGCAATTTAATCATTTCATGGTTTGCACACACACTTCCAGCTGCATTGTCTTTGTTTTCCATCCAATTTGGCTGCAACTTGGATAGGTTGTTCCCCAGAAGGCTCATCCCTGCCAAATTTAATAAATATTGGATGAAAGGTCCCAACTTCATAAGCAATTAATGTTTCGGGATTTTAACAGAAGTTGCAAATTTCTTTAAATCAATTTCAGGTATTGCTTCTGTTTAAATTATAAAGGTTTTACTAGATGCAGAGATCTGCTTTTTGGAGCATTTGTAGAATGGGTGAAGAAGACAGAAAGAGGTGGGAAGAGCAGAGGAGGAGCAGGAGCCAGAGGCACTGGAACTGGCACAGGTTTCAGTCATTGGCATCCCAAAGTCTGTGAGGGCATACATGGGGGAGAAAATATAGGTGCAGTGTTCTGCTTTTATGAACACTGGCAGTGAGGCTGGAAACTGCAGCACACACAGTCACGCACAAAGAGCACTGAGCCAGCCCTCAAGCCACACAAGATCTAGCCATGGAGGAGGCTGTGCAGCCTGGCAGGAGCTTATATTTGCTCCCCAATTCCCACCCCCAAGCCTCCCTGATTGCAGTTATTGGGTACTGACAAGTTGGAAGACTGGGCAGCATCTCCAGATAGTGAGCCTATTCTAGGGATTCTCTTACGTTGGTCACAGTGATACACAATGGGCTTATGATGGCGATTGGCCAACAGAAATGTCAACCATGTATCTTCATTCTGTGATGTGTCCCCCCAACCTCTGTGCTTGTTATTGGGAATTTGGAAGCATCTGCTTAGGAAAGAGCCAATAAGAGATTCTCAGATGTCCTCTGTCACAGTGCTGTAGGGTGTGTTTGTGATGCCAGTTGGTCAGCCTGGATATGTCAGTCATGTCTCTTGATTGCTGGGCTGCTTCCTCCTCCCCTCTCCATGGCTGCCTGAAGTCCTGATTATGTCCTGAAATTTTCATTTTTGTCCCCAAATTTTCAGGACATGTATTCACGTCTTCTGTTAAAATCACAAAAGTTCAATTGCTTATAAAATTGGGGTCTTTTATCCAATCATTCTGAAACGGATGTTCCCTTGGGTGAGGGGCACAAGGAGTCTAAATTTCATCCATATTGGATGGAAAACAAAGATGTTACCTCTGGAAACGTGTGCACAAACCATGAAATGTAAATTGCTTATAAAATAGGGACCCTTTATCCAATATTTCTGAAACTTGGCAGGAATGATCCCTTTTGTGATAGTATACTGGACAGGTAAAAGAGAAGTTACAGTCAGAAATTCATCACAAAGTTTTGGGATCCTTTATCCAATCCTAAAATCTGGCAAGCATGATCCCTTCGATAAGGGGTACGTTCCCACCAAATTCCCTGCAAATCAGACATGAAACAAAGAAGTTACAGCCTGATATATATATATGTCCCCAAATTAAAAATAAATAAATCCAATTGTATTTGTTAATTTTTTTAAAAAAAAAAAATTTCTTTTTTTTTTTATGTTTTTGATTGTTTTTCTGGTATTAATAACTAAAACAAAATTATGTTAATAACAACAGAAAACCAAAAAGGAAATGCACACCCCTATGACAGACTACTTATGCATTTCAGGAGCCAGAAATGCAGGCAATTGCTCCAGCCTTGTAAGGAACAATCACCTATATTTTGACACACAACCATACTTTTATTTGCAGTTCTCACAAATACACAAACGGATTTAGGAGTACCACATCTACATGGCCCATGAAACATGTACAAGAGCATTTTGGGGTGCTCCCTGCACTTTAGAATTGAGAAGGTAATTCAATCATCCATGACCATGCAATCCTGACCACCCCCCTCTGCTGAATCTGCCACATGAACAAAATTATTTTGCATAAGCTGCAAACAGCCTTTGACTTATACAGGTTTTAAGTTGCAAATGAACTGGTCCATATTTGAACAGAGAACCCACTGCTGAAAACTGATGTATCCCATTCCCATTATCAGATGTCCTATTCCAAACAAATCAAGTATCAAAAAGAGAAAAAAAGGATGACAAAGTCAACAGCGAAAAAGAAAATTAAAGGGAAGATGAGAATACGCTGCCCTAACCCAGCTCATCTTTCCCTTGATGAGCCAGTCTGGGATGTAGTAAAAAAATATCAATACGCACAAGCTCTTTACATGTGAAAACTGCTACTAGAGGAAATTCCCCTAGACAATATCAAATCAACAGTGTTTTGTCTTGTCGTACAATAGTGTAATACAAACCAGGACCTGAGGGGTCAGGAAAACACCATTAATATTTTAAACAATAAAGCAACTATTTTTAAGGAATTGATTTCAGTAAAAAATATGCATAATTCTCATGTACACAGCACACAAACAGAAATGGTTGTATTTCCAACATTGTCATTATGAACAATGGTTCCTTCTGACGAATTTCCCATGGAGAGTATAATTAAGGAAAGCTAGGATATGTCAATAAATTGTTAAATACTGCTTTATCAGAAAGCATGCTGACCCTTACACATCTGGGCAAATTCAACCTGAGCAACTCCTCAATGTTTAAGAAGATGAAACAAAATAGGACTTTCTTTCTGTGTATCTTCTTTTTCTTGCTTGCTATTGCCTGAAGGAGCCAGCACAAATAGTTAGAAATTCTTCTTACTGTATGAGTGAATGAGGCTGGGTATTGTGTGTCTGTGTAAACGTTTTATCGAGACTAGCTGCATCAAAGAAATTAGTTAGCTGAACACACAAGCAGGTTCTTAAATCAGAATTGGTGGGTAAAAGCTTGATAAAAATTACAAATGGATTTCAATGGGATCGATCCCAAACCCCACACGCCCAACTGCGCGTGTGTATGTTGCGTGCAACCCACGCACATATATCATGCACACCCATGCAGGTAGGACTATGGCCTGCACGTAAGCCGCATGCCACCCCGACGCGTGCATAAACCACACATGCAGAGGTTTGGTATCAAGTCCACCGAAAATAATATGCAGTTGAGTAAAGGAACAAAAGAACTCAGCGTATATATATAAAAATAGCTTCCAACACCTCTCAGGCATTATTATAATAACAAAGAAATTAGGATCACTTCTCAAAGATATCCCTACATGCATTCATTTAGCTAATGTGTCCTGTGCGGCTTCTCATATTTACAAATTGCTAAATGCATCTCTAGATCCCATTCCAAGTCTGAAGACATTGGCAAATGAACCGAGCCTTAAACAAAATCAAGTGGGATACTATGTATGATGGTTAACAGGTCTACACAAAAGAACAATCTCGTTATTGTAGGACACTAAGCAAAGCGGATAACTTAGCACATTTATAGGACAGGCCTCCTGCAATCAACACTTTGTAGAAAATGCTAACAAATATGCGACACAGACAAAGTGGTTCAGATGGTACCTCTTGCTGAACCAACTTCTGTTGGTAAGTGTGCGAGCTTTGGGGCAACACAGGGCTCTGTGCCAGTCATGAAAGAAGTAATAACTATAGACTGAGCAAAAATGGAGGACAGGTAAAATATATGGAAGCAATCACTTGAGAAGCGACCTCTTGTTAGGAAAAAAGAAGACTGTATCATTTTATTACTTATGCTGGGGTAGTTCCCTGCTTTGCTCCAAGGTCATCTGGCAGATAACAAATTTGGGTTGGTTTTTTTTATCAATGACCAATACTTTCAATCAGGCAAAGAGCAAGAAGAAGTGAGGTGTTTTCATTGCTAGGCTCAAGTGCCAATTCCAACCACTGAGAACCTTGAATGAGTCACTGTGGTCAACATCAAAGGAGACATGCTCTCAATTGTGGTTAGGTGGAAGGAATTTACAACACTGAATGCAACCACTAGCCACATATAACTCTTGATTCCAAGGCCCTATTCGAGCTCTTTCAGCATGTAATACAGAGAAATGTAAACAGTGATACACAGAACCATTCTGACACTCATTTCCCTCAATGTAGCAAAACCAATCTTTCAGGAAATCAATAATGTTTTTAAATGCTTTTAAAAGTGGGTTATTCATACTTCTCATATAAGCCTTTTAGCCTCATTCAAGTACTCAGCATGCCCCTGCCAAAGCTAAAAATACACACGAGGTTATGTGTAGCAAGATAATGCTTTTTCCTCAAGAAAATAATATAAAAGCTATCATACTGGGTCAGACCAATGATCCATTTAGGTGGGCATCCCGTCTCCAACAGTGGCCAACTTTGGTTGTTTAAGAGAAGTGCAGAACAGGTCATAAATAATGTGCTGATCCATTTCCTGCTGTTCATTGACCAATCTATTTATGGGCCCATTTCCTGAAATGTATCCAATCTGTTTTTGAGTCTAGCTATATTACTAGCCATCACAACATCTCCTGGCATTGAGTTCCAGAGATTAATTACATTCTTTTGTTTGCTTTAAATCTACTGCCAGTTAATGTCATTGAGTGTCCCCTAGTTCCAGTATTTTGAGAAAGGCTAAATAACAACAGCTCCCTATTTACTTGCTCTGTACCACTCATGATTTTGTAAACTTCATATTCCCCCTTGGTCATCTCTTTTCTAAACATAAGAACCGTAACCTATCGAACTCCTCATATGAAAGCTGTTCCCAACCCCTGATCACCCTAGTTGCCCTTCCCTGCACCTTTTCCAGTTCTATCATCTTCTTTTTGGATTATTTAGATTAGTAAACAAAGCCTAGGGTGAGTTGCAACACAGAAATAAAGTTTTAAATACAATCATTTTAAAATCCCTCTCCTCCAACCTCTCCAAACCCTATCCCAAACCCTGTCTTCCAAATGCTTGATCCAACAAAGAAGTTTTACAATGCCTCTTGAAAACTCAGACTCAGGCAAATCTCTGGGAAAAGGGAATTCCAGAAATGTTGAGCAGCCACTGACAACACTTCTCTGCAAGCCCTTTCTTTAGGAACATGATACATTGATGGTATGTGCAAGAGGGCACTCCCGGCTGGTCTCAGGGTCTACAATGGAGCATAGGGAAGGAGGTGATCTTTCAGATAAGTGATGCCCAGGCTGTTTAGGGCTTTACGTGCCATCCAGTGCAGACTTCTAAAGCACTGGCGTAATGTGCTCTTGGCAACCCATCCCCAACAGAAGGTGGGCCATTGCATTCTGCTCCAGCTGCAGCTTCTGAAAAGTCATTAAGAGCAACTGTTAGGTCAGGTGGAGTGGGGAAAGGGGATTCAAGGTCTCGGGGACAGATCCCTGCTCTTACTCCTGACTCGGCGGGGCACCCTTGGGAAAGAAGTGCCCTCAGGATCGTATTGGGGCTTTCTCTCGGGAGCCGAGAGCAACCCAGATCATCACTGGGCAGAGAGAGCAGGTCCCAGGGAGGGAGGGGGAATACAGGGTAGAGGCTACTCAAGCTTTCAATGAGGGAAGGCCACCAGGATGGAATTCTCGGGTTCAGGGTCCCAGGTCCAGGGGGATGGTTTGTGTTGTGAAGGAAGGCAAGGGGGGGAGAAAGGAACAGAGACAACCATACACCACTGCCTTGCTCACTGGGGTGTGTGTGCGTGTGTGTGTGTGTTCAGAGGCGTGGGGCGGGGGGGAAGGGGCGTTCGCAGTCACTCTCAAACACCTTATTACAAGCACCCACGCACACGAGCTCTCTCACTCACAGACGCTCACTCTCAGTCACACACACTCACGCAAATCTCTAAATCAACACTACACTATAATCCAATTCAATGCACAAAGTCAGCCTCTAAAATGATTACCAGCAAGGAGGAGTCCTTCTGTCAAGCCTTTATGCAGAAATCCTCCCTGTGCCTCAGGTGTCTTGCGTTCCCGTATTCCCCAGCCCCACCTCCCTGCGGCTCATTAGCCATGTGCTGTGCCGCAGCTGGAACCTCAGCTGCCCAGCAGCCTGGGAAGCTTGCGGCGCAGCGTTCCCAGTGTCATGTGGGTCTTGGCGTTGCCCTGCCAGCAGCGCGTTGGAACATTGTGTTGCCGGTTGCCTCGCAAGTGGAGCTATGCGTTGGCGAGCCGGCCTCATCAGTCTCTCCAGGACAGCTCTTCTCCAGGCAGACAGCCAGACAGCAGCTTCATGCAGAGTGTACTGAAGTAATCTAGTTTAGAGATTATGAAGACATGGACAGGTCTGAATCTGAAAGAAAAGAGTGCAGTCTTCTCATCACATGGAGCTGGTGAAAAGAGCTCCAAGCCACCACCACCACAGACTGATGCTCCAGACACAGCAATGGATTTAAAGTACCCCAAGGCTGTGAATCTGAGTGACCAAAGGAGGCCAAGCTTCATCAATGAGAGGTGTCCTTATCGTCTCCAAGTTTCAGGGTCAGTTGATCCTCATCACTTCAGTCTTATCTTGAGACTGGACTATTGTAACGTGCTCTACGTGGGGCTACCCATGGTGATGGTCCGGAGGCTGAAGCTAGTGCAGAATGCAGTGGCTCATCTCCTTATGGGGTTGGGCCACCGTGAGCACATTACACTGGTGCTCTGGGCTCTGCACTGGCTGCCTATAGGCTTCCGGGCCTGATTCAAGGTGTTGGTGTTAACCTATAAAGCCCTATCCAGCCTTGGCCTGACTTACCTACAGGATCGCCTCACTCTCCATGCTCTGAAGCAAACCCTGTGGTCAGCCAGAAGCGCCCTCCTTGAGGATCCCCATGTGGCCCAGGGGGGCACTATGGAGAAGACGTTCTTGGTGGCCACACCTTGACTGTGGAATTCCGTCACGGCAGAGGCCCAGATGGCCCCTGACCTCCCTTCCTTCCAGCTTATGACTAAGCTGTTCCACCAGGTGTTTGGCAGGGGAGATGGGGTTTAGTGTGGGGGGTTGTGGATTAGGGAGGGAGATCTATTTTTTTTCTCTCTCTTTTATTGTGTTGTTTTATTGTTTTTATGTGTAAGCCGCCCGGAGCTGCCTAGAGCAGGAGGGGCAGGGTAATAAAACTTGTTAAATAAATAAATAAATAATCTGGATTCAGCTTCAGTCAGCTCACCTGCATCTGGTTCCCATCGGCAGTCAGCCACTGGGTAAGCACCAAGACTACAGGACCCAGGTCAGATAAAAAGAGAGGTAGAGTTGGCACCTCAGTCCAAATCTACATACGACCTCACCCAGTGACCTCAGGTACACATTGTACCAGAAGGGAAATGAGATAGAATCCTGTGGGATCCCAAAAGGCATTACGATAATCTCCATTTTATTTTCTATCCTTTCCCCAACAATTCCCAGTATTCATTTTTCATTTTTAACTAATGCTGCACATAGAGGTAGTATTTTCATGAATTATCTGCGATGACTAACATCCTTTTCCTGAGTGTTAACACCTACTTTAGAGTCCAACATTGTGTATATAGTTAAAATTATTTTTTCCTATTTGCATCACTTTGCACTAATCAACACTGAATTTCATCATCCACTTTATTACCCAGTCACCCAGTTTCACAAGATTTTTCTGTAACTCTTCCCAGGGTGAAAAAAACCAAGACATTAGCCAACATTAGCCTGTGATTCACCTGCCCATCTCTTCGGTGGCCGCCAAATGTCTGCCCACTTCCGCCATGGGACAGGTGGCCAACTGCTGCTTGACGCGTCATGCAGAGAAGGTGGTTGACTCACTGAAGGCTGACTCAGTCAGGCTAATCTGGGCTAAAATGTGACCTCCTGTCTGTTAGGTCCCACGCAGACCCTACATGAGGCGAGGTCTGCCAGCACCATGGACAAGGCTACTATGTTGTCACGGACTGAGCTCAGGAGCAGCGGCTGCCAGTTTCCTGTTAGCTGATAGCATGGGCTGGGACTTAGCAGACCTCACCCTCACAACCCACCTGTCATCTGATGGCGCAGGCTGGAAGCGAGCAGACTCTGCCCCATGCCACCTGTCAGCTGATGACATGATTGGGAGAAACTGCCAGTGGCAGGGAAGGAGGGACTGAAGTAGGTCACTCGTGCTCGGGGGTGGCAGGTCCCAGAGCCTGGCCCTGCACACTCCCTCTCTCCCTGTTTTCCACCCCAAAGCACACATCCCACTTTCAGAGCACAATTCAAAGTGCTGGTTTTGGCCTTTAGCAACACGCTCTACGTGGGGCTACCTATGGTGATGGCTTGGAAGCTGCAGCGGTGCAGAGTACGGCGGCTCGCCTCCTGGTGGGACGCCGGGAGCACATTACACCAGTGCTCCAATCTCTTCACTGGCTGCCAATAGTCTTCCGGGCCCGATTCAAAGTGTTGGTTTTAACCTATAAAGCCTTACACGGTCTGGGTCTTGCTTATTTGCGAGACCGCCTCATCCCCCGGGCTTCTCCGGGGGGCCATGCAGAATAGGGCGTCTCGGTGGCCATGCCACACCTTTGGAATTCCCTCCTGGTGGGGGCATGGTTGGCCCCAGACCTCCCGGCCTTCTGCAGGAACTGCAAAACCTGGCTGTTCTGTCAGGCATTTGGCAAGGGAGAAAGGTAGGGTGGGGGGTTACGGAGGGTGATATGGGGGTGTTTTATGGTTGTCATATTTTATTGTTGAATTGTGTTGGTTTTTTAATTGAATTGAAATGTTTTTAGTATACGTATTGTTAGCAGCCACTTTGGGCCGCCTGTGGCGGAAGAAAGCGGGATATAAAATTTGAAATAAATAAATAAATAAATTTTCAGCTGATCCAAACAAATAAATAAATACATTAATTAATTAACCTTGTTTATATAACAAGGTCCTACAGAGACACGTTCTTGCCTGCTGTCCCGGTATTGTGGAACTCCCTTTCCACAGATGTCCATCACAACCTGAGTCTGAGCATATTCCGGAGGCAGTGTAAAAGTTTTCTATTTGGCACGGCATTTGGCAGGCAGGGATAGGAGTTGGGTTGGGTGGGTTGAGGGCTGAGGTTTGTTTGTTTGTTTTTAAGGGATTTTAATGTATTCTGTGTTTTTAATATGGTAAGCTGCCCTGAGCCTTTGGGGTGGTGTGGTACTTTCTTATTCCTTAGCACAGCTTCTAACCTGCACTGAGTTTTATAGGAAGGACAGGATAAACTGAACACATAAATAACTAATAAACAGTGAAGTACCTTGGGAGGGGTCTGTCTTGGGGCTGATACTGTTTAACATATTCACTAATGATCTGGAAAATGGGGTGAAGAGTGAAGTGGCCAAATTTGCAGATGGCTCAAAGTTTATTTATTTAATAATTTATATCCTGTTCCCTCCAGCCTTATGGCAACTCGGGGCAGCTCACAACACATTTAAAAATAAGTTAAAACTATACACAATATACAAAAGGGTTACTAAAACATGAAGTCATTCAAGATAGTTAGGTCCAAAGCAGACTGTGGGTGAAAACATATGACGCAGCGGCCAGACAGATCCCCTGCCCAACTCGTGCAGTGGCAGTACAGCCACCATCCACTGGGCTGGTGCAGAGAGTAGAACACATGAACAACCTTTCGTGCAGTCACCACACTGCCCCCACTCCCAGTGTTGGGCCGAGGAACCGAACACACAGGCAGGACTTGGGCCCAGTAGCAGCTGCTGCTAGCATCTGGAAGCAGGATTGGGCCCTTGAAAAGCAGCTAGCAGCATCAGATCACTCCTAGACTCTGGGCTGGAGTGATCCCGTCTAGGGCTATACATGGCCCCAACTCCAGCCCAAGGCACTGTCATCCTTACCTGGCTACCCACGGCTGGTGTCCGCAGCACAGAGAAACCAGTAGCTCTGCCCAGGCAGAACTGCTCCCAGAGAGTGGCCCATGGGTCAGCCCTCCTTGCCCAGGGGTGATGGGTCACAACCTGGCACATGAGTGGCAGCACTTGCGTCACACACTGCTTGCCCAGGTTTGCTACCGCTGCTACCCCACTCAAGAACAGCCCCTTGCACCCATGTCAACAAGACCTCATGTTCAACTATATCAAAGGCCACTGAAAGGTCTAACAAGATCAATAGGGCACAGTTCCCTTTGTCAATCTCCATGCATAGATCATTGACCAAGGCCAGAAATCCAGTCTCTGTGCTATACCCCAGATGAAAACCTAACTGAAATGGGTCCAGGAATCTGATAGCACTGAAGGGAGTCTGAAGCCCTGGGCAACCACCCATTCAGTAACCTTCATTAAAAAGGGAACCAGCAAGGGAATCTGCAAGAGGGCACCCCCGGCTACAATGGAACATGGTAGGACAGGTGGTCTTTCAGATTTATTTATTTATTTATTTCAAAAACTTGCACAGGCAGCTCGGGGCAGCTTACAACAATAAAAAACAATTTAAAAAGTTAAAACACATTAAAAGGAGAAGACAGATAAACCAACCACCCCCTACCCCCCACCCACCACCCCTCTCCCCCGCCAAACACCTGGTGGAACAGCCAGGTCTTGCAACTTTTCTGAAAAGAGGGGAGGTCCGGGGCCAGCTGGGTCCCCACCGGAAGGGAGTTCCATAGGCATGGCACAGCCACCAAGAACGCCCTCTCCTGCGTGGCCACCCGAGAAACTCGAGGGACTTCGAGCAGGGCATCCCCAGACGATCGCAGGGGCTGATCCAGGATACGGGGAGTGAGACGGTCTTGCAGACAGGCAGGGCCCAGACCGTTTAGGGCTTTATAGGTTAAAACCAACACCTTGAATCAGGCCCGGAAAACCACCACCAGCCAGTGCAGAGAGCAGAGCACTGGTGTAATATGCTCCCGGCGGCCCAGTCCCACTA
>QEPC01013419.1:436718-456190 GCA_003113815.1 Sphenodon punctatus
GGATGGTGATTGGGCAGGCTGGCTGCTACTCCAAGCCTCTTCACCCCTGGTGCCTGGAAGTCTGCTCCTCAGCTGACTCCCCCTCCCTGTCACGTTTTGCCTTCCAGTTACACGTTTTTGCCACCCAAACTCAATCCGAACCGACCGAACTGTTCGGACGTTTTGGAGTTCGGAATTAAGTTTGCTTTGGTTGGCTTGGGTCTGGTCGTCCGAACAGACTGCGTTCGGGCCAAACTCCGAACTTCCGTTTGCACATCCCTACTACTTGGTTAATAGCCATTAATGGACCTACTCCCCAAAAACGTATGCAGGCCTTTTTTAAACCCAGCTATACTCCTGGCCTTGACAACATCCTCTGGCAACAAATTCCATAAGTTAATTATGCATTGAGTAAAAAAGTACTTCCTTTTATTTGTTTTAAATCTGCCGGCAGCTGGTTCAATGAAGTGTCCCCTAGTTCTAGTACTATTTCAGAAGGTAAATAACCATTTCCTATCTACTCGTTCCACATCAATCAAGATTTTATAAACCTCTATCATGTCCCCTCTCAGTCTTCTCTTCTCTAAGCTGGAGAGACCCAGCTTGTCAAGTCTCTCTTTGTAGGAAAGCCGTTCCTTATCCTTTATCATTCTCGTTGCCCTTCTCTGTACCTTTTCTAGTTCAGCTATGTCTTTTTTTGAGATGGGGCGACCAGAACTGCACACAATATTCCAGATGCGGTCACACCATTGATTTGTATAGAGGCATTATGACATCCTCAGTTTTATTCTCTATCCCTTTGCGAATAACTCCTAACATTCTGTTTGCTTTTTTGACCGCTGCTGAGCACTGGGCTGAGGATTTCACTGTATTTTCCCAGATCCTTTTCCTGAGTGGTTAACTCCTAGCTTATTACCCAACATTGTGTACTCATAGTTTGAGTTATTTTTCCCTATATGCATCACTTTGCACTTGTCCACATTAAATCTCATCTGCCATTTAGATGCCCAGGCACCCAGTCTCGTAAAATCCTGTTGCAGTTCTTCACAGTCTGATCATGTTTTAACTACCTTGAATAACTTGGTGTCATCTGCAAATTTGATCACCTCACTCTTAATGCCCTTTTCCAGATCATTAACAAATACATTAAACAGCACCAGTCC
This sequence comes from Sphenodon punctatus, assembly GCA_003113815.1. Taxonomy (NCBI): domain Eukaryota; kingdom Metazoa; phylum Chordata; class Lepidosauria; order Sphenodontia; family Sphenodontidae; genus Sphenodon; species Sphenodon punctatus. The sequence goes on from QEPC01013419.1 coordinate 437,861, forward strand.
CAATACAGATCCCTGAAGCACACCACCTTTTACATCTCTCCATTGTGAAAACTGACCATTCAGTCCTACTCTTTGCTTCCTATCCTTTAACCAGTTACAATCCTCCTCCCCACATCCCTGCCATCATGCAGCTGTGCCAACAACACATCATGATGAACTGTATCAAAAGCCATCAAAAGATCTAACAAGATCAACAAGGCACCATTACCCCAGTCAATTTCCAACTGTAGATCATGAACCACAAGTACCATGCCCAGAATGAAATCATGGCAGACAAGTGTCCAGGAATTCAATAGCATCCAAATGTGCCTGAAGCTGTGAGGCAACCATCCATTCAGTAACCTTCCCTAAATGGGCAAGGTTAGAGACAGGGCAATAGCTGTGAGGAAGCCCACATCAAGGGATGGTTTCTTAAGCAGGAGCTGGATGAGCACAGTTTTGAGGTTCTCAGGTACCCTGCCCCTCCTGAAAAAAGACATTGACAACACCACCCACCAATGGCCAGTGGGCCTGATCCCATGGCTCACAGATCCTCTGTGCACCCACATCGAAACCACACGCATCTCCACTGACAGCACATTGTGCTGCATGGTTCCCGCGTGCACGCAGCTCGCAGAATCTGTGGGCCATGGGATTGACCCCACCATCTCCTGGCTAGCTCTACCCAGCCAGGATGGGTATGAATCTAATTCACAACTGGTTGCCTGCATCCCTCCAAGCATAGGCTCTGCATCAGTGGGTGAGACTCACTGATGCGTCCCTCCAAGCATAGGCTCTGCATCAGTGGGTGAGACTCACTGACGTTGATCCAAGCTGTTTAGATCTCTCCATTTAAATATTTCCATTTATTCCATAATTTTGTTTCTATCTTTTAACCAGTTACTGATCCATGAGAAAACCCTTCTTCTTATCCCATAGCTAATTAGATTTCTTAAGAATCTTTAATGATGGACCCCCAAACATCTCAAGAAGGTATCCCTCTCTGCTCAACAGCACCCTACTACTTCTGTGAATGGCAGCCCTGCATGCTTTCCGTTGCTGCATTATGTGACAGGGTCACAACAGTGGTTGTTTTTACACACACATTTCTCCTGGATGTTTGCTGTTACATTCTGGACTTTCTGTGTGTCTAAATCACTCATCCAGATCTTAAACATCCAGGTCTTTGAACTTCTGCATAGAACGTCTCCCAGAACTTTTGTGTGTAAAAACTTCTCCTGGTAAACTGCTTTGCTCCAGGCAGCTGTGGTCACTTGGTTTTCATGGCAGCCTGTCACGTCTACAGCTGAGGCTACTTTAGGCTGCCTCCGGGCAGTGTTTGTGTGAAGAATTTCATTTTCATTTCATTTTCAATTTTAATTTATACCCTGCACTCTCTCAACCAAGGTCGACTCGAGGTGGCTGCATCCAGGAACTGCCTCAGGGCAGTGTGTGTGTGAAAAATGCATCCGGAACTTACTTGTGGACTTGTAAACTCAGAAGATTGAAAAATCCAGAACTTTAAGGTGTGTGTAAAAATGCCCAATGTGACTAAGGATAATTTCAGACCTTACGATACCACGGTCACCCACAGTGAATCCTGTGTGGTGGCCGATGGTAGCGTAACGTCTAAAGGGATTTCCGCAAGATGTTCACCCCAGTGAATACCTGGCAGGAATCTCATTGACCACGCTTTCGAACCTCCAGCCGCCCAGAGGTCCGAAAGCGTGGTGGGATCGGGCCCCAAGCATGGTCGGAGTGGCCACGGTCCAGAACGGGCCGCAGGTAACATCTGTTACCTGCAGCCCGGCTGGATCGTGGTCCCGGTCTGGGATCGGGCGTAGTGGCTGAATTGGCCGCTGCGCCTGCCTGTCTCCTGGAAGGCCGCCGGCTGGGGGAGCGTGGGCTGTGTGCGGCCGCACGTCGCACCACGCAGCCCCGCCCCCTTCCTGATCCCTGCTGGGAATCAGTTCGGCACATCTAAAGGATGGCCGGACTGATTCCTGACCGGGATTCAAAACGGATCCCGGACCGTGGTTCAGCGTGGCGGGCCAACCGGCCCGTCACGTCTGAAATTACCCTAAGAATGTCTTCATTTTACCTTACTCAGTTATTGATTACTTTATTTGTACTGGCCACTGACGGAGATCAACTAAAGCAGTTTCCATACATCATTCTATACAAAAGCTATCACACTGGAATGGCCTCTCTTTTAAGTAGTTATGCACTGATGGCTACTGACATAATTCCATTGGATTCTGTCACATTTCATTTCTGTCTTATTGGGTTCCTTGGGGCAGCCCTCACTGTAACTTCTACTGATCAGCATGGTTCAGCAGTGGTTGTTCTTCTCGCCAAAGGTTAAACAGAGTGCTGCATGATCCAGCCTTGCCCCTCCCTCTATCCTTTAGAGGGCAAATTCTGACATGCCCTAAACACCTAGATGAAATAGTGAGTGCAATAAAGCAGCAGACTCCCCAGCTGCCTTTCTGAGGCTAAATCCCTTTCACACTACTATCAAAGCATAAAGAGGATTCAGGCAGAGCCAAGGAATGGGTCATTTAAGGATCAACACAAAATATGTATGCTTTCACCGATGACGGTCATTGAGTCAACTACAATAGCTGTTGAGAAAAGAATGAAATGGGTTTGAATGTTAGTGTTAGTCTAAAGCATCCAGAGATAGCCTGCTATAATATAGTGTTTGTTTATTTATTTATTTTATTTTAGCAATGTATACCCCGCCCCCTCCTGCAAAAGCAGCTCGGGGCAGCTAACAAACCTCTAAAAACCTGCTAAAATACGCATAATATAAAATTACATAAACCCTAACACACTAATAAAATGTAAAATACAGACTAATATACACATAAATATACACATAAATAATGTGGCAAAAAAACCACCCAGCCAAGAAACCCCCCCCCCCCCAACCTCACCCATCTCGCTCGCCAAACACCAGAAGGAACAGCCAGGTCTTAAACATCTGTTGAAAAGAGGGGAGGTTGTGTTGTGGTTACATTTTATTTATTTGTTTTATTATATTTATTATAAGGAAGCTGTCCACTTTTGAGACTGTTCTTCTATCCTGACTGGTATTAATAATAGCTCTCTTTACGTTTCTAAATTTGGCAGATGACTTTTTCCCTAGAAACTCAGCTTTGTTATATTTCTAGCCTGAATGCAGCTTCATTGCAGAGTTTATATCAGATCTTGAATATGGAATTTATACCAGTTTGATGTATTATTCACATTTCTTATCTCAAAGCTGGATCATAACAAGGCACCTAAAGTCAGCTGATAAAATGTTGATTCATATATTTAATGTCTAACTCAGCATGTGAATGGCACAATGCAAAGTCCCAAATCTTTAAATCATCTTCCTTTCTTCAAATTCACGATTAACCATACCAATAACTATTGATTACTGTATAGTTTTTGTGAACCTGTCACCAAAAAGCAATTTAAAATCTCTTGGGATATTGTATCCTCAAACTGAGTACATCATGATGATAATCATAGGCAGACTCCATCTGTGAAATTGAATATATCAAGACAGATGAGGGTACCAGCCAACATTTCAGCAAATTTTATATGACTGCAAACTTGAATTTATCCCACATTGGGAATTCTCCAAGTCTCTGCAAAATGTAGGTGCATAAACTTATTTTTGGATGTTGATTTGTATAAATTCTTCTTTTTTTAATTTGAGATCTCATCACTAATATGAACTTCTCTGGTTCAAAGGAATTCAATTAAATTGTTTATTATCAGGAGGGGAAAGCGGAATGGGTAGAAGAGACAAGACTGGGTGAAAACAGACATATGTCTTAACTCTGCTTTAACATTCCTTATGCACGTTGCAGGGCTGCATAGCGTGCCAATACAGCCCTGCAACATGCATAAGAAATGTTAAAGCAGAGTTAAGACACATGTCTATTTTCACCCAGAGTTGCAACTTGCAAGTGTCATAAAATGAATGAAATTCAAAGTCAGAAAGCTGATGTGGCTTTGCTCAATCTGGTGTGACAGCAGGTACAGCATGTATCAACATCGTCGTTATAATCATCATAATACTTTGCTGTTATAGAACTGCTTTCCTCTGAGGCTCACAAAGCACATAATAAACAATTAAGCCTTACAACTCCCCTGTGAGGTAGGTGCATATTAAGGGCCTCCTCCTGCCAGGTCCTTTAATGATACAGAGTTAACTGCATAAGTAGAATATATTAAACTACAGTTTAACAATTGAAAGAGGAAGAGAAATATCTTTGTGCAATTTACCTGGACTAACAATATTGCAGAACCATTAAACAGTCAGACAAATCATTGTAATGAAAAGAGTAGCATGAACTTACACTGGTCAAGAATCTGGTCCCATGCACTTCTGCATTTAGACTTTACTGAAGGAGACTGTGTGTGTGTGCATATGCACACACACATGCTCACAAGCATTTGCACCTCTAAGGCCTTTTTTACATGGCCCCTGCAGGGTGGGGGTGGGGGGTGTGGACGCGCCAGTGTGTGCATGATGGGTGGGCGGGACGTGCACACGGCAGCATGTGTATCCCCATGCATCCCCACGCACAGAGCAACCGCCATTTCCCCCGGTTGCTCCGTGTAGGGGGATGAGTGGGGGATGTGTGTTAGGCGGGAACACACACGCACCCCCACTCACTGCGCGCACCCATGCTGCATCCTTCACATGGGCCTCTCCCACTCATAAACACGCAGATTTCTACGTCTTCATGAGTGGGAGAGGCCCATGTGCCTAAAAAGGGCCTAAAATAGCATAGTTCAGCTGAACGCAAAAATGTGGCCTACATATACAGATAGACCAAGAAGGCTGTCATTTGCCAATCATGTGGGTCACATATTGTTAAAGATGTGAGAGTATTAGTATTACTAATCTAATGGGTTATTTTCAAACGTTAATCACTTCCTCAGTGTTTTACCTTTCAAGTCTTTATCATGCATTTTTTAATCACCAAACAATTTTTTTTAAAAGTTTGAACTTAAACGTTTTTCCATTTATGGAAAGAAACATAGGGTAAAAACAGCATGCAGGTGGTGTAGCAGCTCCCTGACCTGGCCCAAGGCAGGAAACTGCAGCTGTCACGGCAAGGGTTGGGGACAGTCACCGAACTAATAGGCCTGCCGCCGGAGAGCTGTCCTGCCACCCACACGCCCTGGGTAGAGCAGGGAGCTAAACAAATGTGCAGATGACCCTGTGCCTGCCCCCTGCTCCCAGAGTTCCACACACATCCCCCCAGGCATGACGGACAGCCATAGCAGCCCCTGCCCCAAGGTGTGGATGGTGGGACTGAACACACATGCCAGCTCATGTTGACCTGTGTGGGCAGCCCTTAGACTGGGCTGCATCCTCAGAGATTTGCCGAGGACACAGTTCGGGGTAGCTGCCTACCCTAACTCAGGGCAGTCCAGGCTAACATCTGGTGGCATATAAACACACGTGCTGGTGGGTCCCAGACCACAGCGGGCCACCCTCACGTGTGTTTTTACCCATAGTAATGGTGGTGGCGGTGAAACCCCATTACAAAAGATGTGCTATGATTGTTTTTTCCTAAGCAGCTCTAGGTCTAAGGGGCAAATATCAAAAACAATAGAAAATTGTCATCTTCTGTAACAGTTGACCAGGAACTGAAAAACAATATGGTACTTTACACCTGGAATGTAATTTTTTAAAACCTGACTACCCAAGGCTGTAAAAATCCACTTTCCTGCTCAACTCAGGTAACTATATTATTTGAGCAGGTGAGTAGATTTTTACAGCTTTGAGCCCCCAACCATGCTGGGACCATGCAAGTCCCTAGGTATTTTTTGTTGATTTGTCAGTGGATTGTTTACATGTTTTACAGCCCTGAGCATACCATACACGTGGGTAGGTGTATGTAAGAAAGTTTTGCAGCAAGTTCCACTTCTTTCCTTGAAATGACCAGAGTTAACAAGCATCAATAAATACACAGACAGTAAAAGCTGTTTCTTTTTTCTGACTGTTCATTAAATGTTGTAATATGTTGGGCACAGGCCCTTTAATTTATTATTATTTATTTATTTATTTATGTATTTATTTTATTTTTAAAACGTATTACCCGGCCCCTGCTGCCGCAGGCAGCTTGGGGCGGTTTACAACAATTAAAACATAAAAGCAAGGAGGAAACAAAAAAACAACAACCAACAACCGCCTCCTAACACCCCCCCCCCCCAATCACCCACACACAAACGACACACCCCAACAACCGCGGCAACCATACGTCCTCGGAGAATGTACTATCTCCGAAATGGGCACATCTTTGTCTTGTTATTTCATCCCCAATCCTCTTCCTCTGCAGGTTTGAGACAACACTGAGGCATGGAGTATGAAAAAAAACAACAACCAACAACCCACAACCAAGAATACTAGAAGAGCAGAGCTGAGAGCACCCAGGAGAAGGAAGAAATAGGGNACCGAGAACACCCTCACCTGTGTAGCCACCTGAGAAACTCGGGGGACCTCAAGCAGGGCATCCCCAGATGACCGCAGGGGCCAATCCAGGACACAGGGAGTGAGGCGGTCTCGCAGATAGGCAGGGCCCAGACCGTTTAGGGCTTTATAGGTTAAAACCAACACCTTGAATTGGGCTTGGAAAACCACCGGCAGACAGTGCAGAGAGTGGAACACTGGTGTAATATGCTCCCGGTGGCCCAGTCCCACTAGGAGATGGACCGCCGTATTCTGCACCAGCTGCAATTTCCGAGCCGTCACCATGGGTAGCCCCATGTAGAGCGCGTTACAGCAGTCTAGTCAAGAGGTGATGAAAGCATGGATGACTGTGGCCAGGTCAGAGTCCGAAACAAACGGCCAAAGCCGTTATAGCAGATGAAACTGGCGGAAAGCACTCCTCGCCACAGCCTCCACCTGGAGATCCAGGTGGAGTTGCGCATTGAGGAGCACCCCTAGACTTCGTACCTGGGAGGTCAATGGAGGACAGACCCCATAAATGATGGGGGCCGCCAATTCCAATGCCTTACTCACTAACATCACCTGTCTTGTCAGGATTCAGCCGCAGTCGATTAGCTCTCATCCAATCCCTCACAGCCACCAGGCACTGAGTAAGCACCGAGACTGCCAGGTCTGGGTCTGTTGAAAAAGAGAGGTACAGTTGGGTGTCATCAGCATACTGATGACACCATACACCGAACCCCCTAATCACCTCGCCGAGCGGTTGGTGGTTGATTTTAATTGATTTTATGGTTTGTATTTATTGTTTGTTGTTCATCTGTATTCTGGTAACTTGATAATAGCAAAGCTGCTGATCAAATGAACTACTACTACTACTACTACTACTACCTCGCTGAGCAGCTGCATATACACGTTTCGCAGGATAGGGGACAGAACAGAACCCTGCGAAACGCCACATGAAAGGTCTCAGTATGATGAAAAATAGTCCCTGAGAACCACCCGCTGGGTTCTTCTGGTCAGGAATGAGCAGAACCATTCAAGAACAGTCCTGTCCATTCCCGCACAGTCCCGCAGGCACGTCACCAACATCTCATGATCAACAGTATCAAACACAGCTGACAGATCAGCAGGGTCGAACGACCCCAATACATATCTTGACACAGGTCATCTACCAAACCCATAGGCGCAGTCTCAGTGCCATAACCTGGATGAAAGCTGGACTGGAGGAACCAAGAAAACCGATGCGATCAAGATGCCCCTGCAGCTGCCGAGCCACTACCTGTTCAATAACCTTACCTAAAAAGGGAAGGTTAGTGTTAGGGATAGGCAGGGAAAGGAAGGGAAATGGACCACTGAGACCCCACACCACAGGCACCCAGACATACTTCTTGCACTCTAGGGGGCTTAGCTCTAAATGTGGGGACAAACAACCCCTCAGGTTCTTATTTGGCCCGTTTACTCCAATAGGAGAGAAGGCCAGATTATCATAGGGGTAATGGGAACAGCAAGGCCCTGAGCGTTCCCCCTTGCTCACAAACCATGCACCACACCCGTAACCCTCTATTGCACCCCCACTCACCCACAGTGTGCTCTGGGAACAGGGAGAAGGTGCAGGAGCGGTGAGGGAAGCAGGGTACAACCAGGAATGGAGAGGAGGGAACAAGAGTACTCACAACCTCAGTACACAGGGAAGGACGGACGCGCACAAGAAGGGAAGGATATAGTGGAATCACACCCTACAATCACAACATTCTTACCTCCGCTCACACACACACTCACTCTCCACTCAGCTCTTCCACTCATTCACACGCTCTCACAGCTTACAGCTTCATTCTACAGCTAATCCACACACAAGGGGGCCAGTATCACAGCGTCGCTGATCACCGGCAACACTGTGCTCCTTGGTCTCTCCCTATATTCGGGTGACTCTGCCTCCCCTGTGCGCGTATGTGTGCAGAGTGACGCAACTCCCTGGAAGGCCCTGCTGCGGCGTCACTTTGCGGCGCCTGCAAGGGTGTATCAATCTGTGACGCCTGCGGGGGTGTTTCCCCGCCGCCGCTCTGCGGCACCTGCGGGTCTGTATCCCCGCCTAAGGCGCCAGGTGGTTGGGCTATATCCCCTATCTCTGCCCTTGCTGCGTGTTCCCTGGGGGCTCCTGAGCCCCTGCAGGGCACCCGTCGGACTCGGCCGTGACTGGGCACGGGCCGGTAATGGTGGCGACGGAGGTGGGCTCTGATAGTTAGAGACAGGCCTATAGCTGGCAGGGGAGCCAGCTCCTCCTCTGTCCCCTCCCTCACCTCCCCTGCTCCTCTAACCACCTTCGCCCCTTCTCCCTTGCTGCCCCCCATGCCTGGAACTCCCTCCCTGCCCACATCCACCTTGCCCCCTCCCTCCGCACCTTCAAATCCCTCCTCAAAGACCACCTCTTCCTCGCCACCTTTTCCGACACCTGTTAGAACTTTCCTTTCAATTTTTACTGTCTGCCCTACCCGCAGACTCCTGCCAACTGCAACCAAGCCAAGCACGTGCACCTGAGACCTCGTATCCACTTGCATGTTATTTATCCCTTGTCTCTCCCTATGTCCCCTCTCCTTGTCTCCCCTCTCCGTGTCTATTAGATTGTAAGCCGTAGGCAGGGACCACGTCATTCTTATTGTTCTGTAAAGCACCAGGTACACAGCTGGTGCTACACAAATGCTAATGCTAATAATAATAATACAAGAAAAGCTACCAGACAGTTACATTTGGCAAGTTTGTTGACATATTAGTTTTCAGAAACCTTTATTTTTTAATTGATTTGTACGTCAAAAAATGATCATAAAAAACGCATTGCTGCCAGCAACAAAATGTCAGAATTGTTACTTACAGCTGTGAATGGGGCCAATCCCATGCCCCCCATGCACACCACCACATGGTTTATCGCAGGCCATAGGTCCGGTGCCAGGGATACGTGCATGTACGCCATGTGTGCTCTATGCGGCGGTTTGCAGGATGGGATTGTCCCCACTGTCTGTATTTTTTTTTCTAGTTGATAATGACTGAAAACGTATGAGGTAAGGACACAAAGAACTGACTTGTTAAAACACTACATGCCATACCAAAATTTTAGTAGAGCATTTTGCTTTATATATCTATGATTTATGCCAATAATTTCACTTTGCGTGCCTTCATGGGCACTTGCATCCATTCAAATGAGAAAAATTAAGATATTTATGGACATTTTTATTCTCCCCTATCCCAGAGGCTCAAAGGAGCCTAAAATATATAAAAACATATAAAATGCATAGTTAAAAATCAAATGTTTTAAATAAAACCAAGTAAAATTTGTCAACCTGAACCACCCCAACCCCTATCTCTGCCTGCGACAATTCTGGCTGAATAAAAAAGTCTTACATTGCTCCCAGAAAAGAAGCAGGCTCAGGTGAACCTCCAGCAGGAAGGCGTTCCATGGTTAGGAATCAGGCCAAAATGGAACATAGGGGGAGGAGTCTGTCTTTTAGATATGTGAGAACCAGACCATTTAGGGCTAGCTTTCTAGACACGGTTCAAGGGTTTTATTTTGACCTATAAGGGTTAGGGTTTGACTCTATAAGGTCAAAACAAGACCCCTGAACTGTGTCCAGAAAGCTAGTGGGAGGAGCTAGTGCAGACTCTGGAGCAGTGGCGTATTGTTATTATTATTATTATTAACAAACATTTATATAGCGCCAGCAGTGTACCTGGCATTTTACAAAGTAATAAAATAGACACGGTCTTGTGTATACTATCCAGCAACTCACCCCTGAAAGAAGGTGGGCCGCCACATTCTACACCATCTGCAGCTTGAGTTCAGAAAAGTCAAGGGCAGCTCCATGTAGAGCGCACTGCAGTAGCCTTGACCTGAAGTTACTACTACTACTACTAATCATTTCTATAGTGCTACTAGTCATAAAAAGTGCTGTACAGCTACACACAACTTAAAGACAGTCCCTGACCTGCTCCATGGAGCTTACATCTAATCAAGATGCAAAAATTTAGACAACTACAAATAAGAGTCTTCCTATGAATAACGGACTACAGGATGTAGATATTCAATAAGTTTATTTCAGTTAACTTGTTTGAAATCAACAAGGCTGTGATATGGATAGGGCCTGGCCTCATGATTTAAAAGTGATCTCAAAGAAGTGGGCCTTTACAAAAGTTACAAAAGCATGGATGACTGTGGTCAAATCTGAGTCTGACAAAAAGGGCCACAGCTTCTCACTAGATGGAGTTGGTGAAATTTGCTCATAGTCACTACCGCAACCTGAGATTCCAGGCACAACTCTGGATCCAGAAGTACCCCAAGGCTGTGAACCTGAGTGACCAATGAAGGCTGGGCCCCATCAATGATAGGTGTCCCTATGACACCCTGGTGGTCACAAGGCTGGCCCATCATCATCACTTAAGTCTTGTCTGGATTCAGCTTCAGTTGGCTCACTCTCACATGCATGTGCACGTGTGTGAAATCTTATTACACTTTTTTTGTTTTTGTAAACAAACATCAGACAGCCAATTGTTAAAGAGGTAGGGTTATGGAGGGTGGGCCCATGGGCCCCCACAATTTATTTTCACCCTGGGCCCTGCAAATTCGAAGACCAGCCCTGACCTCACTCTAAACCTCTGTACAATCTCAACCACCTGTCTAAAATACACATTCGACAAGGAGGAAGACAAGATGGAACTCTGCGGAACTCCACAAGGGAGGTCCTGGGACGACAATGAGCAAACACCCATCACCACTCTCTGGTACCTCCCTGACAGAAATGATGGAACCCTTCAAGAGCAGTCTTGCAAACCCTTGCCAGATTCCAAAGTCATGTCAGCAACACTCCATGATCAACTATATCAAAGGCTACTGAACGATCTAACAGGATCAAAAGGGTACAATTTCCCCTAACAAGGCAGAGATCGTTGACAGAACCACAAGCACTGTCTTGGTACCATGGTAGGATTAAAGCCAGATTGACATGGTCCAGAAATCCAATAGCATCCATGTGTGCCTGAAGGGCTCACTGGGAGGTTGAAACCTACTTTCCCACCTAATCTCATAGCCTACACTACCATCCACCCTCCGTCCCCTCATAGCCTTTCCCATCCCATCACCCCTACCCTAAAAACCCTTCATAGTCCCCCCAAATTAAAGTTAAAACAAAACTTCCCACAAATAATAGAGAGCTGTGTTACCTATAAAAGCTACATATTACAAGCAAGCATCACACAAACCCCAAAATGTAGTGCTACTAGGGCCACAACCAGTCGCTTAACAGCCACTGTGCCTGCAGCACACAGAGTTATTTATTTACACAGGAGCTGAGGAAAAAGGCACCCTAGATGCAGATAGTCCAGGCAGTTCCTCACCCCCACAGAAGAAAGCATCTTACTATTTTGGAGCCTATATTTTTATCTACTATCATTAGGCACAAGGAACAGTATCAGTTTACCTCTGCAAGATATCACACATCCGCAAAAAAGCGAGGGCAAGATGGCTTCATAAAATGGGAAATTAAACCTCTTATGAAAGTGTTCCACTTCAGAAGCATCTTCTCTACATTATTACAAAGAAACTATGTTAACTATGTCAATAAGACCTAATAAAAGGGCACTAAAGAAAATGGAGGGGTGGAGGGGAGAATTCCTATTCATTGCTTCAAATCAAGTTCTAATGGACATTTCAGATTCTCTGGAACTTTTCATAATAGAATGCATTTATCCTCGTGTTTTTGGCCAAAATTGTCATTTTCTGGTAGTTGTCTGGCATAGGGTGAAAACAGACACAATGCTAACTCCACTTTAACACCGCTTTAACCTTTAAGAACATAAGAAGTGCCATACTGGGTCAGACCAATGGTCCATCTAGCCCAGCATCCTGTCTCCAACAGTGGCGGCTTGGGAGAAGCACCCAACAGGTCACAACGGGGGATCCATTCCCTGTTGTTTTCCCCCAGTTCCCGTCATGTTCCCTGATCCTGTCTGGCTAATAGCTGCCAATGGACCTATCTTCCAGAAACTTGTCCAAACCTCTTTTAAACTCAGCTATAGTACTGGCCCTTACCACAGCCTCTGGCAGTAGAGTCCACAATCCAATTATACACAGAGTGAAAAAGTATTTTCTATTTGTTTTAAACTTGTCACCCATGAGTTTCATGGAGTGTCCTCTAGTTCTAGTACAAGCTGAGAGGGTAAATAACTGTTCCTTGTTTATTAGTTTCACACCACTCATGATTTTATAGACCTCTATCATATCTCCTCTCAGCTGTCTCTTCTACAAGCTGAAGAGCCTCAACCAACCAAGCCTCTCCTCATACGGGAGCCCTTCCATACCCTGGATCATTTTTGTTGCCCTTCTCTGTACCTTTTCTAGTTCAGGTATGTCTTTTTTAAGCTGGGGCGACCAGAACTGCACACAATATTCGAGGTGCGGTCGCACCATTGATTTGTACAGAGGCATTATGACATCCTCGGTTTTATTCTCTATCCCCTTCCAAATAATTCCTAACACCTTTCCTATGCATGTTGCAGGGCTGTATTGGTGCCCTATGCAGCCCTGCAATATGCATAAGAAAGTTAAAACGGTGTTGAAGTGAAGTTAACATTATGTCTGTTTTCACCCATACTGTGAGCTAGGTGTTGACATTGTTGCTGACTATCAACTCCATTGCAGCGGCTCTATACAATGCATACTGCACAGCAGATTGTAGTACTTTGGGTTCTTTTAAAATGGTACAGTTCTTTGTGAATGTAAAATACTTTTTACAATGTCATAGCAGGCACAACACCATGCAGCATTCATTTGGTACAAAATGTTTGTATATATCCTCTATGGTAACTACAGCTCTCTTATCAAACACAATGTGTGTTATGTGAATGAATATGCCTTTTCAAAGAATGTTTCCCATGCAGATTTATATTCCCTCTTTGCTCTAATATAAATTTTACAACGTTTAGTTTGCAAAAATTGACTCAAGACATACTTGGTATATTGCTTTGCAATGCAACATTTAATTTTATGGCACGGATAATACATTTCTTTTAACAAATGTATCACTTCTCTGATAACATCAATAAACTGCTTCATAGCCATTAAACACTGTGTGGGAAATGAATAAGTCTATGATGTTTATTTTTGTTATTGAAACATGCAGATTAATCTACAACTCTTAATACTACACATCCCACACACTGTCGAACATCAAACACCATACTTCACCCTCTCTCAAGGAGCCTTGATCACCCACCAATTATATATATTTAAATATAAATAAGCATAGGCATAAATACACACTGATGACACTTTCAGAAATTTTCTAACTTTCCCTTTGCACTCATGTACAAGCTACAGCAATAGTTCAGTGATTACCTATGCTTATTATAAGAGGAATAACTGAACAAAGTTCAATTTAATTGTCCAGAGAGTTCCCAACAAGGGTGTAATTCACTTCTGTTTCAATGGACATTGCAAGGCCTAAAGATCACCTAAGTCTCATACGAACCCCCAAAATGCTGGACACATTTACTCTTTCTGCTTTTATTCTGCACTGGGGTAAATTTGAAATTTCAGGGAATACTATCCAATCAGAGATTACATTATTTAATTACAAAAGAGACTGAAAGACTTTTATGGGTGGCAACTAGAGCTACAAATGGGTACCCAACCAGTTGGGCACCCCACTGAATTAGAGTGTCCAACTCACCCTGGTCGCGTTCGGGCACAACTGATATCCAAACGTGACCTGACGGGCTACCCGACCCACCTCACTGGCCAAGCTGCTGCTCCTCTAGTCAGGACTCTTGGTTGCTCCCTGCTTCTCCTTAGCCAGTGCGCTGCTCAGCTGAGCTGGGAACTTTCCTGCTCAGCTTTTTCCCTGGGAATGGGAGACCCATTAAGGGGGCACACACAGATGAGAAAAGGCTCCTCACTCCCCCCCCCCCCAACATCCTAGTAATACCATTTGGGGCACTGGGTAACTGATGGAGGGCTGGGTGACCATTGGGTGCCTGCTGAGGGTAAATAAAAATGCGGGTATTACCCATGGATAGTTAAAGTGCTGCCCGCTCTAGTGGCAACCATACACGTTCATAAGAAACACACCTCAGTGAAATGGACAGTGCAAGGAAGGGGAAAATAATACCTAGCTCTGCTTGGACTAATGTCTGGACAAGATTGTTTCGAAGCCTAAGTTAATAAAAACAGCAGCATCTCAATTTACATTTTGGCTGCCGCTGTTTATCATTATCATCATCATCCTATTTTAGATCTATATGTCTATAATGCCCTGCATTTCAGCACACCCTTGGCTATTGTGAATCTGGAAGCCCCCTCTCTATTTCACTACAGTTCTGTATGTTTACCATTTCCTTTTATGAACCTTTAACAAAAATGAACAAAAGGCTTTGATTCCAAGAGGCCTGTAATAGTGAAGGTGTTACTGTAATTCTTTTTCTTCTTTCTTTTTTTAATCACAGTAGCATACAGGTGCCTCACCCAAAAAAGACTGACCCATTCCCAAAATGGGATAGAGTCTAAAAACTAAATTCTGCTACCCATATTCACACTGTACTCCTCAAATAGTTATATTGATCTCAGTGGGACCACTAAAGATGAGTCTTGAAAAGGCATCGGTACAGTAGGGACGACAGTGTAATGGCCAGGTAAATTGATTTGGGCAGGGTATTCCATGCATGAAGTCCTTCCTCTCCCTTTCCCCTATCAATTGCCATTGACAGGATCTCCATTCTCCCTGTCCCCCAAGCTCGCAGCTTGAGCTTCATCTTCGACTCGCACCTTACCTTCAAACCCTACATTGACTCCGTGGCCAAATCCTGTCGCTTCTCCCTCCACAACATTGCCAAGATCCGGCCTTTTTTGTCTGTCTCCTCTGCCAAAACTCTCATCCATGCCCTAGTCATCTCACTCCTCGACTATTGTAACCTCCTCCTCGCTGGCCTTCCCCGCTCCCACCTTTCTTCCCTTATCTCTGTTCAAAACTCTGCTGCCAGGATCATCCACCTAGCCCGTTGCTTCGACCACGTGCAGACTCTCCTCTCTCCACTGGCTCCCTCTTCCTGAGCGTATTCTGCACAAGCTCACCTACAAAGCCCTCACAACCTTGCTCCTCCCTACCTCTCTGGCCTGATCTCCCTCCGAACCCCTGCTCGAGCAGTCGCTCCTCCTCCATTCCCTCTCTTACCCTCCCATGCCTCCCCTGCTCCCCCAACCGCCTTTGTCCCTTCTCCCTCACTTCCCCGCATGCCTGGAACTCCCTCCCTGCCCTCATCCGCCTTGCCCCCACCGTCCACGCCTTCAAGTCCCTCCTCAAAACCCACCTCTTCCACTCCGTCCTTCCGAACTCCTGCTAAGCATCCCCACCCAGGATTATCCCCCACCTGTTATCTGCAAACTTCCCATTTACTGTAACCAAGGTAAGAATGTGTACCTGAGCTCTCGCATCCTCATAAATGTTGCATCCCTTGTCTCTCCCTCTGTTTTCCCCTTCCCTGTCTCCCCTCCCTTTCTTTCGCTATATAAATGCTAATGTTAATAATAATAATAATAATAATAATAATAATAATAATAAATAAGTGGGTAGAAATTGGGATGCAGGTTTACATGGGACTTCAGAATTTGTAACTATTTTGCAGGATCCTTGTAGATTTCTTTTGTCATGAATACAAAGGCAGTTTTGAAATGGGAGGAAAGATGGGATTTGAAAACCAAGGTCGTAGTATCTGCTTAAAAGAGTGAGTACTGTCATGTTTGTTTCCAAGCTGCGGTTGGCCAGTGCAGAAATATACCATTGGCTCCAGCAATTTGGAGCCTGCATTATGGGGAAGACCATTTAACAGCATTATTGTCACATCTGTGACAGAAACTACACGTAAGGCGAGATGATGGGGAGTTGGAAGCTACTGTGTGAAGAGGATCAGTGGACTGGGTACTATCCCCACTATAGTTTCTTCCACCTCTACCACTGCTTTTTTTTTGGGGGGGGGGGCGGGGGTGAGGTGGAAGAGGAAGCATCCCCTCACCACATTCTGCTATCCCACTAGGGTAGCAGCAAAAAGAAATATATCAGAGAAGACTCCTGGTCTGCCCCGCTTCACTGCTACCCCAGCAGGACCATCCGAAACCATGGCTGCTTTTGTTCCTGCCACCGGGGTAGCAGTGGAGAGGAACAGACTGGGAGCCTTCTCCCCACTGGTGCCCTGAAAACAGGAGCAGAAACAGTACTGCAGAACATACCCAAGGCTCAGGAAAAATCAAGCTCCAGGCCTGTTCTGCTCTGCCACTTCTGTGACCACCATGTTGGGAGAGGCAGAGTCAGGAGTCTCCCTGTTGGTGCTGCTCCCAACGGGAACACAGAAAGTGGCCTGTGGGGAATGGACCATGGTGAGGAGGCAGCTCTGGAGACACAGTCCACTCCCTACCAAGTATTTTTGCTGCTGCTTCTCAGGCATGGAAACCCCACAGCTTCCAACTTACCCTTCCTTCCCCACCCCCAGCTTCATGCATGGCCACTGGCTACCCACCAAGCTGTGACAACGGAACATTAGTAGCTCAGAACTTTTTTGCATGCGAGTTCTCATGTAACAACTTCTGAGTGGTTAATATCACGTTTGTTTACACCCTGTGTATGTTTCACTGGGACATTTACTCTCTCCCGCTGCCTAACAGCATTAGGATAGTCAGCTCCTGATCATGTCAGACCAAGAGAATATGTATTCTCCTTTCCCCCACTGGAATTTCACGGGATTAAGCATATGTGCGCATACACCCACCCACCCACAGGAAAGATACGTTTAACTGAAAATAAAACTTAAGCTCATATTTATCCTTTTGTTAACGAAACTTAGTTCCTAATATTCCAGGACTGTCCTGAAAGATTATAATCAGGTCTGGAAATGAAATTATAGAAGGCTGTATTTATTTGATCTGTCCATTCTAAATGACACAAAGAAAATGTATTGGGAAGCATTATCTTATTCATAGCACAATGCATTAAGTCTTCGAATGAAAAAGTAATATGCCACTCACCAGTTATTTATTTATTTTTATTTATACAAAAATTTATATCTCACACCCTCCTGCACTGGACTCGGGGCAGCGCACAACATAAAACAACAATAATAAAACCATCTAAAATACTACAATATATAAAATATACATCATAAAATTCAGCAGCAGCTAAGTCAAATAAAATCCCTCCCCCCACCCTACCCACTCCCCTCCCCGAAGGCCCGGCAGAACAACCAGGTCTTACAACATCTACAGAAAGAAGGGAGGTCTGGGGACAGACAAGCCTCCACCGGGAGGGAGTTCCACAGCCAAGGTGCGGCCACCGAGAATGCCCTCTCCGCCATCGCCACCCGGCATAACTGGCGAACTACGAATCAGGCGTCCCAGGCCGACCGCAAGGGCCACGAAATGACTCAAGGCCTGAGGTGGTCTCGCAGGTAAGCAGGACCCAAGCCATTTAGGGCTTTATAGGTCATCACCAACACCATGAATCGGATCCGGAAGACAATAGGCAGCCAGTGCAGAGTATGGAGAACAGGTGTAATGTGCTCGCGTCGACCCGTCCGCGTTAGGAGGTGGGCCGCCACATTCTGCACCAGCTGCAACCTCCGAACCGTCGTCAAGGGTAGTACCACGTAGAGCGCGTTACAGCAGTCCAGTTGAGAAGTAATGAAAGCATGGATGATGGTGGCCAGATCCAAGCCTGAGACATACGGCCGCAGCCATCGCACCAGATGTAACTGGCGAAAAGCTCCCCTTGCCACAGCTTCCACCTGACAATCCAGGTGGAGCTGCGGGTCGAGGAGCACCCCCAGACTACGAACCTGAGTGGCCGGGGGGGGGGGGAACAGAG
>QEPC01013419.1:456290-487699 GCA_003113815.1 Sphenodon punctatus
AAAGATGGACCAGACGGACCCTCCGCCCCCCCGCGCTCTTCCCCTACTGCCATCAACCCAGCGTCAAAGTCGGTCTGAATCCGAGCAATCTTGTCTGCGAAGTAGATGACAAACTCATCACAGCGGGCCCGGGACAAGTCCCCATCCAGGCGGAGGGAGGCCGGACTAACCAGCCCCCAATGGCCCTAATGTCTCCCGGCTGGTCTTCATCAGCCAGGATGGGCATGGATCTAATTCACAACAGGTGGCCCGAACCGTCCCAAGGACATCCGCCACATCAGCGGGCGATACCCACTGAAACTGATCTCACAACAACAGACATGGTGGGGCTTCCTGTACCTCTGACTCACTCACTGTCCTAAGTGCAGAATCAAGGTCATAGTGAATCTGGGTGATTTTATCCACAAAAAAAGTCAGCAAACATGTCACAGCAGGCACTGGAACAATTCCAGTTCAAGGCGGAGAGAGGTCGGACGGACCAGTCTCTGCACCACCCAGAAAAGCTCCGCTGGACGTAACTTTGCAGATGCAACGAGGGCAGCAAAAAACACTTTCTTTGCTGTCTGCACTGCAACAGCATAAGCTCTTAAACTAGGTTTATGCTGCAATCGGTCAGCTTCAGTACAAGTCTGGCGCCACCATCACTCCAACTGCCATCCAACTTGCTTCATCCAGCGCAGGTCCTCCGTGAATGACAGCGATCCCCACCGTCGGCTTTCTGGAAGCGGACGCTTGGGAACTGTTCAGTCAATAGTCTCAGCCAACAGCTTGTTTCAGAAGGCAATGAGGTCATTGAGTGAATGATCATCAAGGTCGGAAGGCATTTCCCCTAGAGTGTTCCGGAACCTCTCTGGTTCCATAAGTCTCCGGGGGCGGATCCAATGAACTGGTTCTGCACCTTTCCGGGGGCAGACATATGCCAGGAGACTGGTCTGGAGAAGGTAATGATCCGTCCATGACAGGGGTAAAGCTACTACATCCCCCACCACCGGATCCCCCACCTCAAGGCCAGTGGAGAACATCAGGTAAAGGGTATGCCCCCCCTCATGTGTCAGGCCCTTAACCTTTTGAGACAGTCCCATGGTTGTCATGGAGTCCATGAACTCACACTCTGCTCCCCCTAAATTGGCTTCAGCGTGGATATCACCCAGGTCCTGCTATCTCATTACTCTCCCAATGCTTGGGGGCCATGGCGGATTGGATGCGGCAGAGCAGACTGAAGCTCAATCCTGAAAAGACGGAGGTGATGGTGGTGGGAAGGGCGGGGGAGGTGCTGCCCCCCCTGATAAGGGGAATTCGCCCACCTGTTGCTCTTCAGGTTCGGAGTCTGGGGGTGGTTTTGGATTCGGGCCTCTGTCTGGATCGGCAGGTGGAGGCAGTGGCTAAAGCTGCCTTTTGCCAGCTGTATCTGGTACAGGGTTTCGACCTTACCTCTCCGGGCCCAATCTGGCCACTCTCGTCCATGCCTTCATCACCTCGAGGCTAGACTACTGCAACGCGCTCTACGTGGGGCTTCCCTTGTTTCTGGTTCGGAGGCTGCAGCTAGTGCAGAATGCGGCAGCCAGTCTCGGGATGGAGCGACGTGAGCACATAACACCAGTGCTCCGCGCTCTGCACTGGCTGCCTATAGCGTACCGAACCAGATTAAAGGTGTTAGTATTGATTTACAAAGCCCTGCACTGTCTGGGCCCCTCATATCTCGGGAACCGCGTCGCCCTCCGCGCCTCAGAGCGATCCCTTCGGTCCACTGGGGGCGCCTTTCTGGAGGTCCCCGTGTAAGACGGGGGGCCACAATGGAGAGGGCGTTCTCGGTGGCTGGGCCACGGTTGTGGAACTCCCTCCGGGAGGAGGCTTGCCTGGCCCCAGGGCTGTTGGTCTTTCTAAGTATCTGTAAGACTTGGCTGTTCGCCTAGGCCTTTGGAGGAGAGGGTGGGAGGGTGGGTTAATTTTTGTGGGGGGTGTTCTAAATTTGTTTTTAATTATGATATTGTAGTTTAAAAATTGTTTTATATTGTGCTGGAAGCTGACCCGAGATGCCGTAGGCATGGGGGGGCAGCATATAAATACAATGAAATAAATAAATAAATAAATAATTGAAGTCCCCCAGGACCAAAGTCCTCAGGGATTGCAAGACCACCTCCGATACCAATTCCGCTAGCACATGTAGCGATGCTACGGTACAGGTAGGTGCTCGGTATACCAAAAGCAGCCCTAATCTGTCTCCTGCCAAATCGATCACAAGGTGGACCCCCTCCATACCCAAGATGGTCTGCACAGGATACCGCCTCACAGACCAAGTGTCCTTAAAAACAACAGCTACACCATTTCCCCGTCCCTCTGATCTGGGCTGGTGCTGCACAGAGTACCCAGCTGGAACAAGGTCAGCCAGTATTGGCCCCGACTCACTGTCCAGCCAGGTCTCTTTAATACATGCGAGGTCGGCTGATTGATCGAAGATCAGCTCCCGGATCGACGTTGATTTATTACCAACCGACCTCGCATTCAACAGTTGAGAGTAATGAAGCCATCCCAAACTGTCAGGACTGGGTCTTGGTCCCCTGCACCACAGTCTGGTTCCTTGGGTGAAGGGTTCTCCTTTATTTCTCTTTTCTGCCTGTTGGTCATACCCTGTTCATCCAGCTTCCTGACTGGCTCCCAGCTGTATATTAGGGATGGCAACCTGCACCAAATTATGGGTACAGTTTGTTATGGGTACAGATTTTTTTCTTTTTCTAATTTAATTATGGGTACAGTGCGGTACAGATCCATAATTGAATCCCCAAACCTCCCATCCTGTTACTCTCACCCCCACCCATGACCCCTGGGGCTCTGGTATAGTACTTACCAGTCTCAGGGTGAGCTTGATTGCAAGTCTGGTGGGCTGCAGCTTGATTGAAGGTCCAGGGCTCCAGCAGGGTCTCCTTTTGTGGAATAATGTGGAGGTCCTGCTCCACAGTGTGCATGTGCAAAATGGTCACTGGGACCATTCTGCACATGCACAGCCCTTTTGCAAAATGGCAGCAGCAAAAGGGCTGTGTATGCGCAGAATGGCCCCAAGTGGCCGTTTTGCACATGCACACTGCGGACCAGGGCCTCCACAGTGTGCCACAAAAAGAGACCCTTCTTGGGGGACTCCTCCACACAGGAGGAGCCCCCCGCCCCCCAGGACTTTCAATCAAGCTACAGCCCACCAGACCTGCAATCAAGCTCACCCTGAGGGCAATAAGTACTATATCACGGTCCTGGGGGTGGTGGGTGGGGAACCCTGGGTCCGTAACAGCAAAGCAGTCATTTTTGGACCGCTGTTATGGATTGGTATGGATTAATCTGTAACAGCCAATTTCGGTTAGTTACGGATTAATCCATACCTGAAATTGCCATCCTTACTATATATAAGGTATGCTGGGAGCAACAGGAAGCTGGGGGAACATTTGTTGCTGTCTTTCTGTTACTCTTGCTCTGGCCTGCCCTCCTGGAACCTCTACCCTGCACTGTATCAATTTGTGTCTTTCTCTGCAGAAGCTTGTGTCTCTTGTCCTTGCCTCCCTTCTTCCCATTCCTGTGTGTTTTTGTTCTTAGATCTTTGTCATTGTATGGTCAACCTCCCCTGCTATTAGTTCTGAGCTTCTGCTGCTTTATGTTCTTGTTACGCTTGCCTATGTGTTTCTTGTAGGTGCTGCCTGTCATCTTGGTATTCCCTTCTTCTGCGATCATGGTTAGTCCTTGTTCCCCTTATGTTTTTGTTCTTCCTGTATGTTTTTTGGTCTTCGTGTATCTGTTATTCTTCCCTGTTAGCCTTGGATGTTCTATAACCTCTCTTCCCTCAGCTGTGTTTTGTTCTTCCTTGTTCAATCGCATCACCCCTCGGCTGTGTACAGCTGCCTTGTTAAACCTTGTATCCCTCTTTGGTCTTATCTGTGCCTTGTGTTCCTATGTGGTCTTGCTTTTCCCCTGTGCCTTGTGTTCCTATATGGTCTTGCTCTTCCCTCTGTGCCTTGTGCTCGTCTGTGGTTTTGCTCCCCCACTCCCTCTGTGCTTTGTATCCCTGTGCAATCTTCCTCGTCCATTTGAGCCTTGAATCTCAGTTTGGTCTTGTTCTTCCCCTCTAGTTTTGAGCCCCTCTTTGGTCCAATACCTCCCTTGTTACCGTAAGTCCTTGCTCTGTCTTGTACCTGCCTATAGCCTTTCCACTTGACTTTCTGGTTCAATCAATCAATCAATCAATCAAAATTTATTGTTTAGCGATAAGCCATAACAATTACAAGTAAATAAAAAATAAACAGCAGCAACAAGACTTTCTGGTTCCTCACCAGGCTCTGTCCCTCAGGCTCAATGATTTGTTTGTATGACTACACCAAAGTAAGCTAAGGCCTTGCATTAGAAATCCCCTTGAAAACAAGCACTGCATATAAGCCCTGCAATTTCACCATCAATTTAATTTAAATGATTTTTTTATTTTCAAAAAATAAACAGTCTCAAGCTAGCCAGCCCTTAGCTATGATAAGATGCTCTGCTGCAAAACTGGGAAGGAAGACAGAACCTAGAAAATAAAGGTTTGAAAGAACTACCTCCTAACATGCTTAGTCATCCTGAAATTGATGAGTCCTGGAATGGAACTTTCACTGCTCCCCTAAGGACCACTGACAGCCAAGGGCTGACGGTCCCCCTTCTAGGCTGGAAGCACTGGTGTTGTCAAGCCTTGTGTGCATTATCACAGTTCTAGGCATGAGGTTGAATCCTGCAGTTTCCTTCACCTGGAATGCCTGGATCTTCTCAGTCCCTGCATTCAATGTGCAGTTCTCCCTCTCCTTCATCCTCCATGAGGAACAGACAGACTTGAATCTACCCTTCTTCGGGAGAGTGGGGGCTGGAACTCCTCTCTGACTGCTCTTTCAACTAAAGCTGAAAAAAAGACTACTTGCATTTTAAGTTAGCTCTCCAAACTACTGGATGACATCGACAACCAAAACTGATATACACATTGCCACTATTTTGGTTATTTTCGTTCAGACACTTTATTTCAGAAGATTATTTCAGTTTGGTTATTTCAGACATTCTGACATTTCAGGT
This sequence comes from Sphenodon punctatus, assembly GCA_003113815.1. Classification (NCBI taxonomy): domain Eukaryota; kingdom Metazoa; phylum Chordata; class Lepidosauria; order Sphenodontia; family Sphenodontidae; genus Sphenodon; species Sphenodon punctatus. The sequence continues at coordinate 461,361 of QEPC01013419.1, forward strand.
ACTTCGGTTTGGCTATTGTGGCTGTGCAACAGAATTGAAATGAAGCAACCAAAATACTGAAATGACCAAACAAAAATAATCAATCTAATGAAATAACCCAAATAATCACTGAACTAAAATATCCAGAACAGATTTTCAGCAAAGCAGGACAGAATATTTGCATTATTGGATCTGAGTGGAAATGGGTGAATTTGTCAGATACAGTATTCCCTCTGGATATTCATTTCATCACTGCTATCTGCTATTATAACCCATTAGGGAGGGAGAGACCTCCCTTCTTTCTTTCTGAAAGTTTCCTTTTTTTCCAGGTCTCCCCAGAGTACAGCATACTCAGTAAGAGCACTCCACCCTACAGTATAATGAAACAACCTTGCCCAATAATTATTCCTTAAACTTCTCTCAAACGTTAACCCGTTACAGTACCAAAGCACATGTGCTTAAACATAGCTTGCAAATTAGCAACAAAATAGAACATGCCCAATTATCTTTGTTTTATGTCTGCTTTGTAATGTCTCTTTATTATTGAAGGCAAGATAAAAAATTCTGAACCTTCCTTTTAGAACAGAAAGTGCCAAGTGGTGAAGTTTTAAATGGTTCTTAGATCAGCCCATAGCCTTAGACCAACTCTTGTATGTTTCTCTCATACTGTATCTATTTCATTACCTAGTCCTGCCCTATGTAGATCTATGCAGTGTAAGATCACCTGATGTTGCTCATCTCAAGAGACAGATGCATTTCCAGCATGGAAATAGCACGCAAGAGTAAGTGGTGGTATTTATTTTATTTATTTTAAACCAACAAACAAAAAAATGGGATTTAGATGTCCGATTATCTGTGCATGCAGCTGAAAACATATCTAATACTACAAGGAGGAAAATATAATTGGAGTGATGGCAAAGCACATTCTTAAATGCCCTGTAACCTTATTAGGCTGGATCCCAATGCCACTCTCAGAAAGTAAAGACACATCTAGTAATTAACTGCTCTAGCTGCATTCAAGTGAAAATAAAAGAAAGCTATGAAACTTCAAAACATAGCATGCTCACTTTCGTGCGGCTGAGTAGGAACAAAAGCCATGCCTGTTTGAAGTCATCTTTGACTCAAATTTGATTTGATCTTTTAAAAAAGGTATGATTTTACAGAGAAAAAAAAATCAACAGGTCATCTCTAATGCACACTGACAAGAGTCAGCCAGATTGTAGGAAAACGCTTTAAAAAGCTTTCTAAAACTTTAGACCAAAATATTGTTGGCTTTGTTTGGTTGGCTTGTTGTGTTTTTTCCAGCTCCCAACAAAAACAATTTTAGCTCTCATTGAAATATTTTCAAGCTGCTTTGCTAGATTGTTATTGTATTTGTTAGGAAACTCTTGTCACCCACATGGAATGACTGAGGAGCTTTTGTACTGTACTCTGCATAATAGGTAAAACAAGGAGATAAAAAATTTACAATGCATATAATCAGAGGTAATGACAATGGGAAAGAATGTTACCGCAGGATAGTGTCAAAGGAGAAGGGTCCCCTGCTGTTAGATAAACGACAAAGCAAAGATAATAAAATACATTTTAACAAAAATAAATGCTGTGGGAAAAGCCAACTTCCACTTAAATTGGATTCCTTTCTAGTATCTTAAAGCAACAATTAAACTCAGGGCCAGATCCAGGCAAGTGAAGATTGTACAGAGGTACATGGGGCCCATGAGTAAGCTTGAAATGACATGAGAATCACTGGCATAAGATATGGGCCCACAGAGCCTCAAATGCAGGGACCACAGGTCTGAGGAGGACCCATGGTGATTCAGGAGGGGGCCCTGAAATTCAGGAGTAAATTTGAACCAACGCATGCCCACCATAAAGGCCCAGAGGGCCTCTAATGCAGGGAGCCGCAACCCCTGGAGGAGATGTTATGTTTAATTGAACATCAAAAATTACAGTAACATCTTCTTTTCTTCTAAAGGGTGAGTCAGTGTGTGTTGATTGAACATTCCTATATTAGGAGAGGGCCCACACCACAATTTTACATGGGGCCCTGACTTCCCAGGATCTGGCACTTTTCGACTGGAGATGGTCCACAACAGTAATGTTTGGATGCTTCTATGGGCACAGATACTGAAAAGACTTGGCAAGTCTTCTCGAATATCAACATTAAAAGCATCACATAGACGATCTACTGCATATAGAAGCACATCTGATTAGGCACTGGTGTTTTATTGCCAGAGTTAGCTTCCAAAACTGGCATCCATGGAATCTGAAACCTTCTGACAATCTATCAAACAATTATTGTCAGTGACAGTGCAAATCCTCTTCAGCTTCCACGCAAGCATGCCCCAACACTGATGTGGAATACTGTATCTAAAAACCTTGTCATCGTGGTCCCAATAGCCAGTAGAGTATTTCTCATTCTGTGGAGTGCTGGCAGCACATCAAAACCAAAAAGTAATATTAGGATTGAATACACATCCTGTGATAGGAACACCATACAAAAATAATATTGTTTTTGAGGCTGCAATTAAACAGTTGACTTTTTTCCCAATATTCCACAGCTCAGGAATACTCAACTGTCCCTAATAAAGGTGTTTAATGCATTAAGCACAGAAGAAACTGAGTGCTATATACAGAATGAAGGCTTGATCCATTTGACACACACAACTCATGTCTCCTAGAAGAGGCCTAAAGGAACATTAAACCTGCCAGCTGGAGACGCTGGGGCCATTGCTGGTGGGGGTGGTCAATGCCACCCTGCGGGAGGGCAAAATGCCGGCTGCCTCAAAGAGGCAGTGGTGCAATCTCTGCTGAAAAAAAATTGCTTGACGTTGACTCTCTCACCAGCTATCGGCCAATCTCTAACCTTCCGTTTTTAGAGAAGGTTATTGAAAGGGTAGTGGCTCAGCAGCTGCAGGGGCATCTGGACTGCGTCAGTTTTCTGGATTCCTCGCAGTCTGGCTTTCACCTGGGTTATGGCACTGAGACCGCGTTTGTGGCTTTGGTCGACGACCTCCACCATGAATTGGATCAGGGTCATTCAACCCTGCTGATTCTGTTCGATCCGTCGGCTACTTTTGATACCGTTGACGATGACATGTTGGTGACTCATTTGCAGGACCGAGCCGGGGTGGACGGGTTTGTCCTTGAATGGTTCTGTTCTTTCCTGGCTGGAAGAACTCAGCGGGTGGTGCTTGGGGACTGTTCTTCATCTCCCCGGGTCTTCTCATGTGGAATCCTGCACGGTTCCATTTTGTCCCCTCTCCTGTTCAACGTGCATATGGAGCCGCAGCGCGAGGTCATGAGATGGTATGGTGTGTGGTGTCATTAATATGCTGATGACACCCAACTCTACCTCTCTTTTTCATCTGAATCAGACCCGACAGTCTCAGTGCTTACTCAGCGTTTGGCGGCTGTGGGGGACTGGATGAGGACGAGCCGACTGAAGTTGAATCCTGAGAAGATGGAGGTGATGTTGGTGGGTAAGGCGGTGGGGGTAGCCACCCCTGTCATTAATGGAATTCGTCCCTCACTGGTCCCCCAGGTTCATAGTCTGGAAGTGCTCCTCAACTTTCAGCTCTGCCTGGATGTCCAGGTGGGGGCTGTAGCGAGGAGCGCATTCCGCCAGTTAAATCTGGTGCGGTGGATTCAGCCATATCTCTCAGACTCTGACCTGGTCATCATCATCATCCATGCTTTCATCACTTCAAGACTGGACTATTGTAACACACTCTACGTGTGGCTACACATGGTGACAGTCTGGAGACTGCAGCTGGTGCCAAATTTATTTTATTTATTTATTTATTTATTTATTAGCATTTTTATGCCGCCCCCTCACGCCCACGGCATCTTGGGGCGGCTAACAATACGGTAAAACAATAAATACATTAAAAACCAACATAACTTTTTTAAAAAAATTAAAACCCAACCCTAACACTACCCTCCAATTTGCAGCAGCCCATCTCCTTACGGGAATGGATTGCTAAGAGCACATTATACCAGTGCTCCATTCTCTGCACTGGCTGCCTATAGTCTTCCAGACCCTATTCAAGGTGTTGGTGCTTACCTATAAAGCCCTACACGGTCATGACCCTACCTACCTGCAGGACCACCTCACTCCCCATGCTCTGGATCAGCCTCTGTGGTCTGCTAGTAGTGCGTTTCTTGAAGTCCTCCAAGTTGCTGGGGGGGGGAAGGGGGCGACTATGGAGAGGGCATTCTTGGTGGCCGCACCTAGGCTGTGGAACTCCCTTCCAGCGAAGGCCTGGTTGGCCCCGGACCTCCCCCCCTTTCAGCAAATGTGTAAGACCTGGCTGTTCCACCAGGCCTTTGGTAAGGGAGATGCGTGAAGGGGTGTGTGTTTGCGTGAGGGTTAGGGGAGGGTTGTTTTCTTCTTTGACATCCCCCATATGGTTTGTTTTATGTTTTGTTTTATTTGGATTATTTGTTGTATTTTATATTGATAATTAACCTAATTTTATGATTGTTAGCCACCACGAACTGCTTCAGCAGGAGGGGCAGGATATAAATTATGCTAATAAATAAATTAATTAATAAAATAAGAGATTGGGTAGAGGTTCAGAGGAAATTCAGCCTGTACCTGCTTTTTTGGGTGTAAACAGAACTCAGTGTGTGGTTCTGGGGGATTGTACATCATCCCCCTGGATCTCATGTGTGGAGTTCTGCAGAGATCCATTCTGTCCCCTCTCCTGTTCAACGTGTACATTCAGCTGTTGGGCAAGATTGTGAGAGGGTTTGAGGTCCAGTGTCATCAGTACACCCAACTTTACTTCTCGTTTTCATCGGACCCAAGCCCGGCAATCTTGATGTTTGCCTGGTGCCTGGCTGTGGTGGGGGATTGGATGAGGGCGAGCTGTCTGAAGCTGAATCCTGACAAGACGGAGGTGATGTTGGTGGGAACGGCCGAGGGAGTGGAGGCCCTCATCATGGATGGAGTGCATCCCTCCCTAGCCCCTCAGGTTCAGAGTCTGGGAGTCATCCTTGATTCACAGCTCCGCCTGGATGCCTAGGTGGTAGCTGTGACAAGGAGTGCATTTGGTAAACTACATCTAGTCCGACAGCTTCGGCATTACGTCTCAGGCTCTGATCTTGCCACCATCATCCATGCATTTATCACCTTGAGACTGGACTACCGCAATGCACTCTACGTGGGGCTACCTTTGGTGATGACCTGGAGACTGCAGCTGGTGCAGAATGCGGTGCCTCACCTTCTTGTGGGGACAGGCCACGAGGAGCACAGAACACCGGTGTTCCGTTCTCTGCACTGGCTGCCTATAATCTTCCGGGCCCGATTCAAGGTGTTGGTTATTACCTTTAAAACCCTACATGGCTTGGGCCCCATTTACCTATGGGATCGCTTCACCCCCATGTCCTGGATCAGCACCTGTGGTCGCCCAGGGGTACCTTCTTCCAGGTTTTTTTTTTGGGGGGGGGAATGTTTGAGAGGGTGTTCTCAGTGACCACGCTGCAGCTGTGGAACTCCCTCCTGGTAGAGATTCGCCTCTCCCTGGATTTCCCCTCCTTCTGCAGACAATGTAAAACCTGGCTGTTTTGCCAGGCATTTGGTGAGGGGGACGGGTAGGGGGACGGGGGGGAGGGGTTCTTTAGGATCAAGGGTATTTTTATCTTGGGTTTCTAATGGGTTATTGTTTTGCTATTTTATTGTGTGTGGTACTTTATATTTTTGTACTTTTATTATGTTGTTCAATGCCCTGGGCTGCCATTGGGTAGGAGGGGGGCCCGGTATATAAATTGTTTTATAATTCTAATAATAATAATAATAATAATAATAATAATAATCAGACAGACACGGAGGCTTCCTGCCCCCAGAGCTGTTCTGGTGTGCACCCTCACATCTACCAGCCCTGCCTGGGTCTCTTTTAGACAAACTCGACGGCTGCCTTGGCCCATGGTCTGCCTGTGTGGCACCCTCCCCTGCTCCAATGCTGTAGGCTGGCACCACAACTCTATGGTGTTGCCCAGAGCAATGGCCAGACAAAAGCAGAGCTGCAGTATGGATCCGCCAAACAGTACTTCTGCTTCAGGCTGGTGCCCTGGGTTTGGCTGGCCTGATACTCAGCGGTGCTCCAGGATGTTCTGGAGTGCTGCAAGCAGGCTGGTGAGTAGGTGGCTTGTTCTCCACTTCCACATCTGTTGGAAGTGCCTATAGACGGATGGGCCACCTGGGGGGGTAAAGCGGTCTGGTACGGCCAGCTCCGGGGCAGTCCATCTATCTAAAAGCATTCTTTGTGTTCTCTTACTTGTGAATAAGATGGTGAATTCAGCATTAAATACCAATATCATGCTGGACTCTGCCTTTTCATACTATTAGTACGGTTGGCTATCACAAAATCAAAAATAGATGTTAGAGCTCTATGAACCTCTGATAAAGCAAATGTGATTGCACCTTATGGAAACTCATATTCATGTTTAGGGTCAAGATAAAGTAGCAATAAAGGGACCTGACGCAAGACCAAGTAATTATGTGCATTCAAACTTCATTATAACAAACCCTGCGTAAATGAACATCTATTTATAACAATTCCAACTCAAGAGTTAATGCTATCAATTAAATAATGCCAATCCCCTATTAGAGGGAACAGACTGTCATAATGAACTTTTTCTCTGGTTCCAAAGGTGTTTGTTATCCTGAAGGTATACTCTGTTTCAAAGAAAAAGTGCATATATCCATAATCCAAAAAAGATTCAGTATTATGCATAGAGTGCAAAATCCAAGCTACAACATTATACAGGTACGTTACAGCTTCTGAACTAATATTAAGACTGTCAGGTAGATGGGGCAGGACAACACAGTCTCTACAGGATTAGGGTCCACTGGCAAGTCCTTGAAGGAACAGGGCCAACCGACGGGTCTTTGTAGGATCGCATCCAAACCAGAGTCCCAATGGGGTCAAGACAGGCAACAAGTCCAAAGGGACAGTCCATGTACAAAGTCAGAGTTCAGGCCAAGAGCACATCCAGAGAAAGAGTTTGAAGCAGGTTGGTCAGGGAAGAAGAATCAAGTATCAGGTAGCAAGGTAGCAAGGTATCAGGTAGCAAGTATCAGGAGTACAGAGGTAGGAGTCAGGAGCTAGGAGACAAAGACAGGGGCCCAAGAACAGGTTGTCTACGAGGCAGAAAACCAGACACAGACAAGGAAGCCTTGTTTTCGCTTTGCCTGGCTCCTGCTTCCTGTCACATGCCTTTATAGAGAGCAGGCCCATTCAAGGGCCAGTCATGGCATGGTGGACAGGAACCTCATCAGGCTGTCGAGTGGGTCAATAGGAGAAAATCAAGGTCCAAGCCTGGCCATACTGATGGCACAGGGGAGCCAGCCACCAGTACCAGTACCTCAGGGACACCAACTCAAGACCAGTTCCTTCCAAAGACTTTCATCCAAGGATCTTAAAGTGCTTTGCAATCAAACTGATAAAAAAGCACCAAAATCCCATGAGACTGATAAGAAATATTGCAACTTAGAGCAGAAGTTCCCAAACTGTCAGTCAGAACTAGGGCTGAAGCGAGAGCAAGTGAAATACCTACCTTTTGGGAGCATTTGTGACTGTTTGTTGGCATTTCCTCGGTATTCACTGATTCTGCACTTTCGTTATTGTCAGATTGGCAAGAGAGGTATAAAGGAGGAGGTATAGAGGAGTAGAGGTATCTCTACTCCTTCTCTCTCTCCCTCTGTTCAAGCTCGTCTCATCAACTGTCTCTCTGACATCTCTACCTGGATGTCTCAACGTCAACTCAAACTCAACATGGCTAAAACTGAACTCCTTATCTTCCCCCCTCATCCTTCCTCTCCTTCCTCACTGTCAATAACTATTGATGGAGTCACCATCCTGCCTGTCCCCCAAGCCCGTAGCCTAGGCTTCATCTTTGACTCAGCCCTTTCTTTTAAACCCTACATTGACTCTGTTGCTAAATCCTGTCGCTTCTCCCTCCATAACATTGCTAAGATTCGCCCTTTTCTCTCTGTCTCGTCTGCCAAAACTCTTGTTCATGCTCTGGTCATCTCTCGCCTCGATTACTGTAACCTCCTTCTCACTGGCCTTCCCCGGTCTCACCTTTCTCCCCTCATCTCTGTCCAAAACTCTGCTGCCAGGGTCATCTACCTCGCCAGTCGCTTCGACCATGTGCAGCCCCTCCTCTCTTCGCTTCACTGGCTTCCCCTTCCTGAACGAATCCTGCACAAGCTCCTAGTCTTCACCTATAAAGCTCTTCACAACCTTGCTCCCCCCTACCTCTCTGCACTTATCGCCCTCCATACTCCAGCCCGTGCACTTCGCTCCTCCTCTGTCCCTTCTCTCACCCTTCCACGCCTTCCCTGCTCCCCTAAGCGCCTTCGTCCCTTCTCACTTGCTGCCCCCCATGCCTGGAACTCCCTCCCTGTCCACATCCGCCTTGCCCCCTCCCTTCATACCTTCAAATCTCTCCTTAAAACTCACCTCTTTCGCTCTGCTCTGTCTGACTCTTTATCCTGCTGAGCCACTATTCCTATACCTACGATCGGTTTACCCTTATCCTTGCAACATGGACCTGCCTGCTGTCATTCTCATCGTAACCAAGCCAAGTACGTGCACTTGAGACCTCGCATCTTCATGAATGTTAGACCCCTTGTCTCTCCCTCTGTTCCCCTTCCTAAGTCTCTCCCCCAGCTCCTGTCTCTCAGATTGTAAGCCCTAGGGGCAGGGACCGTGTCTATTTTATTACTTTGTAAAGTGCCAGGTACACTGCTGGCGCTATATAAATGTTTGTTAATAATAAAAACAGGGGAAGCAGGGGAACCATTCCCCCCCCCAAGTTTTACACACAAGGGTAGTACCTTTTTGAATTTCAACCCCTCATATTCCACATGACAGCAACAAACGAGTGTGTGTGAGAGAGAAAGTGAAAAAGTGGGTGACAATTGGATGACGACTCTTGATCTAATTTAGGTAGATGTAGGCATTTGATTTCTCTTTGGAATCTGAGAGCAAAGTCCAGGAAGGAGCTGTGAGGGATGAAGAGGCAGAGTTACCACTTCTCTCCCCCTCACCCCCACCCTTGTCAGGGGCTGCTGCGGTCAGGGTCTGAGCTCCATGGAAGTCAGTACAGGATCAGGGCCCAAGGGGGCCAGTGTAGCATTGGAGTCCAAGGGTCCAGGGGAGTTTGTGCAGGATCAGGTCAAAGGGTCTAGGAAATCAGGAACCAGCACACGAACCAAGAAGGGGAAGACAAAATAAACAGGCAGGTAAAAGGGCAGGAGAACTGGTTTCCAGACAGAGGCAATAGAGTCCATACAAACAGAGTCTGTTCTATTTGTTCTGTGTTTCTTTGGACTGTATTGGACTCCAGTCTAAACGCGAAAAGTGTCCGAGGTGGGGCAGAGCCAGACAAAGGCAAACAGAACAGGGTCTGGGAGAAGGAGAGCAGGTACCCAGGTGCCTGGGTCTGGTCCAGCAGGAAATGGATATGTGAAACAGATGATCTACTCAGCTTCATCTGGCTGCAGGCCAATCTGGCAGGCAGACACCCAGGAAGCTGGGGGTGTGGAGCAAAGCTCAAGAAGGGGATGGCTTGACTGGCACTGGGATGGCCTTTATCACCAAGCCTGGGCCCTGACCAGAGCAAGTCGGTGACACTGCGGAGTCAGTCACCACCTCCAGAGCCCCAAGATGCTTGTTCCTTACACCACCTCCCTCCCCTCCCCATTTTGGTCTGTTGTTATTCCATTGATTGTCAGAAATGGAACACACTTACCTTGCCTTAGCACAGGGCTGCACCAAGTGCGGCCCTCAAGGACCTATCCTGTGGCCCGACTCCCCCTGGCCGCAAAGACCTTTCCTACGGTCCGCCATGTTTTCTCCTACTCTGGCAATCACCTTTCCTCCAGTCCCTGCACTAACACAAAACCCTCCTTCCTCCGTGCAGCAAGCCTATTAAAGGCGCTGGCCAGATCCCTCCTTCCTCCTCCGTGACTCCAGCTTCCTGCTGCCGACGATGTCTCCACCGGAACCCTTTGCTGCCACCTGTATCTCCAGCCCCAGTGCCTTGCTGCTAGGGGGTGGGGTTATGCAAATAGGGGGAGGGACCATATGAGACCTAGGGTTGGGTCCAAACAAAATTTTCCAGCTCTCGACACGAATCAAGTTGAGCGCCCCTGCCTTAGCATCTTCATTTTTTTAATGCTTTATATATACTTTATATTGTGCAAGGGAGAATGCCCCAACTATGTACAATCGGACCAAAAATTGTACCACATCTCTTGGCAATACCAATCAGTTTGTTTAATGGGAAGACACCGGTGCAGAAACTGTCGGTGTTAACAGCTGAAATTGTACTAACCTACAATCCTATTGTACTGGCAAATGTTGTAATAAAATAAATGTCTTACATTTGCCTTTAATGGGAGCCATTCTTTGACGTTAAATTGAGACATGAAAAATTGGAGCAACTTCAACCTGCTTTTATGGCACCCTGTAGGTTGCAAAGGCCCAATCTCCAGCTCAACTTCAGCACACTAACATTCTGAACCGACTTTTTTTTTCTTTTTTGCAGATATTTATATTTATTTTATTTTTCAAATGTATACCCCGCCCCCTCCTGCAACGCAGCTCGGGGCGGCTACCAACAATGAATAAAAACAATAAAATTCCTTTTAAAATATTAAATATTAAATATAAAATGCATCACATAAAACATAAAACAGGGCTAGAAAATAAAAATAAATAAATGGGCGGGGGACTAAAATCACCCCCCCCCACTCTCCCTCCCAAAGGCCTGGGCAAACAGCCAGGTCTTACAGTTCCGCCGAAATGTCAAAAGGCTTGGGGCCAGGCGAGCTTCCTCCGGAAGGGAGTTCCACAGCCGCGGCCCTACCACCGAGAATGCTCGCTCCATCGTGGCCCCCCGCTTAACACGGGGGACCTCCAGGAGGGCACCCCCGGCAGACCGCAGGAGCCTTTCCGGGGCGCGAAGGGCGAGGCGGTCCCTAAGGTATGAGGGGCCAAGACCGTATAGGGCTTTGTAGATCATCACTAGGACCTTGAACTTGGCCCGGCACACTATCGGCAGCCAGTGCAGAGATGGTCCTAATGAGGTGATAAGATGCATATTGAAGATAGGGTGTGGTGACTGGTCTAGCCACATTTCCCGCTCTTTTAAAAGACAGACGTTTAGTAAGAGACCATCCAACTAGAAAGTAAGAAAAGACTCCTTTTCAAATAGGGAACTCCTTCATGCTCTCACCTGATGTTAATGAAGCTATGAACATGTATGAAGAAATAGAACTAGTGGTTTTTTTACCCTCAAATTTGTTTTCTTCATTGTTGTTCCTGTGGCTTTGCCTCATATTGCAATCTACTTGTTTGTTCTACTGCTAACTACTACCTGACCATCCCTGACAACATAAACAAACAAAAAAAGGAAACAGGTCAAACTGTGGGGTGAAAGACAGAAAGGCCATTGGAAGAGGAGAACAGTCCCATGCACCCGACACAGAATTTTTTGTTTTTGCTTGGCCTGTTTGGGAGATTTAATATTTCTAGTAAACAGAGCCCTTGGAGGGACTACAGGTTCCTTAATCCAATCAAAATCCATCATGTTGTTTCTCTTGTTTGAAATAGGCAGAGAGGCAAATACTGCATTATCATCAAGTGCACTAATTGATCCAAATGCAGTGTAAAACAAATTAATGGGGCTGGAAATGCTGGAAAAATTAAACACAGCATTCTTAATAAAGCTGAAAATAGCTTAATAAAGTTGAAAATAGGATCCAAGCATCCTAAAGCATGTTTATTTCTCTTTAAATAGATGTCTTTCTGGCGACTGTTATCAGCCCAGCAGGAGCTCTATGAGAGAAGCATTTTTCTCCTTCTGTGGATACTAAGTTAGCTTTCTATGAAGTTCAGCATGCCTGTAAAATCAGCTGCCATTCTGGATAAAAAACATAACTGTAGTAAAGTGATGCTAATATCCCGAGAGGATGTGTGCTGGAGTGCAGTGCTCCAAATTCAATATAAATAACCTCCATCTATTAAAAAAATGGAAGTTTTACTGTCCAATCTGTCAGACTGCAAGTTACTGGACACAAAAGAAAGAAAACACCTAAAGAAACAAGGAGGAATCAATCCTGATTAGAAAGATTTCTCTTCACAAAGGAAGTATGGGAAGCCCTTGGCTGGCAATGAGGCTGAGATTCCATCTTTTTCCTCTCTTGCTGAAAAGAACCAATCAGTATTGGCAGATAATACAATGAAAGATAGTGAATAGAACTCATCCCTTCAAGTACATTCTAAATAGGATGCGAGAAGAGGACAAAGCAACTTGTAACCAAGAAAGAAATGGCAGTGGTGCATCTATGGGTAGAATGTCAAATACGACCTTCCTCAGACATTTCTGAAGGAAGAAAAAGCTACGCTGGCATTAAGAGAAGTGGAATCCATGCCCCAGAATGTAAGATTCTCAATCAGAAACTCTGTACCGGAGAAAAATGTAGCTGCAAACGTTTTTTGTGAGAAGGGGGAAAAGGAGGGGTGAAACATCAGATCAATGAAAATTTGGGCCAAAAACAAACTGGGAGAGTAGAAGACAAATGGCAAAAAGATATGGATAAAGCAATGATGGTCCTAACCATTACTACGGCTGCATTCCCACCTGCGGCAGCAGTGGCGGCAGAGAGAGCGGCGAGAGAAGATGCGGCAGCAGGGAGGAGTCGGATGACAGGAAAAGAGCCGGTGCGAACAGTGATCTGCTGCAGCTTCTCTCGCTCACGTCAGAGCGCAAAATCCTGTCCTGATATGCGTGAGCGAAGCCGCAGCAGATCCCCATTCGCACCAGCTCTTTTCCTGTCAGCCAGCTCCTCCCCGTTGCTGCATCTTCCCTCTCCACTGCTGGATGGGAATGCAGCCTAAAACTCCAGTTACTTAAAAGCTGAAACTGGATTACTCCTAATAAGAAATAAACTCTTTGGAAGCAACCAATGACACAACCAAGTAGACCATTTCTACTCGAGAAGCAGGGAGAAAGAAGAAACAAGGATTAATCTACAACTACTGATTGTACAGTGCCAGGTACATGGCTGGCGCTATATAAATAAAATAATAAAATATAATATAATAATAATAATTAATAATTAATCATAAATAAATAACTGAATGCTATCCCTGAGGAAAACTATCTGAAGTAACCTTGCCAGTGGTTTGAAAGATGGTAGTGGAATAAATCTCTGACGCAGTCTGTGGCCCCTTTTATTTCAAACACAAAGAACAAAGCATGGCTGAGGGAGGATTCTATCAGTATTAGAGAGGAAAATAATTGGAAAATGACAAGGGACTACATTCTCCTCTCACATTCATCCAAGCAACCCGATGGATGTTCACATATGAAACCAAGAGAAAAATTTGGCCCAATCTGTTTCATATCAATTAAAAATCAAAGATTGTGATCAAACTCTTAAATAGCATGTTTAATGGGAAAACATATCTTGTAGATAATGAGAATGGGCAATGAAACATTCAAATGGCTGACTACCAAGGTCTGTAGAGGAACAATATCTCACCAAATGTTTCTGGAGATGGATACTGAATTGAGAAACACAAGCTATGGGCATTTTCCGACAAGACACGCTCCACCCACCCACTATACATGTTGCAGGGCTGCAGTGTTGCCCTATGGGTGCCCTGAAACATGTATAGTGAGTGGGGAGTGTCTTGTATGAAAACGCCCATTGTCATGAAAATGTTGATATAAATACACTAGAAACCAACTTGCATTGGTTTCTGAATTATTTCCACACAATGAAGATGAGGGGCTTATAATTTACTGAAGCATACAAAATAAAAATATGGAAGATTACAGAAACCAAGGAAGGAGAGAAATATTTCTATTATTCATTCTCTTCTGTGGAATCACACATCAGCAGTATTGCTTAAAGATACATTAACACACTCCAATCTTGAGTGGAGTAGGCCTTCAACAAAATTAAAGGAGATACTATTCCTTGCATGTCTCCCTACTCCTTTATCAAGTTTATCTAGAGCATGTGATCCTTAAGACATCAAGCATTTCCTAAATAACTAGAGAGGAAGTTTGCAGTCTGGCCTCCAAATCTTTGCTTTTAAAAATTAAATTTATAATCTGGCACCTAAATTGGATAATTCATGTCTAGTCTGTGATGCACACATGCATCCCATCTGGCATTCATGCTGGCAGTCCTGGAAAACTATGGAAGTGCATATGATATGGGTTGGGAGGGGTGGGGGGGGAACACGTAGGAAGCTGCTATCCTCCATGGCATTGGCTCTCCTCTCGTGTGTCACAAGGAGGGTTTGTTGTGCTTTGTGTCACCATGGTGTTATATTTCATGCACATGTCCTTTAAGAGCTCCCCAGTGAGCTACCATCAGGACCAGGGAGGTGGCTGGCTGTGGACCTGTCTGCTGGTGTGGGTGGGTGCCCCAGTTCATATGGACAGGGGATGCATGAGTGGCTGTCCCCATGCACTTTTTTGGCTTGCCCCACACATCACACTCATGACCGCTCACAGGGCCTGGCCAAAAACCAGGAAGTAAATATTTGATTGAAGTAGAAATATCCCATTGTCCATCTGTCTTTTTTATTGGTTGTCTTGGAGGAACTGAAAAGCTACCGACCCATCTCTAATCTCCCATTTTTAGGGAAGGTTATTGAATGGGCAGTGGCACTGCAGCTCCAGGCGCATTTGGATAGCATCAGTTTCCTTGACCCTTTTCAATCTGGGTTCTGCCCCAGCTATGGTACTGAGATGGAGTTGGTGGCCTTGGTGGATGATCTCCGCCGGGAGATGGATGCAGGATGTTCGACCTTTTTGATCCTGCTAGATCTCTGGGCTGCTTTTGATACCGTGGACCACAGGCTGCTGTTGAGACGGCTGCGAGACCTGGGGGGTCTGGGTGGGACTGTCCTTGGATGGTTCCGCTCATTCCTCTTGGGTAGAAGCCAGCGGGTGGTGCTGGGGGCTGAAACATCTAGCCCCCGGGCCTTGACCTGCGGCGTTCCACAGGGTTCTATTCTGTCTCCATTGTTATTTAATGTGTATATGCAGCCCCTGGGGGAGATCGCGAGAGGGTTTGGGGTGCGATGTCATCAATATGCTGATGATACTCAGCTGTACCTCTCATTTTCAACTGATCCAAGTCTTGCTGTCTCGTTACTTTCCCAATGTTTGGAGGCCGTGGCGGATTGGATGTGGCAGAGCAGACTGAAGCTCAATCCCGATAAGACGGAGGTGATGGTGGTGGGAAGAGCAATGAAGGTGCTGGCCCCCCTGATAGGGGGGGTTCGCCCGCCTGTTGCTTTTCAGGTTTGGAATCTGGGGGTGGTTTTGGATTCGGGCCTCCATCTGGAACGGCAGTTGGAGGCGGTGCCTAAAGCTGCCTTTCGCCAGCTGTATCTGGTACGGAGGCTTTGACCTTAACTTTCCAGGCCCGATCTGGCCACACTCATCCATGCCTTCATCACCTCGAGGCTAGAGTACTGCAACGTGCTCTACGTGGGGCTTCTCTTGTTTCTGGTTTGGAGGTTGCAGCTAGTGCAGAATGCAGCGGCTCGTCTCCTTATGGGGACGAGGTGACGGGAGCATATCACACCTGCGCTCAGCACTCTGCACTGGCTGCCTATAGCGTACCAAGCCAGATTCAAGGTGTTGGTGTTGGTTTATAACGCCCTATATGGTCTGGGCCCCTCATACCTTGGGGACTGCCTTGCTTCCGCGCCCCAGGGCAGCCCCTGTGGTCTGCCGGGGGCGCCTTCCTGGAGGTCCCCTGTGTTAAACGGAGGGCCACGATGGAGAGGGCGTTCTGGGTGGCCGGGCCGCGGCTTTGGAACACCCTCCTGGAGGAAGCTCGCCTGGCCCCAGGTCTGATGGCTTTTTGTCGAGGCTGTAAGACCTGGCTGTTCGCCCAGGTCTTCGGAGGGGAGGGTGAGAGGGAAGGGTAGGGAGGGGGAATGTTTGGGGGGGTAGTTTTAAATTATTTATATTGTTGTTTTATGTATTTTATTATTGTTTAGTTGTTGTCAGCCACCCCGAGATGCTGTAGACATGAGGTGGCGGACAATAAATGTAAATAAATCAATAAATAAAATGTATCAGTTTCTCTGTCCTGGTCACGGGGATGATAGTATAGCCCTACTGCGATACTCTTCCCCGTTATTCCTGGAATTTCTATCCATAAAAATTCTAGGGAACAGTTTGCATCCTTTAAAATTTTAATTGTACTTGACTCAGTGTTGTCTTTTACACATAGAGCCACCCCACCACCAACTCTATCTACTCTGTCATTCTGATATATTTTGTACCCTGGTATTAGTATCCCACAGATTATTCTTGTTCCACCATGTCTCTGTAATGCCTATAATGTCTAGATCTTCATTTAGCGCCATACACTCTAATTCTCCCATTTTACTTTTTAGGCTTCTAGCATTTGCATATAAACATTTATGTGCATTCTTTTTATTCTTCCTACTGTGCACATTATAGGGGACTGTATCAGGCATCCTGGAATTGTTATTTATCTGTTGTCCAGGAAATTCTACCTTTAGTCCCTTAATTTTTATCCCTTCCTCAGTCTTAAGCAACTCTAAATCCCCTAAGTTAACAGCATCCTGCATAGATGCCACAGTCCGAACTGTGAACTCCACAGTGCCTGTTGCTTCAACTCCTATTGCTCTGTTTTCACAGATACTAAGTGTTGTTCCTGACATTGGGTGTTATCAAACATGATGATGGGCCACTGTGGCCCACTCTGTCATGCTTTGGGCTGGACCTAACCTGCACAAGTGTGCAGGTGCTGCCAGATGTTGGCCCAGGATTGCCCTGGGCCGTGTTGGTGGCTAGCCCGGGCTGTGCTCCTGGAGAACGTCTGGGTCACAGCCTGGGCTAAGGTCTGCCCAATCAGGGCAAAGCGGGCCAGAGCATGTTCATATGACTATTCTTTCTGGCATGGATTGGGTCCGCCATGGCCTCCCACTGTAGTGGGGGGCAGGGTGCTGGGGGCATCATGGGGGCGGGGGTGACTGGCCGCACATTTGTGCTTTTCCCACCCCCGTTTGTGTGAATGTTTGTTCCATGGCCTGATCCAGTCCAGACTGTATTTATGGCAGCTTCCTGATCTGAACTGGGCTGGGTTGCTGCTGCAGCATGGTCTCCTTTGTTTCCACCCCGTGTATAATACAAGGTGTTGCACAGGAGTTGTGAAAAGAAACTGGTGATTATTTATCAGCCCCAAAGCCATAACAGGGATCAGAGTTACGACGAGTCACAAGCCGGGAGGTTAAATCCATTTCTGTTCCAGTGGCTACAATTGACACTCTCTCTATTTACAAGTTTAAGAAGGAAGTCCAATTAATTCATTGATAGCTATCTCACTCATAAATGGCAGCGTATTTCAAAGGTCACCGGGAAGATTTTTCTTCCCCCCCGCCCCCTTCAAATAATCCTATGTCTTGCAGTTAAAGTGAACCCTTTGCTCCATGTCCTATGTCTGGAGTGGTCAACTGCTGTACTAGTCTAAAAGGAATCCCAGGAAGGAATTGTGCTAAGTCTCCAAAGGTAAGAGTAATGTAATGGAGCCTTTTACAACATTAGCACTCCACTTGTATTGGCTGGCTATGCACAAGGGCTCTGTGTTCACTGCGTTTGTCTTCTCCATTGCTGCCACTGGGGAAAACGTGGTGAACATGGGTCCCTGACTATACCAATCTCCCCTCTCTCTGTGTCCACCTTCAGGGGAGGGACAAAGAGGTGTACAGTTCCTGTTCTCTCCTATGTCCAGACTCCAGCTTGCAGAAGCCCTAAAATAATGGAGAGAAAGGTAATCTGATTCCCTCTTGTCTTACTGCATTCTTTTGGTAGGGCCAAGCATACTCTGCCCCTTAATATTTTTTTACAACTTCACTCCTTGAAACCAAGCATCATGTTAGCTTTCTCTGAGTTGAACCCTTTCAAGAGATGTTATATATCCTCTGTGCAAATTGGAATGTGATAAAGCACACTCAGTGAGATCTAGCAGCCAGTGTCGTCTTAAATGGCACTAATAAAATTTCCTTTGAAGTCAGGCTGAATTTTCCTACCACTGCATCTCAGAACCCTGTTTGCTTTTCTCTCTATAGCTGTATAAAATGCCCCCTCAGCTTTAGAGATTTTGTACAATAATGCTGAAATCTCTTTTCTTGTTGCTTTGCAGTAGCGTCATTCCATTTAGTAGATATTCTCTTCTTGCAACACACATTCATTTACATCTATTTTACATTAACTAAATTTGGCATTAAGTGTAGTAGACCAGATGCTTAAATGATCCAACCTCCAACTGCAGTGTTCCTCTTTAGTTACTGTTTTGGCTTGTGCTGTATTGATTTTTGTACATTTGCAAACATGGTGATAAGATCCCAGTTTTCCCAACAATTGTACCCTTGTGAATTTTAATTTTCTTCCATTCACATTAGGTCACTTCCATCTTTTTCTCTTTTTACTGCTCTTTGATTAGCGCACTCCTGAGTAGAGGAACACACTGACACACAATTGGGCACTGTTTTTTTAATACCCTGGAGGCAACATATCTTCCCAAGTGGCTAACACTGTTGTCCTGATTTGGTCCTATAATTTCAATTAGATACAGCATTCTGCTTTTTCTTGTCATAAAATGTTGTGTATAGTATTGTTCAACTGCTCTTGGTGACTGGATTTCGTGGCAGATGGTGAATCTTTTGCATAGTTTGTTAGGAGCTATCTGTTTGGGGGTGGGATAAAAGAACAATATACATGAATGAAAGGTATATTATTGTTACATACACCATAGACATGAGGATCGTATAAGAGCCTAGGCAGATATCGTACAGCACAACCACATTAATTATCACATTTTGTTTGATGGCAGGCCCACCTATAGATATATATTTGGCCCTTTTCACACAGGCGCCTCCCCCACACGTGTGTGGGTGGGGAGGGGGCAAGTGCGAATGCTGCGGTGGATGTGGAGGGGAGGATGAGTGGGTACCCATGGGAACACCACAGGCACTGGGTGTGGATGCGTGCTCCCATGCTCCACCCACCTCTACCCATCACCCACGCATGGAGCAATGGGTGCCAATGCCCGATGCTCCATGGGTGGAGGTGGGTGTGCACCCATGGCCGCACACCCATCTCCACCCACCACCGGTACACACCTATTCCCCTACCCACAGTGACTCGTGTGAAAAGGGCCTTTGAAACATGGGGGCCAGCATGCACACATTTCAAATTACTAGCTATTTGAACACTTCACAAAACCTCTTAGCCGATCTAGTCTAATCTGAACAAGTGAACTGAGAGTCGGGCTTTGAACTGTCATCAGCAAGGCTGAAAAGCTTCATAAATAATATAACCAGACAAAAAACCCTTCACACCAGACTGGGACTTGTAGTAGGGGAGGAGACCAAGAACTTCAGGAATCCACTTGCAAGATCTAAAAGTTTACTTGCTGGAGGCAAGCAGGAAAGTGGATTTTTGCAGTCTTGTTCAGTTTCTAAGGAGCGAGACCATAAGGAGTCTCTAAAGAGACCTCTGAAGCAAAACGAAGTAATTTTTATGGCTCTCTTGAATATTCCATTGGCTCTTGAGAATAACTGGGTGTTCTACTTAGTTTAGTTTATTAGATTTCTAGGTCACCCCCTCCTGCTACTGCAGCTTGGGGTGGCTCACAACATATTATAAAACAATAAAATAAAACAACAGCCATAAAACAATACAAATAACAATATAAAAATAAAATAAAACCTCCATGGCAGTGATTAAAAATTCTCCCCCCTCCCTTCCCAACTCATCACCCATCACCAATTTCCCTCACCAAAAGTCTGGCAGAACAGCCAGCTCTTGCATTGCCTATGGAAAGAGGGAAGGTCCAGGGCCAGGCGGGCCTCCATTGGGAGGGAGTTCCACAGCCTTGGTGCAGACTCTGAGAATGCCCTCTTCATTGTCGTCAGTCAAGATACACAGGGAACCACGAAGAGGGTGTCCCAGCCAAACCGCAGGGGCCGATCCAGGACCCGCGGGGTGTGTATGTTTGAGGTGATCCCCCAGGTAAGTGGGGCTGATGTTGTATATGGCTTTAAAGGTCAAAGCTAACACCTTGAATTGGGCCCAGAAAATTATAGGCAGCCAGTGCAGACATTGGAGCACCGGTGTAATGTGCGCACGGTGGTCCATATCCATGAGGAGGCGGGTCGCTGCATTCTGCACCAGCTGCAGTCTCCGAATCATCACCAAGGCTAGCCCCACGTAAAGCATGTTCCAATGGTGCAGTCTTGAGGTGATGAAAGCATAGATGATGGTAGCTAGGTCGGAGTCCAAGACATACGTTTTAATCCTTCTTACCTTATGTAATTGGCAAAATGTTCTCTTCGCCACAGCCACCACCTGGACATCCAGGTTGAGCTGTGAGTCGAGGAGCACCCTCAGACTCCGAACTTGAGGGACCAGTGGAGGGCAGACCCCATCGAAGATGGGTGCCACCACTCCCTCAGCCCCTCCACCAGCATCGCCTCTGTCTTTTCAGGATTCAAGTTCAGACGTTTTGCGCTCATTCAATCCCCCACAGCCGCCAAACTCTGGGTAAGCACCGAAATTGCCTGGCCTTGGGTCAGTTGAAAAGGAGGGTTAGAGTTGGTGCCATCAGTGTACTGATGTGGTATACATCATGTGGTACTGATGACACCACACCCACCCAAAGGCTGCATGTACCACATTGAGCAGGAGGGGGGATAGAATAGAACTTCAGGACTCCACATGTGAGGTCCCAGGAAGATGATGAACAGTCACCCAGGACCACACATTGAGTTCTCCCAACCAAGAAGGAGCAGAAGCTTTGTGAGCCACCCCGAGCTGCCATGCATGCAGGAGCGTGTGGGCTAGAAGTACTACAAAATAAATAAAAAAATAAAATAAGAACAGTCCCGCCCACCCCAGCTTGGTCCCACAAGCGAGCCACCAACATCTCATAGTCAACGGTATCAAATGCAGTCAAGAGATCTAATAGGATCAACATGGTCAACCGACTGCGGTCCAGCTCATAGTAGAGTTCGTCGACCAAGGCCACAAGCGCAGTATCAGTGTCAAAATCTGTCCGAAAGCCAGACTGCAAGGGATCTAGAAAACGAATGCAGTCTAGGTGCCCCTGAAGCTGCAACTACCCATTCAATAACCTTCCCTAAAAAGAGAAGGTTAGAGACTGGTCAATACCTGGCCAGGGAGTCAATGTCCAGAGATGGTTACTTGAGCAGAGGCCGCACCACTGCCTCCTTGAGGCAGCCCGGCATTCTACCCTCCCTAAGGGAGACAATGACCAATAGAGGTGTGCACCAGGGACCCATGTCATTTTTTTGTTTTCCGTTTTCATTATTTAGATCTGTCGTTTTTGTTTTCAAAAATATCAAAAAATAGTTTTTGCTTTTGCTTTCTATTTCCATTGGTTTCAATGGGAAACACATTTCAGCTGTAACGTCTTTGTTTTTCATTATATTTGAATGACACTTTGGGGGACTGTACCGCCAATGGAAGGCATTATGTGTACCAAAGTAAAAAATGATTGGATAAAGGAATCAGATTTTATAAGCAGTTGAATTATGCTATTTTGCAAATATCTACATATATATTCCTGGGTGTACCTTCGCTGTCTCCCATCTACTGTGGATGAAACTTGGCACACTTATACCCCTCCCCATGTTTAATATCTATGCCAACTTTCAGAAGGATTGGATAAAGGGTCCTGGTGGTATATGAAATTAACCTATAAATGTATGTCTTACTGTAACATCTTTGTAGTCCAACCAGCATACATGAAATTTGGCAGGGCTGTATCTCACACTTTCACGATCGTCTCTGCCACCTTATCTGTGTGAGGAGAGGATAAAATGTACTGCACAGTTTGGTACCACAGATTATGGAAATTCTCTCTCTATTGTCACTGTGGCATTAGCATTATGAAGTAGTGGAGCACTGCATGTGCTACTATTCATCTGAATAATGGTCTTCAAGGGGACAACTTCAATTGCTTATAAAATTGGGTCCCTTTATCAAATTGTTATGTAATTTGGCAGAGATGACAGGGAGGTCTTGTGATACATTCCTGCCAAATTACATGTAAACAGGATGGAATATTAAAATGTTACAGCCAGAAATGTATTTTCAAGTTAATAGCTTATAACTTCAAGACACGTTATCCAATCTTTCTGGAATTTTGCAGAACTGGTGTACTAGTGGAGAGTCATAATATTCCCAGATTTCATGCAAATTGGCTGGAAGATAAAAAAAGGTGTAGCCAGGAAAGTGTATGGAGCTTTTCTTAAAAGCACAACATTCAATTGCTTCTAGAATAGGGCTGATGCGGCAGCAGCTTTTACCGCGCCGCGATTCTGTTCCGCCATTTCGGAACTGCCCGTGCCACACCACGACTTTTCTGCGGATATTCCGCTAATTCCGCCGGAATTCTGCAAATCGCGGAATTACGGAAAAATCGTGGAAAAATTGCGGAAATCGCGGAAAACCGCTATTCTGCTATTTTTTGGCGCTGGCGGAATTGCGGAAATCGCGAAAATGTCATGTTTCCATGATTCCACTAAGTTGCGGAATTAAATAAGTGGAACCGCGGAACCGCAGAATGAAACCGCGGAATGAAAGCCTCTGCCATGCCGTTCCACTAATTGCGGAAACACTGTTTCCGCCGGAAATAGCTACCGCTGCGATATTCCGCTACAGCCCTATTCTAGAATTGGTTCCCTTTATCTAAACATCTTGAAATTTGATAGACGCAGTGCCATTCATTGGGGGTACAATCTCCTCAAGTTTCACCAGAAGTGAATAAGAAACAAAACAAAAAATAGAGACAGAAATTCATTTTTCAGTGTTTTCCCATTATTTCAAAAACAATTTTTCATTTTTGTTTTTGTTGTTATTATTTGCTGTTTTTGTTATTAGAATAACGAAAAGAAAAATCACAATTTTTGTTTTTATCATAATAACAAAAATGAAATGCACACCCCCTAAGACCACCCCAGTCAACAACGGTCCCAGCGTTTCCCAGCTGGCCTTGACCAGCTAGGACAGGCACAGGTCAAGTTCACAACATGTGACTCTAGTAGCCCTTAGGACATCACTTACATCAGTGGACGACACCCACTGAAAACACGACAAGTGTGGCTTCCATTACCTCTGGTTCAACATCTGCAATAAACGCGGCATTGAAATAGTGATAAATCCAGGTGATTTTATCCACAAAAAAGACGACAAACATGTCACAGCACTGAAAGCTTCCAGTTCTAGGCGGAGGAAGGCCTGACTGACCAGCCCCCTCACCACCCGAAAAGCTCAGCTGGACGTGACTTTGTGGACTTGCCACTTGGTGGCAAATACTGAGCGCTGACCCTAGTTTGTCTCTCATCCTACCCATGCTATCCTGCCCCCCTTTTACTCATATATATCGTGCATAACATCCCAAGTACATTCCTATGAATTTTTGCTCTCCTCACTCCCCCACACCTCACCCAACAGTAGGGTTCTAAGTCCTCAGTGCACTCCTATTACCACTGCCAAAACCATGACGAATTTACTCCGATTTTATTCAAGTGTTACTCTAACACACACCTTTTGGTCTCATTGAAAATTTGGCTGAATGAGGACTAAAAAGTGAGTAAGAATCTGAAGCTTTGGTTTCTTGTATAAAAACAACAAAACCGATATTTCAAATCTCCTGCTTCTTGACTGAAAGAGGTAACAACTTTTTCATTTTTCCATTTGCTTCTTTTCTATTCATTGTTTCACTCACATTTCTGGTTCACTGGCAATTAACTTATAGCCTCGTGGCTCTCATCCATTATTTCGCTAACGTGTATGAAACACTTGAGGCTAGTTTGTTTGGTTGATCCTTTCCTTTTGAAACACAACTTGCTATTTTACTATCATGCCTATGCCCTTTTAATCCCTCAAATAGTCCCATTTATCAACAAAGCCAACATTTTCTTTTTTGTACTTCTAAATAATCAATGATTTTGATTCATTGCACACAACCATAAATGCAACTTAAAAATCACCCCTTAAACTTCATTCCATCTCTTTTCTGGATGTTATATCTGGCTGATATGGTCCCTTTGATATCTCAATCATCCATTATTTGTCACCAGAGCAGAAAATACTAAAGTTGAAATTAATAACTAATTTTGTATTCACAGATTTTATTTGCATTTTTAAATACCCCACTGAATAATATCTGTCCTGAAACATAAATCCACTTCAGGGGATATGGTTTTAAGAGCTGGGGAATGCATGTCCCTCATTGCTTAAATAAGCTGACAAAAAGAAAGAGGACTAGAATCCAGGACACTTGGTGTACCTACTCCGAGGCATAAACACTAAGTCTCCCTTGTGGTGCCTCACAAGGGTCTAAGAAACAGCTATTTATTTGAGAAATATGCAAAGCTCTTCTCTCTGAGGGACTTACAAAGGGGGAACTAGCAATTGTTCTTTTAGTTCAAGTGATAGAACTTGGAAAAGGAAACTGGATGGTCAAGGGTTCAAGTCCTGTTTAGATCATGGGGCATTGTATGTATTTTTAATTTCTTTCATTTTCTGTTAAATTTAATTTTTTTAAAATGAGACTCCAGCTAAGATGAAACTTTATACATGCCAGGAATGTAAGCTTGACACTCAATGTGTGTCTGAGGATCCACACAGAAGAGAAACTGTACAAGTGTCATGTGAAATGCTACAGGCTAAGTAGACACTAAAGGAACTACCATGCAGGAAAAAAAGTCCGATATCATTCTTATTGGTATTATTGGTTAAAAGAAAACTTAACAAAGAAATCACATCTTTCACCTGTCATAAGATCCAAAATTGAACTCCTGATCTATCAGTCACCTTTTCGCATATCTATTACCAGAACTGCAAGAGAAAGGAGGGCAGCTGCTGCTTTTAATTCAGCCTCCAGAAGAAAGATTCTGCATAATGTCCAATGAGCCAAATATCAGTTTGTAAGGCTGACACACCAGGATCAAAAAAGCAAACAGAATGTTAGGAATGATTCTTAAAAGGAATAGAAAATAAAATTTAAAATATCATAATGCCTCTATATAAATCTATGGTGCAACCGTACCTTGAATAGTGTGTGCAGTTCTGGTTGCCCTATGGCAAAAAAGATATAGTCGAACTAGAAAAGGTACAGAGAAGGGCAACAAAAATGATCAAGGATACAGATGGCTTCCATTCTAAGACAGACCATGTGTGCACTGGGCTGGTCTTTGAAATTGACATGTCTCAGTCATGAGCATTGGGGAACCAAGCTCCCCAGCACTCACCATCAGTTCTTATGACTGTCAAAGGCCGTGCCCCCCCACCCACAGTGCCAATGAGTGGAGGACCTGTCTGCTGGCATGGGTGACTGCCCCAGTACATATGGGCTGGGGATGCGTGGATGCCTGTTAACTTACCATACACTTGTTTGGCTTGTCTCATACGGTACGCGCTCTCTCTCCCACACACACATACACATGAAAAAGAGTATTGCACATTATTGCTACTAAACTATTTTTTAAGTATTCCCTTTAATTCCCTATGGGTGGTATTGAAAATAATTTGTTGGGGCATAAATCCTTGTATCTGTAGCAATTTCTGTCTTCCGTTACCAAGTTGTTTGGGTCTCTTTAATGAACACACCAATTCTCCAGTGAACATATGGAAAGGTTTTTTTCGCCTCAAACTTGTTTTGGTAATGCACGCATTTCAAGTATATAACTGAAAGGTGTGTCTACACTCTTTCACGATATTACAGAACTGCTAATCAGCTGCAATATCACATTTGTGTTTTGTACTATAAGAATTTTTATCAGGAGCATGTTTAAAAAGCCCTAGAGAAATAACATGCAACTTTTTTTTCCAGGATGGATACTTTTCAATGCCCATACATTAAACAGTTTCAGAACACTTAGTATTTCCTCTGCTTTCCTTCTGCGATCATCAATTTATAACTGTAGAGCCGAACAATGTTGAAGTTCCATTATTCAAACGGGAACATACTGTATGCCAAAACTGCTCAGTGCAGATGTGCATTGCGAGGTTTGATTTCCATGTGGAAAACAGGATATGGATTCTTACGTAGTGATATCATCAAAGAAAGCACCATAAATTTACCATAGGTGACTATTAAAATATTTTCTTTATCACCCATATGAGATTCAGCTGTTAAACAGTATCATCTTATGGCTATCTGGAAAAAGAGAAAATCTTAATTCGCAGACTGTCTATTTTCCTTTGTTCTTTATGATGAAAATGAAAGTTCATATTTTAGTCTCCAT
>QEPC01013419.1:487799-531929 GCA_003113815.1 Sphenodon punctatus
CAAGTATGTGCACCCGAGACCTTGCATCTTCATGAATGTTAGACCCCTTGTCTCTCCTTCTGTTCCCCTTCCTATGTCTCTCCCCAGCTCCCGTCTCTCAGATTGTAAGCCCTAGGGGCAGGGGCTGTGTCTATTTTGTTACTTTGTAAAGTGCCAGGTACACTGCTGGCGCTATATAAATGTTTGTTAATAAAATAAAATAAAATAAAATAAAATAAAATAAAATATAATAATAATAATAATAATAATAATAATAATTCCACTGTCTGAAATGGTATGGGCACACTGGCGTTTGATTTAGGCTAGCTGACTGTGATCGTAAATAGTTACACTGGTGGAACACCATTGAAGTCCGTGGGGCTTTGCTACAATGAGTGCATTTAGAATCTCTGGCTTTCTTGTCTAATACCTAGTCTTGGTCATTTGAGCTCAAATGTCTTTGAATGCTCCATTTTGGTCTCAAATTCTGAAATGATTCCAACATTAAATGCTTTCCTGCTACATACTGTTTTATGTTGCTGTTGTTTAACATTGGCATAGATGGCTCCTTTTCTCACAGGACGAGTTACACCAATAGACCTTGTAAAATTTACCTAACACCTATAATTCACATCATAAGGTATGTAATAAGCTGCCACTGCTAAAGTTAGATGTTGCAAATTTGTGAGGAGTATTTCTTCATGTTGGGTGGTTAAAACTTAAAATAAAATTTGCACATTAAACAGAAACATGATATACCTGTTGAAATATAATTTTGGATATTTTTATGGCGTGTTTCTAAGCTCTGAGATGTGATTTTTATATAGGCTCAAAAATCTTTTATATTGCTCTTTCCTGGCAGCTACTGAGAAATATGTAGGCCTTCAGTGCTAATAAAACATGCCACAGAATGTGACTGAATTTAATCTAAGCAAACTTGAAATATTATATATGCATCTGAATATAGGTATTTAATACTTATCACTTAATATTATTCCTGACATTGCAGACCTGATGAGCACCATAAACCATTTCTCCTAGGTTATATCAGACAGGTTCAGTCATGATTGCATTTATTTTAGATCGTCTTGTTGGGCACATGTTAATAAGGCAATCTAGAAATGGACAGATAATCTATTCTTCCCTTAAAAATTAGATTTGACATATACTATCTCAGAATGCCTCAGGAGCCTGAAATAATCCTATCAATGAGATTGCCTAGGTATCATGAGAGAAAGCATCTTAATTAAGGGTTTGTCCATGCAGTCCAAAGAATGCATGCATTTTCCCTGCGTTTTCAGTTTATTTGTAACATTGGGTAAAAACAGGCATGATGATGGCCGCTTAGGCCTGCGGTGTGCCAGGAGCCACTGGCACATTTGTTGTGGCATTGCCAGATGTTAGCTAACTTTAACCCTGGGGTGGGTAGGCTGCTAGCCTGGGTTGCATCCTTGGAAAAATCTCTGAGGTCATAGCCCAGGCTAAAGGCTGCCCACACGAACCAATGCAGGATAAAATGTCTGTGCGGCCCTTTGGTGGTCCTCCCATGGCTGCCCATCATTGGCTGCTACGGCTGCCTGTTATGGTGGGGGAGGGAGGTTCTGGAAGCAGTGCGCAGATAGGGCTGCCTGCCTGCACATTTGTTGCACTCCCCGCCCTAATCGGGCCATTCGGGCAGTGGGACAGCTCTCCAACCATGGGCACGTTAGTTCCGTGACATGGCCTGGGACATGTAGGCTGCAGTTTTCCACCCCAGACTGGGCCAGGGAGCCACTGCACTACCTGCATGTCTGTTTTTACCAATACTCTGCTCCTGAAATGCTTCACAGGGCCGTTTGCCCTGCAGTGTAGTAGATTTGTGCTCCTGTCTCTCATGTTGGTGGGTCCAATGGAATATTTATCTCCACTTACTTGAGCCATTTGGGTCCTTTCTCTCGTCCATTTATTGATTTACAACTGCTTTCACAGAGTGGAGGAAAACTCCTAATTTAAGGGAAATTATCTTACTCCTACAGCTGGCAGTACAGCAGTTTACGAAATATGCAGGAGCCTGTGTATTCTAAAGTTTGTGACCATGCATCTAGTTACTCATATTTACATAGTGTTATGATATTTGGTTTTGAGGGCAATTGAACACATGCTCCAAGACTTTTACATTGCTTTTTAGCACAACTAATGATGAATCAAATGGCTGTGGCCTTAGAGGTGTCAGAAAATTAGGCAATCTTATCAAAAGGCGAGAAAACTGAAAGCTTCATGTAGCTGAAAAGTGGTTCTTTGGGGCTCTGTTTATCATTTAGGAGGACGGCTTGTAAATGGGCACTGATTTTCTTTTCTTTTCTTTTTTTTTGAAACTGGCAGAAACACTAATTTTTTTCCTCACAGCTGCTAAAACCATTAATTTTTCTTTTTACTCTCAGGGTTAGAGGCGGTAAATGTTATATAATAAGAGATGTTATTAGAGAATCCCATATAAATGTCTCTTCAGTGGAAGTCCATAGTTCAGTAATCAAACCTTATTCAATCATGCAGGCATTGCTCATTAAACTTTAGCAATTATATGTTTTGGAATGTCTGCCAGAGATTCTAGTGAGAACTCTTCATGAATCTATGGTTATTTATATTGGAGACAGATTGTTAAAAAATGTGCACTAAGTAATTTATTTGCATTTATTTGTTTTTGCAATAGACATCTACATCACTATAGTGATGTATAGTGATGTAGATGTCTATTGCAAAAACACAGCAATTACTTAAAGTAGGGAGATATGAAAAAGCTTTAAAACTGGTATAAAACTGGTATATACCACAAAGAACCTGTATATTAAAAATAGAAAAAAAATAATGTCAATGCAATCGTTCTAAAAGCTTAAGAACATAAGAAGTGCCATATTGAGTCAGACCAATGGTCTATCGAACCCAGCACCTGACCTGTCTCCAACAGTGGCCAATCTCGGTCATTTGAAGAAGTACCCAACAGGTCACTATGAGGCAATCCATTCCCTGCTGTTCACTCCCAGCTCCCAACAGTAAGAGGTTACATTTTCCAAACCTACCTGGCTAATAGCTGTTAATGAACCTATCATCCAGAAACCTGTCCAACCCTTTCTTAAACCCAGTTATACTACTGGCCTTGACCACGTCTTCTGGCAACAAATTCCACAACTTAACTGTGCGTTGAGTGAAAAAATACTTTATTTTATTTGGTTTAAATCTGCTATTTGTTAATTTCATGGGGGTGTCCCGTAGTCCTAGTACTATTTGAGGGGGTAAATAACCATTCCTTATTAACATGTTCCACACCACTCATGATTTTATAAACTTCTATCATATTCCCTCTCAGTTTTCTCTTCTCCAAACTGAAGAGCTCCAACCTATCCAGCCTCTTAGGGGAGCCGTTCCATACCCCTTGTCATTTTTGTTGCCCTTCTTTGTACCTTATTTCAACTATATCTTTTTTGAGATGGGGTGACCAGAACTGCACACAATATTCAATCAAGGGGCAGTCACACCATAGACTTATATAGTGGCATTATGATATTTTCAGTTTTATTCTCTATCCCTTTACAAATAATTCCTAACATTCGGTTTGCTTTTTTGACGGCCGCTGCACACTGAGCTGAGGATTTCAATGTATTATCCACAATGACTCCAAGATCCCTTTCCTGAGTGCTAACTCCTATTTTAGAAACCAACATTGTGTACATAAAGTTTGGATTGTTTTTCCCTATGTGCATCACTTTGCACTTGTCCACATTAAATTCATCTGCCATTTAGATGCTCGGTCACCCAGTCTCAGAAGATCCCCCTGCAATTATTCACAGTCCGTTCGTGTTTTAACTACCTTGAATAACTTGGTATTGTCTGCAAATTTGATCACCTCACTCTCCTTTCCAGCTCATTAATGAATATACATTTAAACACCGATCCCAGAACAGATTCCTGGGACACTTCACTATTTACCTCTCTCCACTGTGAAAACTGATCATTTAGCCCTACTCCTTTCTTCCTATTCATTGCCAGTTACCAATCCACAATAGGACACTGCATCCTATGACTTTTTAATGTCCTCAAGAGTCTCTCATGAGGGACCTTATTAAATGCTTTCTGAAAATCCAGATACACTATATCACCCAGCTCCCCCTTATCCACATGCTTGTTCATACCCTAAAGAAATTCCAATAGATTAGTGAGGCATGACTTTCTTTTGCTAAATCCATGCTGACACCTCCCCATCAACCCATGTTTATCAATATACACCATGATTCTGTTTTTAATAATAGCCTCCACTATTTTGCCCAGCACAGACGTCAGGCTCATCGATCTATAGAATCCAAGATTGCCTCTGGAGTCCTTTTTAAATATCAGCGTTACATTTACTACCCTCCAGTCCTCAGGTACAGTGGCAGATTTAAGTGATAGAATACAAATTACCAGTAGTAGGTCTGCATTTTCATATTTGAGTTCCTTCAGAACTCTGGGGTTGGTGATTTGTTACTATTCAGTTCATAATTTGCTCAAGAACCTCTTCCAGAGTCACGCTGATCTGTAACAGCTCTTCTGATTCATCACCTACAAAGAATAGTTACGGCATGGGTATCTCGGCAACATCCTTTGCTATGAAGACCGAAGCAAAGAATTAATTCAGCTTCTCTGCAATGGCCTTATCCTCCCTGAGCGCCCCTTTTACTCCCAGTCATCTAGCAGGCCTCTTACTTCCGATATATTTAAAAAAGTTTTTACTATTAATTTTTGCCTCTTTAGCGAGTCTCTTTTCAAATTCTCTCTTGGCCTAACGTTTTCCATCTAATTTGCCAGTGCTTATGTTCTTTTCTATTTTCCTCATTAGAACTAGCTTTCCATTTTTTTAAAGGATGCCTTTTTGGTTCTAATAGCCTCCTTCACCTCACCATTTAGACATGCTGGCAAGTGTTTGGTCCCCTTGCTATCTTTTTTAACCTGTGGAATACATTTAGTCTGGGCTTCCAAGATGGTGTTTTTAAATAGTCTCCAGTCCACGCCTCTTGCAGCCATTTAATCCTTGCCACTGCTGCTTTCAGTTTCCTCATAACTAGGTTCCTCATTTTAGCAAAGTCTGTCTTTTTAAAGTGAAATGTTTTTGCCTCTTTTGTGAGTCTCTTTTCAAATTCTCTCTTGGCCTGCCTTATTAACGTTAACCTGGGTAACGTTTAATTAACTATTAACCTGATAAGGTTGCAGCTCATCGGCATTCTCTCCCAGATGCCTTGGCTGTCGTCACTTGAGGACGCTGCAACTCTCCTGAGGCTTGGCCTTACTGCCACCCGAGTTCCACCAACCAGTGGCCAGAAGGCACATGCCATAAGATCACTCTTGAACAGGATACTCCAGCAACACCAGCTAAGATTAAGTCTAAGGGTACTTCAGCCATCTGGTGGCCACCCGGTGGCCAGTAGGCCAGCCACTCTCCACTTCGTCGTCCTCTGTCTCTCCTCCACTATCCACCCCGAGTTACCTCCTTCATACCCTCCCCACCATCATGCCTGCCCTAATCTCTCTCCTTCCCTCTCCCCTTTTCCCCTCCCCCCACCTCTTCTTCCTTCTACTTCTTTCCCCCCAAGCCCATCACTTCTCTCCAACCTCCTCACACTTCCTCCTCCTCTTTGGCTACCTTTGCACCCTGCTTCTCCCCCACCCTCCCCATCTCTCACCTGCCCTGCCACCCCCCTTCTCCCAATCTAATCCCCATTACCTGCCTTTCCCCTGATGAGCTCCCATTCTCCTGCTCCCTTTGGAACTGTCATTCCTCTGCCAATAAAGCCCCCTACATCCATGATCTCTTCCTCTCTCACTCCCTCCAGCTCCTTGCCATTACTGAAACTTGGATCTCCCCCTCCGACTCTGTCAGTCCTGCTATCCTCTCCTTTGGGGATCTCTCCTTTTCTTACTAGCTCCGCCCCGAAGGTGGGCCTCCTCCTCACTAATTCCTTTCCATTCCAACCGCTTTCACCTCTCCCCCACTCTCCTTCCCTTCCTTTGAGACTCATTCTGTGCGCCTCTATTCCCCCCTCCATCTACACGTTGCTGTCATCTACCACCCCCCTGGCTCTCTCTCTTCCTTTCTCTCGGAATTCAAGTCCTGGGCACTCTCTTCCTCTCCAATGATACCCCCACTCTCATCCTCAGTGACTTCAACATTTACGTTGATGTCCCTTCCCAGCCCTCCATCTCTCACTTCCTCTCACTAACCTCCTCCTTCAACCTCCACCTTTGGACCAAGTTCCCCACCCATGCTAACGACCATTCTCTTGACCTTGTCTTCTCTAGGAACTGCTCTGCCTCCTCTCCCTTGCCCCCTCTCCTCCCACTCTGCCCGCTCCCACAACCCTCGTCCTTGGCTCATCCCCAATAGCTGCCACCTCCGCTCCTGCACCCGTGTGGCTGAACGCCTCTGGCACAAATCCCACTCTCATGCTGACTTCCTTCATTTCAAATTCTCTCTCTTCTCCCTTACTTCTGCTATCTCCCTCATTAGACAGCATTACTAAGCCTCCTGTATTTAGTCCTATTCTTGGTTGTGGAGGAAGATGAGGCAGTAGTAGAGAGGATGCAAGGGTCAATATTCTGTAGATTTCTAAAGGCTGTTGTGGTGATTGGACGAGGCTGTGGGGGAGAGTGGTTAAGTGTAAAAGTTAGCACATGATGGTTAGAGGAGAACAGCAGAGGTGGAGAGGTCTGAGAGAGAGCAGCTGGATGCAAAGACTAGATCAAGGCAGTGACCATGCTGGTGAGTAGGGGATGTAAAGCATAGTTGGAGGCCAAATGAAGAGGTTAGGTCAAGAAGCTTGGAGGCATAAATGTCAGAGGGGTCACTGACATGGTAATTAAAGTCCCCAAGAATAAGGGAAGCGGAAGATGGGGCAAGGAAGAATGAAATCCAGGAGCCAACATCAGTGAGGATGGAGGAGGCGGGGGGGGCTTATTGGGGTGTGTGTCTATAAATGACAGCTACCCATAAAGATAAGGGGGTGAAGAGGCAGATGGAGTGGACCTCAAAGGAGGAAAAGGAGTGGGATAGAGGAGGTAGGAGGGGTTGAAACCTGCAGGAGGCGGAGAGAAGCAACCCAACACTACCACTGTTAACACCACCATTATTATTATCAATAACACCACCACCACCATTGTTGTTATTACACCAATAACAATTGAGACATTGAGACAAGGACTGTACACATGACACATGTTGTAATTGTTTTTGACTCTTACATGTCCACGCTTTATACACAAGTATGCTATAAATGTAGTTTGCGTTACACTTCCACTTGTAGTGCAGGGTTCCCAATATCTTTCATCATAATACATATATATCTTTTGAAGTTAACACTATGGAATCTATGTTATCTATGTGGTATGGTCAGAAGAGATCAAGAATGTTGCTGATCAAACTTCAGCTTCTGTCAGCTTTATATGTATCTATTTGTAATCTATTGACTTTAGTGACATATTACTGATTTTACAGTTTCGTCTAAACATATTACATATTTCTCATGTAATATTACTCATCACTCACCACTATTTGGTTTTACATTATGCTCAATAATGAGATAGTCAGACTAATGATCCATCCAGCGCAGCATCCTGTCTCCCACAACGGGCATATTTCATTGCTTAGGACAAGTACAGACCAGGTTACAATTGAATGATCCATTTCCTGCTATTCTCTCACAGTCTCCAACAGATATCTCAGCCCCATAATCACCTTGAGCTACCTATTCTCTAAAGAACTTACTCAATCCTTTTTGAAGTCAGTTATGCCATTGAACTTTACAACATCTCCTGACAGTGAGTTCCACAGGCCAATTGCAGTGGGAAAGTAGTATATCCTTTGCTTAAACTCTGCTGCCAGTTAATTTCATTGGGTGCCCCTTAGATTTAGTATTTTGAGAAAGGATAAAGAACCATTTCCTATTTATATGTTTCACACCACTCAGAGCCAGCCTTAAGGACAATAAATCCTCCTGTCACTAACTGACAGCCGTATAAATTCTCCTACCACTGAGTACTCGGGTATGTGGGAGATCCACTGCCAAGAATACAATGAAAGTTTTGCATTTGCTTTCCCCACTTTCTTGTTGCACAAAGTTCTGAACTGACCTCTTAGGGTATTTATTTATTTTCTTTTTAAACCATATTGTCAATGTCGGAGAACACCAGTTATTAAGGACATTTGTACAGAGCGTCTTACCAATGTTTGTGACTACCTACAGATATCAGTATGGTTTGTGTATGCTAAAGGAAATGAGGAGCTTGAAAAGAAAACACATAATAAACCAAGTAAGTGGCATAAACAATTGTCAGTTCCTTTCCCTTTTTTTATGCATATTATCCCTTCTGATTGTGGTGACATAGCCAGAGGTCAGAGTCATGCTCACTCACATTGTTATTTTGGTCCATCTCTGCCCTTTTCTCTCATTCTTCTTTAACTTCCAAATTGCCGCTATCATGACCAAAGTGTTTTGGCTGAAAGGACAGGACCTGTAACTATCCCGTGGGTCTCCTCAGTACTGCTTCATAGAGCAGTCTGCTAATTGTATTGTAGAGTGGGGACTCTGGCTTCACTCTCCCATAAGACAAAACATATTAACTGTTTCAATGAATTTATTTTCCTCTAAACCAGTTATGAGGGCATGTTAAGGTCACTTTTTAACCTTGGTCTCCAGGGGACAGGAGAAAGTCTTGCTGCTTGCAACACCATGGATAGTTCATTCACACTCCTGCAGTTCTAAAGATAAAGTTGCTTTTTTCAGTCTAGATGTAAAGATACCTTTGTGTATTGGGGTTTATTGATTTTTTAAAATACATGCTGTGAAATTAACTGGATAACCAAACATTAAGTGCACAGTAAGGCCTGGGTTCCTAAGTGCACTTTAAGTAGGTATTCATCAAGAGAAAGATTTCATGTTCTAAATTTTGCAGAGCACCATGGATTCAATATATCATTATTTGTAAATATTATCTGTCTTTGTTAGTCTATTTAGGATTCACAAAGACTAGTTTGACAGACTTGAATACTAAAGTTCTCTAGTATTCACAGACAAAGTGAAAAGGAAAGCATCCTCACCCCCACCCTTTCTTCCACTCTGTTCTAGAGGATGATCTGTTCCCTGTTTTGTTCAAATATTTATTTATTTTATTTTACAGGATTTATATCCTGCTCTCTCCCGCCACAGGCGGCCCAGAGCAGCTAACAATAATACATATAAATATAATAAAACAATTCAGCTATAAAATCAATCAAACACCTCCCCGAACCACTGTACCCAACCCCCCACCCCACCCCACCCTTCTCCCTCGCCAAATGCCTGATGGAACAGCCAGGTTGTGCAGTTCCTACGGAAGGCTGGGAGGTCTGAGGCCAACCATGCCCCCACTGGGAGGGAATTCCAGAGGCACAGCGTGGTCACCAAGAACACCCTATCCTGTGTGGTCCCCTGGAGAATCCGGGGGGCCTCCAACAAGGTGCCCCCGGATGACCACAGGGGCCAATCTAGAACCCTGGGGGTGAGGCAGTCTTGCAAATAAGCAGGGCCCAGACCGTGTAAGGCTTTATAGGTTAAAACCAACACTTTGAATCGGGCCCGGAAGACTATTGGCAGCCAGTGCAGAGATCGGAGCACTGGTGTAATGTGCTCCCGGCGACCCAGCCCCACCAGGAGCCGGGTCACTGCATTCTGCACCAGCTGCAGCTTCCAAGCCGTCACCATAGGTAGTCCCACATAAGGTGCGTTGCAGTAGTCTAATCGAGAGGTAATAAAAGCATAGATGATCGTGGCCAGGTTTGGAACTGAAACCAGTGGCCGAAGCCGCCGTACCAGATGCAACTGGTGGAAGGCACTCCTTGCCATGGCCTCCACCTGGAGATCCAGGTGGAGCTGTGCATCGAGGAGCACCCCCAGGTTCTGCGATCTAGAACTCGGGGCTACTAGAAATAGTAGCCTCCCTAAGCAAGATTAGCCTTGAGGTTGACAGACAGCACTAATTCCACTGACAGTATTTGTGGGGTAGATCCCTGCCCATTAAGAGTTGCCTCCTGTGACAGGGTAACGCTAAGTCCTTGCAGTTTAAGATCCACATAGGGGGTAAGTCCTTACAGGGTCACAGTCCTGGGCAGTGTGTTGTTGAGACCTTGCAAACATAGACTCAGAATAGGGCTGGATGGGGCCTGCAAGACTAAGCCCTAGTTTGGGCCAGGAGGTAACAGTACTGGATGGTAGCCCCAGCCTGCCAGCAACCCTAAGCCACGCCTTCTCTAGGGGCTAGGAGACTTGCAGGCTCATAAGTGGAACAAGTCTGCTGCATGCTCTGAACAGGATAGGAGCTCTATTCTAGAACTGAGTAGAGAGAAAGTGTTCCCATTCCAAAGGGAAATACTGACCCTTTGGAGGTGCTTGCAAGTGTCCATCAGTACGTTGCCAGTTTCTGGTGATTATGTGCTTTTGCCAGTTTTCATCACTTTCCGAGACTTGTCCAATTTTCTTAACTTTCCTGGACTTGTCGTCACTTTTCTTCATGTTCCTGGACTTTTTCATCATTTTCTGGGACTTCTATGAGAGTTTTACAGCACTTTTACAGCACTTTTATGGCCATTTCCAGCAGTTCACCAGAATGTTTTCATCTCCACAGCCCCAGTGGGTGCACGTTGGGCACTCATGGGGCTTGGGACTGGCCTGTAGCAGCCCCGTTCAACTTGCAAAAAATAATGCAAAATTGCAAAAACAGCAGGAAAGCTGGTTTCTCTGATGGGAATGGCACTTGGCAAGATTTCTTGTTTTAGGTCTACTCTTTTGTGACAGAATCACACAAAGAGCTCTCCAAGTTCTTGAATGGAGCCAAGTAGGAGGGTTGTCTGAAGCACAAGGGCTGGGAACCCAGGAAGAGGCTTGTCCTGGTACTTCGCGGAACTAGGCTCGGAGTTTGAGAAGAAGCTTGCTGTCACCCAGAGCTCCAGCAGCAGCAGTGCTAGCTGTTCCTTCCCCGCCCCCATTGACACCTCCCTCCCGATGGACACGACATGCGGATGCTTCACGGGATGAATGTGTCCTGGGCTGCTGGTCTTCTGGGTGGCCCCTGCTACTTCCATTACTCTGCAGTTTCTGCTAGAGCCTTTGGAACGGCAAATATGGGCCCCATGTAAATATGCAGTGGCCTGGGCAGTGTTACCCTACTGGATTCCTTGGCAGGGATGAGAGGGAATTTCATGGCCCTGGTGCTCTGTTGGGTTGACAACCCCTCTGAGTTTGCTCACCACCCTCTGGGAACAGGGCTCCCAGGGTCAATGAGCAAAGCTTCAGGGTCAGGGCCAAAAGGGATGCCCCTCATTTTAAACCCTCACATGTCAACCATTTTCCTTTCCAGAAACAACTAATTGTGAAAGCTATTGTGTCAGAAAACTGACTAATATATGCACATTTGAAATAAAACTTTCCTGTAAATGGCTGTTCAGGAAATGGCTGCTTTGTCCACTTGAAACCAATTCATTGTACCTTTCTGGTAATTAATTTTTCCAACACTAAAAGTTTTGGTAAATGTGAAATTTAAATAAGAGTAGAAGTGTAGCCGGTTTTCATTGAAGGAAATGTTTAATTTCCAATTAAATCCAAAGGCTGAAATGCCTTTGGGGTTAGGGGTGGAACTCACTGGAGTGGTTGCAACTGCTCACAGGGTGATTATTAGCAATAGAAGATATTGAGATTTAATTATAGCTTCTGATCTGGAACTGTGTATTGTGATTAATTATGTCTGGAAAGCTGATATTTCTCATTTTTCTTTTAATTAAAATGTTCTGAATTAAAGAAGCAACATTTTATAAAGCTTGCCATATGAAGTGAACAAGCGGGTAAGAAGGAAAATATAGCCTTTGTGTTATGCTGAAGACAAAGAATGAACAAAGGTATAATTAGAGAGGTGAAGAAAGACAGTGCATTTTAACCAGAGAAGTTGGAATGTGTGGTGAATAGGAAATTAAATGGAGCACACCGTTAGGCAGAATAAGGCTGCATAGGTACCTGGACCGGCAAACTCCAGGGAGCCCATATGCACTCTTAAGAAGTTGGATTTGTGATTCAACAGGCAGAATTTTTCTCTTCCTCTGCTGAGGTGTTTTGTGGATCAATATTATGGCACAGCATGCTGCAGGATGCACCGTCTCTGAGATGAAACATAAACCCGAGGCCCACCTCCTAGGGAAAATTAAATTTCCTATGTTGGCCTATTTTGCTTTACTGCAAGTATTAGCTCTGGTAGTCTAGCCAGATGTCAGTTGCTGTGTAGAGTTGCACTGCATCGTTAAGTAGTTACACTCCGGTGGTGGATAGATTGTAGTAATGGGTGAAATGATTCTTGTAATGGCTTTTTACAGCTTGAGGTACATCAGAATTAAAAATATCATTTAGGACTGGAACCTTCACTGTTTCAGTGAGATTTTGCACATAAAAGCATAAAGTTAAACGAATGAACATGGCAGACAGCGCAGAAGTCAGTCCTGCATTAAAAAACATTGCTGAGCTCCCTCCACTCAGGCCACTTTCAGATGTTACCAGGAAACAAGGAAACTTCCATGATGGTAATCGCAGCTCTATTCTCATGGGAACTGGCACAAGTGGGAATGCATGATTCTGATTTTATCCTGCGAGAACACTCACACATGACCAGTTCCACCAATGTAGCTTTAACAATGACAGGGGTTCTCGCAGGATAAAAGCAGAAAAGCGCATTCCCATGTGTGCTAATTCCCGTGATATTAGAGTCTCAATTGCGATCACAGAAGTCTCCCTGCCTCCCTGGTAACGTGTTAAAGTGGCCTAAATCCACACCCAGTAGGGGATGTTATGCTTAATCCAGATTCACCTGATCAATTCCACTTTCTGCACAGGAATTGTATCACCTGAATGCTTAATTTCTTTCCTGACAATTATACTTAAACTCGTTTCCTCAGACCAACCCATCCTCTTCCATGCTCTCTCCCTTTCCTACCTTGGATAACTTGTGAATAAAAGAGCTGGTATGTAAGGAATATGAGACATATTGCTGGTCAGTATTGCAGTACAACGAGGGCTTGAAATCCCATTTGCATGAATGCACTACTCCCACAGGCTCTTGTAACAGTGGGTATTTTCAGACGTTACGAGATCACGCTCAACCACAAACAATCCCCTGTGGTGGGGAATGGTCCCGTAACTCTGGGTGATTTCAGACATTACGAGATCACGCTCAACCACAGTGAACCACAGTCAATTCTGCGGCAGGGCCCTACATGTCTGTTCGGCGGCCGCCAGATGTTTACCACAGACAATACCCACATGGGGTCACGCTTCCGGAGCTCCGGCCCGGACCATCTCCAAAAGCGTGGTCAAAGAGATTCCCAACGGGAAACGAAAAAAAGTAATGTCTGAACGGCAACCACCGGCCGGAACCAAAGACAATGTTTCCCAGCCGGGGACAAAGCACGCAGCGTTGCTGCCAGGCAACCAGCAACAACACAGACTGGGGAGGGAGATTTAAAGGGCACACGACAGCAGCCGGGACCAGCTGCCCTGGCACCTTCGGGTGCTTTGATCATGGCCCAGTCCGGGATCAGTGTAATGTCTGTTGCACTGCCCCGGGCCGTGGCCCGGTGGTCCGATTGCCTGCTGTTCTCCTGGAGGGCGGGTGACTTCGGAAGCGTGGGGGGGGGCTGTGTGGCAGCATGTTGCGCAGCCCCGCCTCCCCTCCCCCCCCCCATTCCCTTCCGGGATCAGCCGGCACGTCTGTTGGCCGTGACAGTTCGATTCCGGCGGGGAATCAAAAGGGTGATTCCGTGACGGGGCCAGTGTTGCCCAGTCACGTCTGAAATCACCCAGTGTGTGCAACAATTTCAGTACTTTGTTCCTTACACAAGGGCTTTCAGGATTAAATCCACTTAGTATAGAAAATAGTGTCAAAATGTGAAGCCTGATAAAATGTCCACTGAAGTAAGACTTCAATGGACTTTGCAGCAGACATTCATTCTTTATCCCTCCCAATGCATATCATTTGATTTTATTTATTTTGGGGGTTAATATGTTTCCAATATAGTATGCTATTGCTGCATTTATGTAATTACATTGTATATAGGAGGGAAAGGAGGAGTAGGAAAGTTTACAAGATGCTTATGTCAAGAGCACTTGCTGTAGTATCACAGATTATTTTTTTTGGCTGGTTCATTGTATCCAGCAGCAACTTAAATTGTTGGGGCAAGGTTGAAACTCTGTCCTCTGCATTTCCCATAATTCTTAGCTTTCCCCAGATAACATAGTGTCATTATATAAATAATTTCCATTTGAAATGCAGGATCCTTGGATCTGTTCACTGATCTTATTAAGATTATCAGAAGGCTGGGCTGCAGATAAGCCAAGGCACAATCTGAAGTTGTTGTTAATGAGTTAATTAGTACAATAACTTGAACTAAGAGGCATGTATTATAGCCTTAATAATAAATAAGGTACCATAAAACTGTTACATTTCTGGAGTTATTATTCTACTTTGCTTAGACTGGAAGAACTGCTGATTCCACTGGAAAGTTAGAACTTTCAGTTGAAAAATTCTCTTTCTTCTCTTTGTCATGCTGTTTTTGCTTGGTTTAGGTGTATATTAAATGTTCATTGCATTTGTTTTATTTAATTTATTTATTTATTTATAAAACAATTTACTACCCCGCCCTTCCTGCTCCAGCCAGCCTGAGACTGCTTACATCATAAAAACACATAAAATCAAGGTACAAAGAGACAGTTTGGTAAGAAGTTTTGTAAAACATAAATTAGTTTGCTGGCATACAGAAGAACACTGAATAAAAAGATCCAGTAGTATTTTCTTTTGCTGGAAAATGAATGATGTAAAGAACTGGAAAAGAATGACAGACTTCTAATTTGCCAGTAACTTCATGACGATAGCCCTGTAGCACAGTGTTTAGTTCTGTAAAAGTGTTTAGTTCTGTAAAAAATGAAACTTCATACAAAATTGGTCCTCTTGTCGTTCAGACTCTTGAATGGACCTGTCATGACCTGCATTAATGTTGGCCAACAGCTGGCCCCACCAAATGCCTCTTGGTCATTTTTTTCTTGGTCATTATTGTTTATCATTCACGACCTCCTCTTGACCCTGCAGACTCCCCCTGGTACCAATCCCCATCCTTCAAGCTTTATGTTTTCAAATTTTAAAAATGTTATTTGTAAGCCGCTTCGAGCGGCTTGATTGCTGGAGAGGCGAGGTATAAAAATTTATAATAAATAAAATCATCATTATAATAATAAATAAATAAATAAGCAGTGTTCCATGTCCCTGGGCCTAGTACACAGGGTTACATGGTCCAAAATCACAGAGACTGGAATTTCAAGATCATCTGCAATGCAACCTATAAGTGCAATAACCTAATTTAGTCTTCAGTTATTTGGAAATCTGCTGTGCTCCTCAATCCCATTGGTCTTGCCTGAAAACCAATATTCATCCAAAGGAGTCTTTTTTTCTCCATTCACAATGGGGTTGAACATAAGCCTCATGCAGCACACATGCCATACACATATGCACGTGCAACCTGTGCACACCCGCACTATAGTGGCTGTGGCATGTGCACAAACCGTGCATAACACATGTGCATTTAAGCCCCACAGGCGGGAGTTTAGGATCGGCCACCCCGAAGTCTCTTGTACTGTATTCCTTACAAAGTGAAGTTCTCCGACGTGAACAGGAGTTTTTTCTATTGACGTACATGGACTTTGAATCAAGCCCTTAATGCAGGAATTCTTGCCAAACACACTGTAGATTCTTCTAATTTTATAGATTAGTTTGTAGACTATAAGACTTTTGGAGGAGCTGCTCCTTTCATTCCTCTCCCCTCCCCCCCCACTACTCTGCAATAGATATGCTATTTTCCTTTAATAGTGGGACTATGGTATAAAAGCTATTAAATATCAGTTGCAATCATCTTTCTAATGACTTAAAATGTCTTTACTGAACTCCTTAGCATTTTACTTAATAATGATGACTTGTTGGTTTTGTAATGTATTCCATCTTAAAGGATACTAATGGGCTTTCAGGTTGGTTTCTGAAGAGATTGCTGGGCCACCACTGAAACACAGCAGTCATTATGTGTCGGGAACACTATGTGGTTTAGGGCAGGAGCTGAACAAAGCTTGTTCTGGTGGAAAATAATTTTTAGTATGCACATAACCTTTCTATTCTATCCGTCTTACATTGTTTCTGTGGCACCCATTGCTCTTGAGTATCTAAGAGCTGTTTCTGAATACTGTAAATATTTTTCTCCGCTGTCACAGAAGGAAGAACAAGAGGGAATGGCTTAAATTATAGCAA
This sequence comes from Sphenodon punctatus, assembly GCA_003113815.1. Lineage (NCBI taxonomy): Eukaryota > Metazoa > Chordata > Lepidosauria > Sphenodontia > Sphenodontidae > Sphenodon > Sphenodon punctatus. Next base: position 504,141 of record QEPC01013419.1, read on the forward strand.
TGGAGATTTTGGTTAAATATTCAGAAAAACGTCTTAGTGCAAGAACTGCTGGGCAATGGAATAAAGTTCCCAGGGAGGTTGTGGAATCCCCTTTCTTGGATGTTTTCAAAATCTGGCTGGATAACCATTTGTCTGTAATATTGTAGGAAAAGAATAACCTGCGGAGCATGGGGTTGGCCTAGATGTCCATTGAGGTTACTTCCAGCCCTCCATTCCTATGATTCAATGGCCTAAGAGAAGGAAGGAAGGAAGGAAGGCAGGCATGCAGGAACTGGGTATCCAGTCACCGTATTCCACATCTGACAAATGCAAGTGCATTGGGTATCTGTAGAATGGAGGTGAATGCCTATTTTTTGCACTAGTTTTCATTAGTGTGATACAAATTAAGGCCTCAGTTCTGCAAGGAGCCTAACTTACAGCAGAAGTACTCATATGCTTCACATTAGGCACTTGATTCATTACCTTATTGAACTGCAACCCGAGGAATCCCCACTTCCCATTAGTGGCAGTGCTGCAAAGGTTGCTACTGACCCAGAGCCTGCACTGGTTAGAGAGTGGAGGAGAAGAGCTGTTCTCTTTGCCTTTCCTAATTGACTCGTCAGTAGGCAGGAAGTCGAAACTGTGGCCCCGATCCAATGTGTGATGCATGCCTTTCACACACTCAGTGTGCACCATGTGCATATGTTACACATGCTGGGTGCATGCATTGGATTAGGCTCTCTGTTTTCAGTTCTCTGGTTGGACAAGGGTTTGATAGAGGAGTGATTGCATGGACTACAGGGGACTACACTTGCTGTTGGAAGGAAGCAATTTGCCTTCAGGTCTAGTCCAGGAGCTTGGGGCCAAGCCCAGGAAACAGCCTGGACATGTGGCCACTATAGATTTGCAACACAGGACTTACCCAGCCCGAGCTGAAAAGCCCAGCTGAGGAACCTGACACATTAGCTCAAGCTGTAGATACTCATGACTTTAGTCCTGGAGGTCTCTGGTTCAATTTTCAGTGAATTGGCCAAGAAAAAACTGCAAAAAAAAGTAGTAAAAGCAAGGAGAAAAACAACATACTTCTGTATGTTAATTTCCTGAGATGAATTACTGCCTCCTGAGGCTAAAGGAATTTGGAAAAACCCACCAGCGAGGGCCATGCCCTCCTTAAAACCAAAATGGTTGAATTAAGGATTTTCTCGGTTAGCATGGCACTAATGGTTATTAATTATTATTATTATTATTATAAACATTTATATAGTGCCAGACGTGTGACCTGGTGCTGCACCTGGTGGTCCCTGCCTGTGGCTTACAATCGAAAAGACACGGAGGGGGAGACAGGGAGAAGGGACAGTGGGAGAGACAGGGGAGAAGACAAACAAACATTCAAGTGGATGCGAAGTCTCTGGTGCGTGTGTTTGCCACGTTGGTGCAAAATATAGCCAATAGAGACAGTAATAGGGTGGGATGGGAAACACTAGCAAAAATGGGAGTTTATGCCATAGTTTAATTTCTGCCCACCCGATAAGACTCCATCTTGAACACAGGAGAAGGAAGACCGATTTTGCAGATACAACAGCATGGGTTTGTCAACTATTGTTTTGAAACAATTTGTCTCTTCTGAAGCACCAAAGTTGAGGCACAAAGGTTCAATCTCACACAGAGCTTCACTTCCTGTGCATTACTTGAAACCAGCAACCCCAGAGGTCAAGGAGTGCGAGATTATCCGAGGTTTAAAACACGTATCTCCTTACAAGATCAGCCCCTTCAAGAAGAACCCCCGCCCCCCTTTTTTTAAGTAGATGGCCCTACCCCCAAGGGGCTCTGCCTGGGTCTAGAGAGAAAAAGGGGCACCGCCTGGGAATCCCCCCACCCCTTCCTGCTGGAAGAGCCCAAGACACTCTTATTTCCCCTATAGCAGAAAGAATGTTCCAGGCATGTCAGAGTACTTCAGTTATCAACAAGATATAATGCATGCCATGGTAATGTCAGACTACTTTTGTTTCCTTTGTTCATTTCCAACAGAAAAAAATAGAGGTGTCAGCCAAACAGTGTAATCAAATGTGTCAGTAATACAAGCAGCATAATATATGTCAGTAAACCAGCATCATTAGTTCAGGGGCCTAGATATAGTCTTCCCAAGCAGCTGTGCACACAACTGCCATTTGATTTCATCCTGTAGCTTCCCAGTCACAGCGGGCCCCTTTGTAAAGCCACCGTGCATTCATTAGGTGCAAAGGGTGGATTCTGTTTAACAACACAAGCGACAGCTCAGTATAGTTATCTAACTCATCTATCAATGTTTGCTAATGTATTCCATAACAATCTACATAATACATGCATAATAAAAGTACATGTCTTACATTTGAGGCTACAGCATGGTGAATAGGTTAGAGGCAAAAAAAATTATTCTAATATGCACAACATTTATTTGCAGAGAGATTCAGGATAATTGGCAAAATTTGAACGTGTAGTTTTATTGGAGGGTTTTTGGGGTTTTTTTTGGGGGGTGGGGGTGGGTTTAAAGTACCATACAGAAATACATCTGAACTTTTGAAAAAAAAACATTACAAGGAAGTCTTGATCTGACCACAGTGTATCAATACTAAATAATAGAATTACCCCAATACTGAAGAAAATCATATTTGCATGTTTAATTTTGTTCTACAATTTTATGATATTTTCAAGTAACATAATAAATGCCTCTTAATTCCTGTGATCCTGAGCTAAGATACAGCCTTAGATTTTAAAGTGCTAAAAAATCTCAGTACAAAAACAAAAGAGTGAACCTGTGGTTAAGCTACCTTACTAGGAGTCAGTAGATATGAATATTACCAGCTATGGCTCCTTTCTAGATAAGGTATCACAGCCTTTCAAGACCCAAGGATGCTAGATGTCAACCTTTAGAACTGTCAGGTAGTAGAAGGGCCCTTGTGATAAATAGCCATAAAAAAGTTGAGCTTGAAAACCTACTCCATCTCTTTGCATATCTTTGAAGGGATAAACCTCATCCCTACAAACCTCATCAAGGTGCAGCCTGTGCTGCCTTCTGGAAGCTTTACTAACCAGAAAATGAATGCAGATCATGTTAGGTCAACATAAAGCTAATGAGACCCAGACCCTTTTATGAATACTGAAGGCAAGCTCAGCATGAGCTGTATGAGATGCTCAGCTTTACTTTTAGGATGACAGAGTTTTCATTTGATGCTCAAGGGCAAGCACCTTATAACCTTTATGCTTCCTTCATGCATCCTAGCTTTCCACATTTACTACACGATTCCAAGACATTTTAACTTGTAGTAATATTATTATTTGTGTAATGGATTTGGTATAAATGTCTGATCATTTTTATGATACAGTCTTCATAATGTAATTTCTTTGTATAGTAGATTCTGAAATGCATTTCTTCACGGTAACATTTATAGTCTCATCCATTATTTTAATTGCAAAACCACTATAGAAAAGATCTCCATCTACACACAAGGATGCCTAAACTTTTCAGCATGTTCCCAGAGTTAAGACACCAGGACCACTGTGAAACAGCTGTGAACTGGAAAAGCAGTCTGGGTATTAGTATGCAAATGACCCTGTCATGAATCCCACACAGCTTTAGAATTCCCATATCTAGTGCTCAACAAAGATGTAGCATTCTTAACTCCAGGAGTTTGGGTGTCTACCCCACCCCCTAAAAACACACACACACAAAAAACCCAACACCTGACTGTAGTTTGTTTGCAGAGGTTAGTAAGGCACAAAGGTTTAGGCACAGGACTGACTACCGGCCACCTAACTGTGGTCCTAAAACCCTACATTTGTATGAATATGCAAATCACAAAGGGCCAAAATCTGGACAAATGGCTCTTTGAAAAACTGGAGCAATTGTCCATGTTTATAGTTCCCATGTAGCCAATGGAGGATATGAATGGTCACCCTATAGAAGCCTCAGTCCTTCTAAGGATGATGCACATGGGCCAGTGGGGCGCTCTTACTGCCACAGAGCAGCGGTTCAGCAGCTAGAGGGTTTTTCTGCTGAGCAGCCGACACAAGCCGGCATTCTCCCAGTTCAGTCTTCCCATAGTAGCATCAGCATCCGCACTGCAGTACCGAACTCGTAACAGCAAGGATTAGAGCAAGCGCCAAGGGAGACAGGAAGGAGATACATCTTGGATTCTGGCACACCTGCAAAGCTGGCTATGGAATGTCAGTTCCTTTCTATTACTTTGTACTGTTAGGTTCTCTGCATCATTTCCCTAATCTTACAATAGTACCAACTTACATGACTCGGACATGCTGTGCATGTTAATTATGGTCAAATTAATCTCTTGTGCAACGCCATTCACTTGAATAGGCAGACATCAAGGATTAATCTGGCCTATTTTTTGTAAAGAACTTTGACTACAAAAAGTGTTAACTAACTGCTGAGCATTATCTTATGAGCCATCTCCAGTCACAATGATGTACATCCCAGAGAAAGCTGTTTCCTAAGAGGAATGCCCCAGTTGCACACCACTGCAGTTAATTTTAGCATCTGGTGCCACATTAAAAAATAATCATAATAAAATAGCAATAATAATGCTATGTCATTTTCACTGAAATTGTTATTACTGTTGTTATTATTAGGTGTTTGGCTCTATTTTGTGCATGCAGTTTTGAATATTGTTTAGTGGTTTCCTATTGTGAATTAAAGGGAATGTACCCTGTGATTGATAGCATCATTTTGCCATTTAATGTGGACTGTTTTTCCACATACATTAGTGCTGAACTGTTTGCATAACTGTAAATGATTTCACAAGACACAGAAAGCTGCGTGCCACTGTGCCCGAGAGCCCATATCAAGAGATAGCTGGAAACACTCTGGCGGAATTGATTTCCCCCCCATGAAAGTACTGTTCCAAATAACTTCAGACAAGCTCCTAGTGCATTTACAGTCCTAAATGAGAAAAGGCGACCTAGGTTAATACATTTTTAGAGTAAAAAAACAGAAGGAGGTAAATACTTGCACACTGCATGACTAGTCCATAAATGGTATCATTTAAAAGGGAGCCAACCAGTCTTTTAGGTGAACGCTCTGTTCAAGGTTCTATATTTTGCTGAAATTCAAAACAAGATCTTAATATTTAGAGAGAAACAGAAACAAAATGTGGAAAGAGGCTATCTGTCAGGTTGTGCCATTTCAATGGCAAATGCTATGACTCCCTTTGTTGTCAGGAGCATTTGAATCAAGTCCATTCTGAGGTGCTGCTACACATAGGCACTAAAAAGGCTTCTCTATCTGTTGCCAATGGATGGAATTACTAATGGAAATGGCGTGTAACAGACTGGAGCTAGAATAAATGAACAGTAGATACTAAACACATTAAAACAAAGAAAATCTGTATGCTTTTGCATTTAGAAAGCACAATCTTTTTTTAAAAAAGAGCAAAAGAAAAACAATGAATAAATGAAACTTTCCTTTCAATATTTACTGTCTGCCCTCCCCGCAGACTCCTGCCTAACTGCAACCAAGCCAAGCACGTGCACCTGAAACTTCGCATCCGCTTGAATGTTATTTATCTCTTGTCTCTCCCTATATTCCCTCTCCTTGTCTCCCCCCTCCGTGTCTATTAGACTGTAGGCAGGGACCGCATCTATCTTATTGTTCTTATTGTACAGCTCATGTATAGCTGGTGCTATACAAATAAATAAATAATATAATATAATATAATATAATATAATATAATATAATATAATATAATATAATATAATATAATAAATAAAAAATAATTAATATCGAAGGTGCTTGGATGCCAAGCAGCTGTTAAATAGAATGTAGTATCTGAAACCAAAAGATTCTTTTTAGATTTTTGTTTGTTCATACTGGCCGAATGCTTATTTATGAAATGGCTATTCCTTTGTATTAAACTAGAAAGCTTAACTCACTTGGATTATTTAGGACAAAAGAAAAAAAATATAGAAAGAAAAAGAAATCTGCTTGAAGGATTTTCTGTTTCCTAGAATTATTTCCAAACCCCTAAGGTTACTGAATCAATACAGTTCAGTGAAGGCGGTCAAATGAGACTTCCCTTTTCAAACGTAATTCTCCTTTCATCATTTTAATTTTTAAACTTTAGTTTTTAAATGTTACACTAGCAGAAAGGGAAGGCTGGTGATGTTTAACTTAAGTCAAAATAGATAAGATAAAGTTTTGCATTTCCAAGCCAAAAATGGAGAGGACCAGTCTGAAAAAGGCCAACAATTTTCACCAGCTAAAGGCCTGGGGGTATTCATGTCTGCAGTGCAAAAACATTCAGTTCTGGAAGGACTAACCAAACAGTTTTCAAAGGTGCATTTTTAAAAGGTTGATACTAATTGTGCCCGCACCACCCATAAGAACAGACAGAGACACGCTCTGGGGTAGAAGGCCTTGGCCACAACTTTATTACAATATAACTTACAAATACATAACAAACAGTAGTAAAGAACCTGTGTGCATAATAGTGGGGAGGAACCATGCTACATAAAGCAGGCCAAGGGGGTTGAGCTAAATCTCGCCCCCCTGCCCGGGTGAATCGACCCTTCGAGTTCGCCCTACCCTCGGGTCAGGGCAGGTTCGCAGCCCCCAAACCAGTCGTTCCGAGCCTGGGCTGGGGCCCCCAGCCTTAAGACCCCCCTGCTCCCTGAGTGGTAACAGGTACAAGTGCAACCCCTCAGCTCATAGGGAGCCCTACCACAGCACGGTTCCTACCCCGCTAACCACCCAAGCTGCGACAAGACGTCGTAGGAACAATAACACCTAAATTGCAAATGAACATAACGGCTGTGGAGGAGGCGAAAAACCCGACAGCCCTCAGAGCCAATTAGGCCGGCGGGAAAATTCCTCCTCGGCCCCGAAAACAGCAACCAGCCATAGCCCACAGCCGTTGACTTAACACTCAGAGTAGTACAACCATGATACTAATTATAAGCAATTGTGAAGCCTCTGACAAGTAGTACAGGATTTAATAATGAACACAATACCGTAGTGACAATCCTGGTAAGGCTGTTTTTACATGGACGGTCCCACACACTGCTGGGTGTTTTGACGGGTGTGTGGTGGGGGTGGGTGGGCGTCCATGGAAACAGGCTGGCGGTGGGTGGGTGGATGGGTGTGCACTGGGTGTTCGTTTGTGCGAACACCCACCTCCACCCATCACCCACCCATCTCCATCCATGGGGCCATCCAGAAAACTGGAGGAGGCCCCGTGGGTGGAGGTGGGGGGTGTCTGTGTAAAGGGACACCCACCCACCTCCCCCCACTGTGGCAGAACACCCACCCCCCCACCCACCCCAGTCCGTGTAAAAACGGCCTAAATCTGGAAGGACTACTCATAAGGACTACATCTGGAAGAACTACAGCACAACCAACCTAAATGCGAGAAGTACATACTAATGAATATAAAAATATTTCCCCAGGTTTGTAACCTCTTGTGCTACCAATTTCATTTTTTTATTGTATCTTGCTGATCATAAGGCAAGAAAAAATGTTTTAAATTATTTTCATACACTGAATCCAATGAAAGGACAGAAGCTAAAATAGCAAAAAAAAGAACTTTGAATGTAAATATAGTGAAATTTGTGTAAATGTGTTTTCTTCATCCACACTTACATGAGCATCAATGGATACATCCCTAAAAATATCTATCATTCCCTACTGAGCTAGGCATAGGGGAGAAAATAGCACACAGGAGGGAGTCTTATCTTTGCCTTATTCAAATCCCAATTATAATGAATGCAACGAGCTTAGAGGAAATATAATCAGTAAGACAAAATAGAGAGCTTTTTTTAAGATCACTGACAATTTATCTCTTCATTTAGGCAGCAAATTAAGGAGTACTGAACGCCTGTGGTGTAAAAGTAGAGTTTATTGAGCCTATTTCTGATTATGCTGGTTTCACACTGGCCTTACTCCCAACACCTCACCTCACTGGATTCATTCCAGATTCACAGTAGTGTAAATGAGATCAGAATCAGGTATGTCCATCAAAGTATCAGGTATTCTCATCAGGGCTATGTCCATCCAAGAACCTGATTCATCACTGCTTTGCGCCTTGTTTGGTGGTAGGCTCTGATTCTCAAAGAGCTGCACTAGTCTCATTGAAATAATTGGTGCTTGTGCTGGCACAGCACTTTGAGTAAACCGTGGGTAAACTCTACTGGGGAGTATGTATTCAGGACTGGCCTTAAAGAGGGCATGACCCAGGGTGGGGTGGGAGCAAGGCTCTGGTCAGGGGGTCCCAGTATGGAGGAGTCAGTGCAGGCCCCCCATGCAACTGGTAGCTGCAATGGCACAGCACCACACCACTCTTCCCTCCACCCCCTGAAGTGCGATGCCCTCTCCAGGAAGTACTCCCTCCCTGCTCACAGAAGCCCTGGACTACAGAGTGTTTTGGGGAGGAAAGGGGGAGGGGGCACTTCCAGGAGAGGGCAGGGAAGACTGCGACACACATTTCAGCCATAAATTTAACTGGCTGAGCTGAGAGCAACAAGGAACCTGCTAGATGATGGGAAGAAAAATGCTTATTAAAGGTTGCGCCTGAAGCTGAGAGAAAGAGAACCACTAAAGAAAGGCTTGTCTCAAGGACAAGGACAGAGTTTCCCAAGCTATGGTTTGTGACCCCATGTGGGGTTGTGCTATCTGGGGATGGTGTCATGATCCCAACAGACATCTGATGCACTTTGCATTACTTTATTGTCTCTACTAGGGGTGTGCATTTTGTTTTTATTATTATAATAACAAAATGTTATAATTTATATTTGTATTTGTTATAATTCATATGTTATAATAACAAAAACGAAAGAGCGCTCTTTCATTTTTGTTATTGATTAATGAAAACGAAAGAACATGATGAATTAACAAAATAATTTCATTTCGTTATTATGAGTTAATAAGAAAACACTAAAAAACACATTTATGGCTATAACTTTTTTGTTTCTCATTCAAGTTTGATGAAACTTGGGGAGACTGTACCCCCTGTGGAGGGAATTGTGTGTACCAAATTCAGAAAGATTAGGTAAAGGGAACAGATTGTATATGCAATTAAATATTGTGATTTTAAGAAAAGCTGTGTACATGTTCCTGGCTCCAGCTTCTGTGTCTTCTATCCAATGTGCATGAAAATTGGGTAGATTGCCCCTTCCCAAGGTTACCATCTCTGACAAATTCCAGAAAGTTTGGATAAAGGGTCCTGATGTTATAAGCTATTTACTTGTAAATAGCTTTCTGGTTGTGAAAAAATTTTTTCCATCGGTTTTACATGAACTTTGGCAGGATCATAGATCAGACCTTCTGGATCATCTCTGCCAAACTGTAGAAAGATTTGATAAAGGTTCCAAATTTTATAAGCAATTGAAGTTTCCTTCTTGAAGACTTTCTTTATTCAGGTAAATAGCACATGCGGTGCCATCCAGAGGCAGGCATGGCATGGGGGAGGGGGTTGTAGAAGGCAGGGGAAACAGCCCAACAGACTGACAGACACAGTCACTGGCCAATTCATGCTTCCACCTTTACGGGACCAATCAGTGGTGGCTTCAAAACGGGTGTAGAGGTTAGATATAATCTGCTGTTCTTTGGGTCTGCTCTTTGTCTATGGTTAGTTCTGGCTTTGGTCAGAGTGTTTTCTCAGACTTTGCTGGTAGGCTTTTTGTGTGTATGCGCTCTAGAGCTCACTGCAAGAGTTCAGCTAGCTACATAAATCCAATCCCTACACACCTGGGGTGCTGCCCAACATCCTCCTGCCCCCTCCTGGGGCGTTCTCTGCAAGTTGACGGACACTCCCATGCACCCGAGGTTCCCACCCAGACTGAAGTGTGTGCCAAACAGCAGAGATGATAGATATCTCCTCTGGCCCACTGACTTGGCATTTCAAAGACACCCTGGCTTGGACAGAGATGTGATTCGTCTCTCTTACTGCATGCTTCCCAGTCGCATCCTGTAGCACGGTGGCAAAGGACATAAGAGAATCTCTTATTGGCTCTTTCCTAAGCAGATGCTTCCAACTTCTCAGTAACAAGGGAGGGAGAAGGGTTTGGGTGGTCACAGCACAGAATGCTATATGGGTGACATTTATGCTGGCCAATTGGCATCACAAACACATCTTGTACCACATTGATACACATAAGAGAATCCCTGGCATAGGCTCATTCTTTGCAGATGCTGTGCAGGCTTATACAATTGGTACCCTTTAAGAAATCTTTCCAATATTTGGCAGAGATGAGCCTTAATGTCTGAGATACAATCTTGCCAAATTTCATGTAAACTGGCTGGAATACAAAGATGCTACAGCCAGACATACATTTACAAGTAAATTGCTTATAATATCAGGACCCTTTAGCCAATCCTTCTGCGATATGGAAGAGATAGTAACCTGGGGGGTGGAGGTATAATTTTGCCAAGTTTTATCCAAATCAGTTGGGAGACAAAGATGTTACAGCCAGAAATGTGTATGCAGATTTTTGTAAAATAACAAATTCCAACTGCTTATAAAAACAGATCCCTACATTGAATCTTTCCTGAATTTGGCACACCTAATGCCATCGATTAGGGGTACAATCCTGCCCAGTTTCATCCAAATCAGATGAAAAAAAAGAGGTTAGAGTCAATAATATGTTTTCCCCTGAATCCAATAGAAATGAAAAACGACAGTAAAAATGAAAACAAAATAAATACAAACAAAATATAACAAAAATGAATGACATTTTAAGAATGAAAACAAAACTAATAATGAAAACTAAAGAGTTACTGTGTACATTCCTAGTCTCTACACGTAATGAATGTCACTGTTCCAGCAGAGCTGCCTAATATGGGTCAAGCATTATGCATGGTCACACAAACCCTGAAGCAACCCATGGAAGGAACATGGGTTTGTGGAATTTTGTTCCACAGAACACATCCAGGGAACTCCTCAGCAGACCTACAGGGCAGCTGAATACACACCACAGAATCAACATCTGTGTTCACTGGGCTTATCAGTTTCAGTAGTGAGACTTTGTGCGTGTCATTTTCACCAAGGAGGGAGTTTTGCCTTGTAGTGGAGAGCTTTGCTTGATCAGTTATCCCAGCAAGAACCTCTGCTTTGCAGGAGGAGTATTAACTGGTCAGACTCACCAGCGGGGCTTTGGGGGCTTTAGCTATTAATGCTACCTGGGGTGAAATGAGATTTCCACTCCTGCGAGAATCTCACTAAGAATGCGTTTCTTGGTAAGAATTGGCTTTCTTGCTGCGATTCTTGGCGAGATTCTCGAGTGCTCCATCACCTGCCTGCCTGCTACTCGTGCTTACTTCCCCTTCCCTTGTCCCAAAACCCAGTTCTTGGGTTTCATTGGTGCCCAGAGGTCACTCCTTGGGAGAGAGGGGTGATGTCAGGACCTAGCCTCGAACAAGCAGTCTAAGGGTTCTGATTGCAGCATGCAGCTCCACAGTGCTGCCATAGAACTGGTGTTGGGCCCAGTTCTGGACCAGATGACCCTCCTGGCTTCAGCCCTTACCACATCTCCCAGCTTCCTGATTAGCTGCCTGCCACATATAAGGCAGGCCCGCAGCCACAGGAAGCTAGGTGGAACATCTACTCCCTACCCTTCCTGTATGTATGGGTTCTCTCTGGCTCTCCTCTGACCCCTTGAACCATTCCTTTCCCCCAGTTCAGACTGAACTTGTATCCACTTCTGACACTGACCCCACTTGGACTCTGATGGGGGGGGGGAGGAATGCTCTGCTCCCAGAAGCCCCACCCCTTGCCTCTGACATTCACTCAGCTACTCTGGCATACATGATACATAGATACACACACATGGATGTAGCCCCTTCAGCAGGTTGAGACCCGACCGCCACAACGCTGTGCCTTGTTCTGTCATCCTGCCAGAAGTCAGGACCCAGCACACCCAGTCAGTGCCTCCCAATGTAGAGTCACCTTTAGGATGCACGTGGAGGGGGGGACAGTTTTGGAACCACTTCTGGAAAATGGCATACCATCTCTTTCTCCACTCTTTGTTGCTCACTAGAGTGAAGGAGGACACTGCTGCCACTGCTTTGTTGTCATGTATCCTGTATATAGGCATATATTTTTGACCATTTGTTTTTCAATATATTGGAAAGCAGAATTAGTCTCTCTGTATGATGACTTCCTAAACAGCTGTCCTATAATGACCTTTCTACTGAACTCTTGACCAGATATTGGAAAATCAGCCTGTATACTGGAATAGAAGATACAATCAAGTTTGTCTCTTAAAGTAATCAACATTCACTGTTGACTACAGTCAAGATACGTGACTCTCAAGCAGGGCAGGAAGAGGCCTTGTTTGTTTGGCATTTACTCATTGTTAATCCTATCTTATATGATAGCAACCTGTTTTAGAATGTATCAACATGCTTCTTACTATGTATTTTGAGAAAACCCTCCCTGTCAGCAGTCTTGACCTGACGTCATTTTTAGCTGACTTCCAAGCAAATTTATTCTATATGAAGGGAGAGGAGAAAAGGATTTTTCAGAAACAGTTCCTTCCTTGGAGCTTTTCTCATCTTCCATCTGGCAGAATGGGGTAAAGGACTGGGTTATATGAATATATTAATATAATGCACTGAGTCAACCATAGCAATAATACTTAGAACATATGTTATATCTTATAAATGTTAAGATCTTTGAACTTGTAACAGAGCTGTTCCTTGAACAGAAATGTCTTTCTAAGTCATGTATTTTTAACTGACACTGTTTCTTTTGTACTGTCTTTATTTGAACTTAAGTAAACTATTGCTTCATATTTTTATAATATCCTTAAGTCTCATAGCTTCATTTATACAAATAAATTGTCTTTACAATACTTTGCTGAGCTGGCTGGCTTATTAGCAAAGTGTAAACTGAGTTTCCACATATTGGAAAAGAGTTCCCTATATCCAGACCAGATCATGTCAGGCCTGGACCACTAAGCGCAAATTTATTTTGAGCAAACTGAGACACAACGCGACATTGTCCCTTGCTAGAGCCAGGAGAAGGGGGAATACTAACCCTACCCCTTCAGCCACTCTATTCCAGCCACCAGTGACTGAACTTGCTGGGGCTGGGGGAAATGGCAGTGGCTCATTCCACCCTGTCCACAAACATACAAGTGGAAATCCCCTAGTGGCTGAGATGGGAGGAAGGAATAGGGGACTGGGGAAAGGGGCATTTAATAGCCACAGCAGAGGCAGCATCATTCCCAAATATTAAGGGAGAAAAGACCTCACTCACAAAATCAGGGAGAGTCTGTCTTCCCTATCCCCTGCCCCCCATCTCCCATATTTTTTTATGCACCCAGAAAGACTTTCAGAGTTACAGAAAACTGGAAAAATGAAATCTGTAACTGACTAATATTTTTCAATTTGTTTTATCTAAATCAAAACTTTGTTTGTTTACAAAGCCATATGTAGAAAATCTAAGCATCCTATGATTCATTTGTGATCTTCTGCTTGATATAATTGTTCTTCTTGATTCTCGGTGTGTTGTAATTTTATTTATGTTTTTATTTTATCTTTTTATCTTTGGTCATGGCGGAAGCTGGTGCCACTTAATAAACTTTAACTTGAACATGAAACTCCTGTGGGAATATGTTGATTTTAATTAGTATTTCCCCTCTCCCCTAAATTTGGTAAAGTTTTTTTTTTATGGTATTTCAAAATGAAGGAATTTGAAATGTTGATTCAAAAAATAAAATCTTGTTTTGTACTAAATCAATTTTTTTTTTACATGAAATGAACATTACTTTTCATTACAAGGTTTCTCTTGGAATTCAAATTTTCTGCCAAGAAAATTTCTAGAGATAATTTTTCCTCCTGAAAATGCCACGGGAAAAACGTGTCTCTAAACAAGGTGTACAGAGTGCCATTAAAACTCATGGTAGCTGGCTCCAAACAGCTCCCGTTCTCACTTTCTTTCTCCTTTGTTCAAGATTTCCCTATCCTTTTAGTTATAACCTCCAACTCAACCCCTCCACCTGCAGCCTAAAGGTGACTCTACATTGGGAGGCACTGTCTGGGTATGCTGTGTCCAGTCTCTGGCAGCATGACAGAACATGACACAGCATTGTGGAGTTGGTATAACCTCTCACCCAAATGACCTCTGTCATTTCTCTATTCAGATTTCTTTCTTCCACTTTTCTGTCTGCTCCCCTATCATTTCCCTTTCAAGTATAGATTTTCTTTCTTGATTAAAAATGTTACCAGTTCACGCTTTCAAATTAAACTTCTTCTAGACGGCATCTGTTTCATCTCAGCAAGTGCTATTCAGTATTATTAAACATACCCATCAAGAAGAGTATGATTATGGGAAGTACTGTACATACTGTTTTTCTAAACAACTTGTCTATCTAGTTATCTAAAATGTGATTTAAGCAATGGAAGGAAGAATTGCTTTATTGATTTAAGCCAGAAAAAGTCATTTTCAAGCCTCCCTCATTATCATCCGAGCTGTCAGAAACCACCTTGAAAGTACCAAGAGTAAATTTCCATATGCCTACTCTTGTTACCCTGGAAAAGATACAACCTATAGCCTATGCATGTCACAGTTCTTGACACTTTTCTATAACAAGCTATAAATCAAAATGGGATGTGTGTGTGTGTGTGTGTATATATATATATCAGTGAATTTTCAACTGTAAGTAGCAGAAAAACATAAGCCCTGTTTAAATGGGCCGTGGTGCGCGGAATGGGTGTGTGCACTGGTGTGTGTGTGGGGGGGGGGCGACAGTACATGGGCACGCACCCATCTCCACCCACCTCCACACATGGAGTAATCGCTGTTCTGGCCATTTGCTCTGTGGGTGGGCTATGGGTGGAGATGGGTGTACCACGGGATAATGCATGCACCCCCACCCACCCACCTGCCACAGCGGTCACACTGGTGGTGCCACACATGCCCATGCAGTGGATCTGCATGGGCATGAGGGGACTAGCCTCGTGTAAAAGGGGCAGTAGACTAAATAGGCACCTTCCAAAAGAATACATCCTCAGTTAATACAGATCTGCATCAACAGGCTTGTTTAGAACGTCTATGGGTGTTTTTAGACAAGCGCATCCCCACCCATTACCCACCCATCATACATGTTGCAGGACTGCATAGGCCACCAATGTGGCCCTGAAACATGTATGACGGGCTGGTGATGGGTGGGGAGGCACTTGTCTAAAAACACCCTCTGATTTAAAATCATGAGACTCAATAACACCCTAGGACCTTTTATACCAGCTTCAGCAGCATCTCTTGCAAAACACTTGTACAGTCTGTGTTTAAGGTAATGAAATGTTTTGAAAATTAAGTCACTTGATGACAATAATAGGAACATAACTTTGGAGAAAGAAGTTACACAGATAGACCTATTGAGATCCTATGGAGAAGAGAGGAGGGAGGGAAGTAGGGAAAGCACCCAATATCAGTTTCATTTATGGGTTCCATCAGGGAACATGGGTCCTGCATAATAATCGGCATAAGGATGAGCCTGAGAACACTGTTCAGGAACTTTCTTCAATGTTCACTACCCAGTAGTGGAGTAAAAATGGCCCAAATTGAGGGGAAGACAGCCCTCTAAAACCTCACCCCCTTGGCACCTTTTGGTCCCAGTATAAAAAGAAAGAAAAAGAATTAAAACCAAAGTTTAGACAAATGAAATCAGCCACATATACAACATCCTTTCACAAATCCCCCCTCCGCGTTAGCCGCGGCGGGGGTTTGGCGCTGCCGCCCCCCCACTCCCCTGAGCGGGGAAAAGATGGGGACGCGGGGTGGGGATTTCGGCCGCACAGGCCGGCAGGGAGGCAGGGCCCCCGTTGTGAAGCAACGGGGGCAGAATCAAGCACGCCCGGGAGTCTCGCGAGACCAGCGAGATCCCGGGCGCCATTTTAGATCCCCCGCTTTGGCGCCGCATTCGCGCGGCTAGAGCAGGGGGGTAAGACGTTCCAGCACGAGCAGCCGGCTCGAGCAACAGGCCGGCTCGTGCGCGGGACAAATAGAGTGGTGTGAGCTGTCGGAGGGAGCAGGGCAGGGCAGGGCAGACACAGCCCCCCCCCCCTTAAAAAAGCGGGCATAAGCAGGCAAGGGCAAGTATAACAGGCCCCACCAAGTGGTCAAAGCCCCCTACCACGTGGTCCCTGAAGGGTGAGGAAGGTGACCAACGGGACAGGGGCCACCGAACAGGCCCAACAGGGTCTGGTGATCCCCCCCCCCGGGCTCGTTGGGGGTGTGAGGTTGGCATGGACACCCCCCCCGCCCCCAACAGGCCTGTTGTGGAGACTATCCACAGGGCCCTGGTGTGAGCCCCCCACGGGGTTGCCGGGCAAGCCCTACCCCCTGTGGGGTTAGGCCCAACAGGGCCCTTTGGGCCGGGTGTCGCCCAGCCTGTGCATGGTGTAATAGGGTGGAGGGGCTAGGAAAGGCATAACAGCCTACTGGTAAGCGCTGGGGACAAGGCACTACAAGGTGTAGCACAGTGCCGGCCTGGTTGCAAGAATACCAGGGGTTTGGGTGCGAAGGCCCAGGAACAAGGGTAATAAGGGCCAACAGGAGCAAGGTTATAAAAAGGGTGAAGGTGTTTCCCTGATAGGGATAGTTGAGAGTGATGCCTCCCAAGAAACGAGGGGCAAAGAAGACCCCCCCGGCAAAGAAAAAGGGACCTGTTCAAAAGGGGACAGGACAGAAGGGGAAAGGAGATGATGGGGCGCATCAGGCTGAAGTCCTGCGAGCAATGCAGGAACAGTTGGCAGGGTACCAGTCGCGCATAGAGGAGCTGGAGAATGCACAGGAAAGAAGGGGATCAAATGAGCATTACACCGAGGCCGAGGCGGGTTTAGGAGACTCATCAGGGGGGAGGGGTAATAGTTCCACGGTAACCAGGGGAACCACCCGCCTGGGGAGGCGCTGCGCGGTTCCATCTCGTTACAGGGACGATGAACCAGGACCCAGCAGGAGGAGAGAGGATTCGTCACCCATACCCATAGCTTGGAGCGACCCCCCGCGAGACGCCAGGCAAGGGGCGGAGGACAGGCCAGAAGGGATGCACCACAGACACGGGGTTTCAGGAAGCTACACGGGCGAACGGTGGTCCAGGGGGGACCCAGAACAGCGTACAGGTGAGGAATGGGGTGACCCGTGGGGTGAAGAAGGTAATGGGCAAGGGAACACGGAGTGCTACCGCCCCCACCCATTAGAATCCACGGTTGGCAGGGGCACTCTGGAATGGGGTTGCCGGGGCCAGACATGGCAGGGGGTGGGTGGTACCCCACCTGCATATGGGCAACCACACCCCGTCCACTGGGGGGGGTGTTCAGGTGGCACAGACCGGGGTTACACGGCGGCAGCCCAAATTTGGGGGGCCCCACAGTGCTGTGGATGCGCAGTGAACCACTGCTCGTCGAGTAAGGGTGAGCCGCGCCCCCTTTCAGGAGGGCACGCGGACGTGTCTGCCCCCCTAGGGGAGCATCTCCTTCAGGCGACTAAGGAGAAGATCTGGAGCGGCGAATACATCGACATATTCGCCCTCCTTTTTAGTGACCCAATCCCGGACCCTAACGACAAGGAGGAGACGAAAGATAAGGAGAGGTTTAAGAGGCCGAAAGCAGAGAGGTCGTGGTCCAACTGGACGGCGGCCTACACAATATATATGGGAGTAACATTGATTAAATTCCCAGACCGGGGCCTGGAGATGCTTAAGTACTCGGATATAGTACGAAGGGCATTCGACACCGGGGGCCCCGGTGCCTGGCTGCGCTATGACGAGTCATTTCGTCGTAGGGCAGCCAACAACCCCAGAATAAGGTGGGACGTTCACGCACCAGATATCTGGTTAGAGTGCATTAGCTGCACTAGGTATACCCCACGGTCTGATAGCGGACATGTCCTCACCAGACCGGCGAATGCGCAAGGGGGAACGGCGGCTGGCCGAGCACGACAGTCCCCAGTGGGACCAACTTGCTGGGATTTTAATGATGGAGGGCGGTGTTTTCGTGCCCAGTGCAGATTTAAACACGCATGCACCCAGTGCGGCGGTGATCATTCTGCCTCAGCATGCTCCCGTTTCCGCCAATACGGAAACAGAACGCGGGGGCGGGCAAACAACAGACAGGGGGCCACAGGACAGGGCGGGCCCTCAGCAGCGGTGGGCAAGGTCCCCAACCCCAGTATGTCATAAGGCATTAGAGGCCGCTATCCAAGATTATCCCGATAGGGTAATCGCAAAGTATGTTGTGGAGGGATTCGAAAAGGGTTTCAGGATCCCAACAGTAGGCCCGCGGTATCACCTGGGGGCAAGGAATTTGAAATCCGTTCTTGGAAACGAGGATATCGTGCAACAAAAAATCGCCAAGGAAGTGAAGGAGGGTAGAATCCAGGGCCCCTTCGAGTCCTTGCCGATGCCAACCCTGCGGATATCCCCCTTGGGAATTGTACCAAAAAAGACCCCGGGGGAATTCCGCATGATTCACCACTTGTCCTATCCCAAGGGCGAGTCGGTGAATGATGCAATACCTATAGAACTTTGTTCGGTGCGGTACGCTTCATTCGACTCGGCAGTCGAAATGGTGCGTGCCTGTGGAGCATCTGCCCTCCTCGCGAAATGTGACATCAAATCGGCATTCCGCCTCCTGCCTGTACACCCCGACGACTTCGAGCTGTTGGGCATGGAGTTCGGGGGCCAGTACTACTTCGACAAGGCGATGCCCATGGGATGTTCAATCTCATGCGCGGCCTTCGAGAAGTTTAGTACGGTATTGGAGTGGGTCACGCGCCAACGAGCGCGTGGCGGCCGTATCACACACTACCTCGATGATTTCCTCTTCGCGGGAAGGGCGGGCACCTCAGAGTGCGAGCAGGCAATGCTGGCATTTCAAAGGGTGGCAAGGGACATAGGGGTACCTTTGGCACACGAAAAGACGGAAGGCCCAACATCCAAACTAACCTATTTGGGCATAGAGCTCGACACGGAAATGTCCCTTTCGAGACTCCCAGAGGACAAATTGAGGATGCTGAGGGAGGCGGTATGCAGAGTGGGGGGAGCGAAGAAGGTGACAGTCCGTGAATTGCAGTCACTCCTAGGCAGCCTTAATTTCGCCTGCCGGGTCGTTGCCCCTGGGCGAGCATTCATGTCCCGGTTGTACGCCCTGGTAGGGAGCGACCGTCCCCCGCATCACCACATCCGGGTGACAGCGGAGATGAGGGAGGATTTGGCTACCTGGGAATCCTTTCTGGCGAGCTACAACGGGGTCAGTTTCTGGCGGCATCGACTCCTGGTGGAGGCGGAGCTCCAGATACACTCGGATGCAGCAGGGGGGCACGGTTTCGGGGTTTATTTCCGGGGAAAGTGGTGCGCGGCCCCCTGGCCGGCCCCATGGGTGGAACGCGGGATAACACGGGACCTCACATTCCTGGAATTTTTTCCCATCGTAGTGGCAGTGTATTTGTGGGTAGCTGAATTCGCCAACAAGAAGGTTTTATTTTGGTGTGATAACATGGCGGTCGTCCATGTTGTCAACAAGTTGTCTTCCAGATCGCAGAGGGTCATGCGGCTGGTGCGGGCATTTGTCCTCAAATGTTTGAGAGCAAATATCTTATTCATCGCCAAGCACGTGCCGGGGATTGCCAATGGCATCGCCGATGCCCTTTCTCGATTTCAGGCAGACCGCTTCCGCCAGCTGGCCCCCGAGGCCAACGAGGAACCCGACCCGTTTCCGAGGGACTTGTGGCGCCTTGGATTGTAGAGCTTTACCAGGCAGTGCAGGGATCCCTCGCGCCCAGAACCAGGCTGGCGTACGAGAAGGCGTTCAGCGAATTCCAGGAATTCAGGTGTCAAAAGGGGTGGGACATAGGCTTCCCCATAGCCGAGGGGTGCATCTTACAGTACGCCATGCAGTTGCGGGCAAGGGGACTGGCTCCGGGCACAATCGCAGGGAGAATATCGGCCATCACGTTTACGAGCCATTTGGCCGGACACCCCTCCCCTGATAACGGTTTCTTCATGAACCGTTTGAAGGAGAGTTGGGCACGCCAAGTTCCACCTAGTCAGGATACCAGGGCCCCAATCACGCCGCCAATATTGTTGGCCCTGACTGAGGCACTGGAAAAGGTCTGTTTTTCCAGTTGGGAATGCGATCTTTTTACCGCAGTTTTCCGTACTGCCTTGTTCGGAGCCTTTCGTATTGGCGAGATGGTAGCCGACTCCAAAAGAGACAGGTCAGATAGAGCATTACAGTTCCGGGACGTGTCGTGGCACGGCGATACCCTCATCTTGCATCTCAGACGGTCCAAGACCGATCAGAGGGGAAAGGGACGGTGGGTTAGGTTGCGCCCAGCCGGGGACCCCCGTATATGCCCCGTCGGGGCAATGAGGACATATCTGGGGTCTCGCCCCAGGGTTACGGGATTACTTTTCCTACACGTTGACGGTTCCCCCCTGACACGGTATCAGTTTGGGGCGGTCCTGAGCAGATGTGTGAGGTTGACAGGGCTTGACCAAGGGAGCTATAGTGCCCACTCGTTCAGGATAGGGGCGGCATCAGTGGCAGCAGACATGGGCTTATCGGGCGAAAGGATACGGGCAATAGGGAGATGGAGATCGTCAGCCTACCGAGCATATATAAGGGAAACCAAACCACGTGTCAGTCGACCCGGCCTAGCATCCACGATGAGTTATTGACCTATATTATATCTTTTGCAGAAGCACCAGTGAGACGAGAACGATGCGTTGTGTGGATCATCGGACACAGCATCGTCCACTGGGCAGGGAAGAAGGCCGCACGCAGCGGGTGGGGTACCCAGCTGGGCCTCAGTGATCGTGCTAGTATTTTCTGGTTAGGCAGGAGGGGGATGCTATGGGAGCAACTCCTTCCGATGTTAACAGGGGCACGAGACACCTGCCCGGCACCCGAGGTGCTGGTTATTCACCTTGGGGAAAACAACCTCCCCAGAGTAACAGGGCTGGGCCTGACAAAACAGGTAAAGAAGGACCTGAAGGTAGTTCAGGACAGGTTCCCGGCATGCACCATTATATGGTCGGATATGCTTCCTAGGAGGGTTTGGGCCACAGCGGAGCGCCCAGGTCGGGTCGACCGGGCCAGACGGAGAGTTAATACCGAAATCGGGAATTGGCTACGGCAAAGAGGGGGGCAGGTGATTAAGCACGTTGATATCCGGTACGATAGGGACGAACTTTTCAGAGGTGATGGTGTGCACCTATCAGATGCGGGATGCGAGTTGTACCTTGGGGTCCTGAAACAACAGTTGAGGATGTTAATCGGAGTTTTTGGTGTGGCGGAAAACCAGCCAAGCGAAGCTGGCGGTTTTGGTGGCGAGGGGCAGAGGGAAGCCCAAAAGTTTGGAAGTTACAAGGTTTGAATTTCTAAGTTAGAAGAGCATGGGTAGCAGCATCTCCTTAAGAGATGGGAAGGTCCATGGCATAGTCGCCACAGTGCGGCCCACTGTATGGCCAACCCGAAGGGAGAGACGGACGGCCGCACCTGCTGGGAGGAGCATCTGCCAAGCAGCGGGTAACGGTGTTCTCAACCTTTGCTGAAACTAACCCCAGACATGGGGCAGGCACGAACAACCCGCCCGGCCTGGGGAAACCCGGGGGACGAGGCAGGGCGTAAATTTATAGGAAAGAAGGAACAGGAGGTTACCCTCTCAATTAATGGGAAATGGGAAAGAGGTACGCACAGAGTGCGGGGACTGAGAGGAGAGGGGACCTCCTAGAAGGGGGTGGTTAATTAGCAGTTAGCAAGGTTTATTAGAGATAAGGACCCCAGTTCCGGAAGGGGGGGAGGCGGGAGGTGTGCCCCCATCCCCCCCTTCCGTTTGTTAATATTAAATAAAGAGTGCGGCCGTTTTAATCCCACTAAGCGTGTCCTCGTCTTTATTTGGGGGTGCGCCGACAAAGTAAGGTTGTCTCCTCTCATGGTTTGACCCTGAGACTCCCATAGGCTAAAATGGGAGCCTTGGGGTCAAGTCACAACAAGTGACAAACCTACATAAAAGCTAAACTTGAGCCTCAACCTTCGGATTTCCTTTTGAAAGCTCTACTATTTGGACCACAGAAGAAATAGCTGGTTGCTGTTTTAATTCAACCACTTATAAAGGATGTTTCATATTACCTGAAGTTAACAACTGTTTGGGTGCTTTCTCATGTCACAAGTAGAGTCTAAGAGTCACAGAAACCACACAATGGAGTTATTTGTGGTATCCAGACTCAGAACTGGACACATCATTTCCTTGTGTATAAATACAAGAGAAATCGTGTGAGGATAAGATATAACAAAAAACTCTGTAGTGACCCACTATGGGACTACTTTCCACAGTTTTCATAGCTTCTAGTGGTGATGTCTGAAACCATTTGTTAGGATGCTGTATTTGCATTAGTAGCGTGGCTAGGTAGCTATGCTTTGGGGCAGACATGCTAAGTCATGGACTCTTTTCTTTCTTCTCTAATAGCTTACTTATAAAATAGGGTGAAAGCTCCCAGTTCCTCACTTCTAGAGCAAGGCTGAAGCAAAATCAATTATGTATATAGGAAATCAGTGGAAGTAAGAATCAAACATACAACTTCCTATGCCTCAGCTAAGGAATATTTCCGAAGGCTGCAGAAGATCCGTGATAGGTGCTACATTTTGGTGCTATTTAGGGCTGTTACAGCCACCAAAATTAAGGCACAAACTGTCCTCTGTGCCCCTAGTTCATGGGCATGTGTCCATTCTATCCTCTCTATTTCCCCATTTTTTTGCAACAGCCCAAATACAAAGAACGGGGTCTATGTCTGTTTCAGCATTAAGAGGGAATATAAATATTTCAGTTTTTATTTAAGTATAATGTTCCATCAAGAACTAGTGCCCTGATCCAAGGTGCATATGCACACAGACCAATGCTACCCTTGTGCACACATACACAGCCGTGCACATGGTGCCCTGGGCAAAGTCCCCTGCCTCCTGGTTGCACCAACACTCTACAGAGGGAGAGTTAGGGCTTCAGCAGTGGATGCTGGTGATGGCACAAGCAGGAAGCAGAGGACTTTGCTTAGGTTACCATACACATACACAGCGTGTGCGGGCATGACCTGGGTCCATGGCCTTCCGTGACCAACTCATATACCTGACTGTTGTTCAGCCTTTGATCATCCTATCACTTTAACCTTCCCCAAGCTCCAGTCACCCAAATCTAGCAATTCTCTTTATAAACTGCATATTCTTGAATCAAGTAGATGTTCTCCACTATGGCATTTATGTGCCCTTTCTATAGCATGGTATAAAGATTCACACACTGCAGTCCAATATAATCTTGTTAGAAATGTAAGTTTAGAACTGAGAACATATCTGGTAAAAATATACATTTGTTTCGCAAATGGCATAACAAGAACACCAGCATTTATTATTTGCCAGACTCACACTAGAATATTCCATGCACCCTCCCATACCCACTTCACTGCTGCATGATCCCAGCACCTCAAGTGAACCAGTCAAAGGCCCAAGGAGTGACAAGTGGTGCATTCAATGTTCCTCTTCTTTTTTGGTAGTGTGGCTGCAGGTGCCTCAGACTTTATGGTGTTACAACTCATGTGCAGAAGAAAGTGTCAGAAAGATATTTTTCTGTATGGCATAATTCAACACAAGTTCAGGCCCTGGCAAGAATTCCCTAGGAAAATAGTCAGAATGCAAACCAGAAAGATGCTGCAACTTTCTCTGAAATGGAGAAAGCAGGCATCCCTTCCTGTCACTGCCTGGGACATAAGAGGTGAAACTAGACAGACTATTGTCTGACTCTGTGCTAGACCCCATATGACCTTGGCCAAGGATAAAGACTTGCTTGATTATTGCACATATGTCCAAAAGGTCAAGTGTAGGTCTTCTTATGTCCTCTCCTCACCCGCATGCATTCACATGGAGGATTAGCTACGCTCTAGGTGGCAGACATTCTTGTATGATCTAATTTCTTTTCCAGATAAATCTCTAGGTGACACTTTCCCCATAAACTTAATTGACTCAAATTTTTGAACTTGTTTGCACTCCTCCCAGCTACTATTGAAATTATAACTCTCCTTCTGCATCACTTCATACTACAAAGTGCACAGAATGTAAATCCTACTTGTCAGATCTCTGCCCTGAACTGCTCTTTTCTAATCTTATACCAGTTTTAATCTACTTTGCATCTGGTCTTTATAAATGAATTGTTACCTTATTAGATTTTATGCTGAAGTGCAACAGAAGAACATATATAGGGTGTTTTTTTCCCCATACAAGATGGGAGCACCCTGGAGCAGCCACACAGGTGGAAAGAGTTGGAAGCCCAGCAAATGGGTAGCCTCCCACACAGTGTAGCTGGGCAAAGGGGCAGCCGCCTCTCATCCCTCCCACTCTGGCAGAGCCTGGGAAGCCCAATACATAGGCAGGACCCTGGAATTCTGCTGCAGCGGCAGCAGGATTGGGCCTGGAGGAAGTGCCTGGTGGCCACCAGCCGGTTGATGGAACAGAGGGGGGTGGAGAGGCACCACCACAGTTAACCTGGACATTTGCAATGGCTGCACATGCTCCAACAGAAGAGCAGTGACCCTGTGGTTGCCCATTATCCCGTGGTAGCCACATATTGCCCACATGGCATGCTTCACATTTCCTGGGCTGATGCTATGTGGAGCCACTCTGGGGCACCCCTGGGTTGAACATCTTGCAGGCACCTTTCAGATGGGCAGGTGAATCTGGAGCATATCTGGGGCAACGTCTCATCTGTTAACATCCATAGTTGTACAGCTACAGAACTGCCATATATGTAATGTGTTCAACAAATGCAAACAAAATTGTTGAGTTTGCTTTTATGAAGTGATGCTGGATTCTATTTTCTAAAGTGCAGTATATGCACTATGTAAAGTTACATACTCTTGTCCCTTATCAATCTTTCTAACATGTTCTTCATAGTTCAAAGCAAATTTGCAGGTTTCTCGTTTCTGGAATATTTTGTTCTTGCATTAACTACCTCCCAGTCCTTTGTCTTTAGTGCTATAAATACTGTTGCCAAAGGCTTTCCCATTTCACTTGTTACTTTCTGAAAAATCCTAGGATGTAATTTATCTGACTCCAGGGCTGCTATTTTGTCAAGTCTATTATCCATTGTGGCAGCGTATTGAGCTCGCTTGCCATTCCACTTCACTCTGGCC
Source organism: Sphenodon punctatus (assembly GCA_003113815.1). Classification (NCBI taxonomy): domain Eukaryota; kingdom Metazoa; phylum Chordata; class Lepidosauria; order Sphenodontia; family Sphenodontidae; genus Sphenodon; species Sphenodon punctatus. Next base: position 529,281 of record QEPC01013419.1, read on the forward strand.
CTCCTCACTTTCCATCTCTCCTTCAAAAGATCTCTTTGTTTCCGGAATGCTACATTCTACTTCTTCTAGTGAGACCAAGAATTCATTTATGTCTTCAGCAATATCTGGCTCATTTGTCTCAACCATTCAGTGCTTGTACACCAATGACCTTCCTGCCTCTCTAACTATTTGTTTTCTTTTTGTGCATTTACCATGCTTGTCTCTTGTTCGTTTTCACTTCTTTTGCTATTTTTATGTCATTTAAACATCAGCAGTATGTTTCTTGCTTGTTTTAATACACATTCATTTAGTTCAGGTCTGCATCATTTTCTATCATTCTCCTTAGTAATAATTTATATGTCCAGCCTGACAGCACCTTTTCCTTAATTACACTCTGAAATTCCTTATTCTGCTGTATTTATGACAACTAGACACAAACCTTTGTGCATGAATATAATTGTCTCACTTGGAAAACGTTACAGCCCATTATTGTTTCTTTCTCCTAAGAGTTTTGTTTCCCTCACCTTTAAATTGTTTTATTCCTAAATCAAAAACAGATTCTTACCACTACTTTCTAAGGCCTTCCATTCTCCTCTCTTTTCCAAAAATGAAGTGTGTTAATGAATTGAGGTCTTCTGGCCATATTCCTATCAGGTTTAATTCAATTATGCCATCACCATGCATTTACATATGGCTACATTATGCTTTCACTCTTCCTGTCCTGTAAACTTAACACCAACATTATGCATTTCTCTACAGCTGATTTAGCCAATTAAGCCTCACAACATCTCTGTGGGAGGTTTCATTACCTCCATTTTAATAAACAGGAAATGAGACACTGCATGGGTTAGAGGTTTGGCCACCGTGATCTGGATAGTCTGAGATAGAACCAGGAGGAGAATCCAAGTCTCCTAACTGCCTCGCCTTGTTTTTTAGCCACAAGACATTTCTTTCTGAGTTGTTGTGCAGTGCTACCATGATATTAGTAAGATTTCTTGTTTTATCTCTTAGGTGGTTACATTCAGTGATGGCTGAAGAAACCGTGCTGTATATGCAGTCTGGAAAAGTTCACAAAGTACATTTGAACCCTTCCAGGTAAAAGTAATTATGGGTAGAACATCAGCTGAGTGGTGTGCCTCAGTAGATCCCCTTTGACCTCAATGGATCATACTCAGTGATGACCTAGTTCAATGTTTTTTCATCCTCTGTTTTGTGGAATTATTAAATCTCTATTTTGTCACCCACAGTAGCCAGAGTCATCCCTACATCAGGCCCCGCCCCAAGCAGCACCTGCCTCCTCGAATGAAGGGCCCTCTAGCCATGCCTGCATTGGACCCCATGTAGTGTCTGCCTCCTCAGATGATGAGTCCTTCAGCTATGCCTGCACTGGCCCCCTGGCAGCACCAGACCTGCTGCCATGGAGACTGCTGTGGCCTTAGCCAATCAAAAATGGTCCTGAAGGGGGCACTGTGGGACAGGAAGCACTCAGCAATTCCTTTTCTTCCTGTATAGAAGAGGCAAACAACAAGCTATCAGTAGCTTAACAACATACTTTCCCTGGTACACCCCACCTATCCTCTTCATCTACCAGCCTCCCTCCTTCCTGTGTGCTGCCCACTGCCTTGATCTGTAACCACTATTGCCTGTACTAACTGGCTATCTGGCCTGACCTGTGCTCTGCCTTGACTATGCCTCTGCTCAAACCCTTTGCTGACACCAATGCTAACTGTCTACCTGGCCTCACCTGCGTTCTGCTTTACTATGTCTGCACTCAAACCCTTTGCTGCATATTTTTGAGTACATGGATACTCATCTGGACTCTCAAAGTACCCAACAAGCACAAGACCCCTTGAAAAGAATAGGGTTGTGCCAACAAGTGAAGTGAATAGGGTTGTGCCTAGGATTTCTGCCAGGGATCCTAGAGCATCTCAGGTAGCATGCCTGGGTGAGGTCTCTGCTGGAGATCCTGGAGAGCCAGATTTGAAACCCTATCAGGTTGTGACTGGGCTAGGATGGACCATTGGTCTGACTCAGTTAGGCAGCTCCTTATAGTCTTAGATATAGCAACTGAGAACCAAGTAAGTCATCTCAGGTGTAAACCTCTTGACTACAATCCTAACTCCACTTATTCCATGTTAGTCCCAGGCCTGCTCTGCAGTAAGTGGAGTTACCATTATTGTATTTGACAAGCCTTTCTGCTTGTGTGACCCCATTTTGAGACTTATATATCATTCTGTGACCCCCCACCCCGTGGCAGGAACAAAAACCAAGTATAGCAAATGTCAATCAGAATCACAAACAGATGGTGTGACCCCACTTGTGGTCCCAACCAACAGCTTGGGAGCCTTTACTTTGAGGGATTGGGCTCCCAATCCAATCAAAACTGTCACATGACAAATGTTGTTTTGATGCATGTAGACTGCGTGTACCCTGATGAAGAACTCAAGCCTGAAACAATGATTTCCCCACTCAACGCATCTAGAGAGCAGTTTGCCAATTTATAATTCTCCAGGTAAACTCCCCCTTTCCCCTTCTGAATCGATGTATATAAGAATATTTTCCTAATGGGCTTAGAATACGTCAGCAGTACTTTCCAGCAAACTAGCCATTGCCGCAGTACTACTTAATAGGGATGGGCGAATGGAATGTGGTTCGGCTGTTCGGTCGTTC
>QEPC01013419.1:532396-542483 GCA_003113815.1 Sphenodon punctatus
CTCACTATCTATGAGCATTTTCAAATGCAATGATAGCCTACTGGAGTCTGTATTTGGTCCGTGCATCCCCCACTCAGCCCCAACTCACAGGTTTAGTGTGTCTAGCCTAACAGAAACCAGCAGCCCCCTGCATGTATTTCATGCACTTGTGGGTAGCCCTCATTGGAAGCACCAGTGAGAGTGAGAGCAAAGAGAAGGGCAGGCAGCAGTCATCCCTTGGATGCTCTAGAATTTTTGCACACAACTCTATGGTGCTGGCAGACCTGAATGCGTGGAGGTGCTGCATGCAATCTAATTGACGAGGCGTGGACATGTGGGCGCACAGTCTGCGCACAGTCGGCTATTGTCTCGTTTGTTAACGCACTATGCGTGACTCCTTTGCAGTTATCATCCTGTAATAATAGGCTCTGTTTCTAAGGCACACCCTGTTCTCATGAGGATGTCCTTTTCATTTGAGAGATGTCTACAGGGATGTGCTGCTTGATTGCTATATTGAATCAAGGTATAAACACTATCAGAAACCATTTCAGTTTTCTTGTTTGAATATTCTGTTCAAATTATTACATCTGTAATCTTACAGCCATAACTTGTGTTTCAAGAAGTATCAGTGCATTCTCATGACTTCATTTAATTAGCAAACAGTTACCACTTTAAATATGCAGATTTTATTTCTACATGGCATTCTTCTGCAAGAAACGGACAAAACTCCAGTATTCTTTATGCTTCTTTCTCCATATTTCTAGGCTACTTAAGCAACTCCACTTTTCCTTGTCTGTCTAACTCCCACACTTCCTTCTGTTTCAAAGAGTTGCCACATACACATAGGGAGGAGGCATCTGAATGGTTTAAGAAGTGGAAGACCTACGGACAGGCATGGTTTTGATGGGTAGGCAACGTAGGTGTAAACTTAGGGTGCCAAATTTCAGAGGGTGGCAAAGTGAACCAGGAGTGCTCTCTTCTCCATCCAGAGAACAAGTACGGAGTCGTGGGCTTGTGCTAGAGTCAGGGAAGGTGCTACTGATTTGTGTTTCTGCCCTGTTAAATGGGCTGGATTGTGCATGGGAAAAGGAGTACTCCTGGTTCATCATTTGGTGTGGGAGAGGGGTAGGGTGGAGAAGGGTTGGGAGGGTGGTGGTGTGTTTGTGTTTATGTTTTTTGGTTTTTAGGATTTATGATGTTTGAAAATGTTAAAATTGTTTTTTTATATTTTTATATTGCTGTTAGCCGCTCTGAGCCGCTGAGGCGGGGAGAGCAGGATATAAATTTTGTTAAATAAAAATAAATAAAATAAATAAGGCATTTTCACACAAGACACTCTCCACCCACTACCCACCCACTATACATGTTGCAGGGCTACAGTGTTGCCCTAAGAGTGGCCAGTAACATGTATAGTGAGTGGGTGGTGGGTGGAGAGTGTCTTGTGTGAAAATACCCATAGTTATTGATCAGGGAAGCAGTACTCCCACCCATTCAGACGGGTGGGAGTACTGCATGTCCACCCAATGGACGCGTGTGCAAACACCTGTTTAAAAGTGGCGGTGGGTGGGTGTATTCTCCCGCAACCCACGCATCTCCACTCATCTCCCCGCATGGAGAAACCCAGGTTTTTTTCTGGTTGCTCCATGCGGGGGCATGAATGTGTGGGTGTGGGCGCACACTCAGCACACCCCCATTCCCTCCTCTGTGAATGCCCCCACCAGAAGTCCATGTGCGCTCCACCTGGTTCCTCCCTGTTGGGCACATCAAGGTGCAAGCACTCACAGTACATTCACAGTGCAAGCAACGAGGTTGAGGTTGCAGCAGTATTCTCTATCCTTCCTAGTGTAAGATTTGACCTTGTGGGGTGAGGAGGAACGTATTAATATTTCAGAGAGGGTTGAAAAATTGGTAAAGCCAGTCCTGTCTCAGGGTGAAGATATCTAGCTCCTCACCACCTTTTAAATGGTACTTTCATAGTGTTGCCACTGATGCACTCCCAGAATACAGGACACGGGGTGGGGGCGCTGGTGTTGACAAGCTGTGGCTGGGACCATCGATGAGCTGGACTCTGTAGCGGTCCCGGCTGGGACTTGTCATTTACAAAGACCAGTGGCCGCTTCCCCCACCAGTGCCTCCTCGACACTGAGGCAGGGGGTGGGGGTGGGAGTGACCTTTGAAATTTCCAGGGCTGGGCTGGGAACGTTGCGAACATTGCAGCAACTGCAGGTCCAGGATCCCTTCCCGACCCTCACACTGACTTGCCTTCAAGTCCACACTGCCGAAGGTACTGTTCTTGCCAAGAATTCATGAGATCATAACTTCTGGGGGTGGGTTGTGAAAGTGGCCAGTACCGGCAGTGGTTGGAAAATACCAGACAAAAACACACTTGGAACGGACAAGGGACAAACCCTTCAAAAATGAGTTAAGGAAGAAGGGATGGCATTGGAGGGCACATCCAAGCCACTCCTATCTGTTGTTATGGTTAATCAGTTGTGTTTTGGGGCACTGGACCTGAATTGCCGTTGGGCAATTACCCCACCAGCTTAATTCATAATTCCAACTTGAATAAAGAGTGCCGCCATTTAAATCTAATAATGTTGTCCTTGTCTTATTCTGGATGCACCGACAAATGTTATCACAGGGTCTTAGGTCAGCATTCAACAAAGGTGGAAGAGCATGACCAACTGCATCAACATTTCACTGGAGTGGAGTTTTCCCTTCCAAGTACAGAGGAGCTCCTGAACCTTATTTAGCTTGTAGCAAATCAGGAATTACCAGTCCAATGTGATGACTAAAAGTTATATAAGTTCTAATATTTCAATTCATCTGCATATTTTAAAGTTCACGGAGTGCCTAAAGCAGGCAATTTTCAAGTTGGTTTGATTTGTCTGCCATAGACTTTCAAACTGGGCATCTGAGTAAGCTAAAAGGCTGCAGAAGTGACCACAGAGCCTGCCAAAATAGCCAACACCTGACAGCCACGAGGACCCAGGAGCAGTGAGATAAAGGGAGGGAATAATTACTCTGTTTTCTTCTCTTCCTGATACCGCTCCCCCTCCATTCTGCAACTCCTTCATCCTAATCTCTTTAAGTAAACCTGCTTGGTTTTGCACAGTCCTGTTTTTTGATGCAGTTGGTCATGCTCTTCCACCTTTGTTGAATGCTGACCTAAGACCCTGTGATAACATTTGTCGGTGCATCCAGAATGAGACAAGGACAACATTATTAGATTTAAATGGCGGCACTCTTTATTCAAGTTGGAATTATGAATTAAGCTGGTGGGGTAATTGCCCAACGGCAATTCAGGTCCAGTGCCCCAAAACACAACTGATTAACCATAACAACAGATAGGAGTGGCTTGGATGTGCCCTCCAATGCCATCCCTTCTTCCTTAACTCATTTTTGAAGGGTTTGTCCCTTGTCCGTTCCAAGTGTGTTTTTGTCTGGTATTTTCCAACCACTGCCGGTACTGGCCACTTTCACAACCCACCCCCAGAAGTTATGATCTCATGAATTCTTGGCAAGAACAGTACCTTCGGCAGTGTGGACTTGAAGGCAAGTCAGTGTGAGGGTCGGGAAGGGATCCTGGACCTGCAGTTGCTGCAATGTTCGCAACGTTCCCAGCCCAGCCCTGGAAATTTCAAAGGTCACTCCCACCCCCACCCCCTGCCTCAGTGTCGAGGAGGCACTGGTGGGGGAAGCGGACACTGGTCTTTGTAAATGACAAGTCCCAGCCGGGACCGCTGCAGAGTCCAGCTCATCGATGGTCCCAGCCACAGCTTGTCAACACGAGCGCCCCCACCCCGTGTCCTGTATTCTGGGAGTGCATCAGTGGCAACACTATGAAAGCACCATTTAAAAGGTGGTGAGGAGCTAGATATCTTCACCCTGAGACAGGACTGGCTTTACCAATTTTTCAACCCTCTCTGAAATATTAATACGTTCCTCCTCACCCCACAAGGTCAAATCTTACACTAGGAAGGATAGAGAATACTGCTGCAACCTCAACCTCGTTGCTTGCACTGTGAATGTACTGTGAGTGCTTGCACCTTGATGTGCCCAACAGGGAGGAACCAGGTGGAGCGCACATGGACTTCTGGTGGGGGCATTCACAGAGGAGGGAATGGGGGTGTGCTGAGTGTGCGCCCACACCCACACATTCATGCCCCCGCATGGAGCAACCAGAAAAAAACCTGGGTTTCTCCATGCGGGGAGATGAGTGGAGATGCGTGGGTTGCGGGAGAATACACCCACCCACCGCCACTTTTAAACAGGTGTTTGCACACGCGTCCATTGGGTGGACATGCAGTACTCCCACCCGTCTGAATGGGTGGGAGTACTGCTTCCCTGATCAATAACTATGGGTATTTTCACACAAGACACTCTCCACCCACCACCCACTCACTATACATGTTACTGGCCACTCTTAGGGCAACACTGTAGCCCTGCAACATGTATAGTGGGTGGGTAGTGGGTGGAGAGTGTCTTGTGTGAAAATGCCTTATTTATTTTATTTATTTTTATTTAACAAAATTTATATCCTGCTCTCCCCGCCTCAGCGGCTCAGAGCGGCTAACAGCAATATAAAAATATAAAAAAACAATTTTAACATTTTCAAACATCATAAATCCTAAAAACCAAAAAACATAAACACAAACACACCACCACCCTCCCAACCCTTCTCCACCCTACCCCTCTCCCACACCAAATGATGAACCAGGAGTACTCCTTTTCCCATGCACAATCCAGCCCATTTAACAGGGCAGAAACACAAATCAGTAGCACCTTCCCTGACTCTAGCACAAGCCCACGACTCCGTACTTGTTCTGTGGATGGAGAAGAGAGCACTCCTGGTTCACTTTGCCACCCTCTGAAATTTGGCACCCTAAGTTTACACCTACGTTGCCTACCCATCAAAACCATGCCTGTCCGTAGGTCTTCCACTTCTTAAACCATTCAGATGCCTCCTCCCTATGTGTATGTGGCAACTCTTTGAAACAGAAGGAAGTGTGGGAGTTAGACAGACAAGGAAAAGTGGAGTTGCTTAAGTAGCCTAGAAATATGGAGAAAGAAGCATAAAGAATACTGGAGTTTTGTCCGTTTCTTGCAGAAGAATGCCATGTAGAAATAAAATCTGCATATTTAAAGTGGTAACTGTTTGCTAATTAAATGAAGTCATGAGAATGCACTGATACTTCTTGAAACACAAGTTATGGCTGTAAGATTACAGATGTAATAATTTGAACAGAATATTCAAACAAGAAAACTGAAATGGTTTCTGATAGTGTTTATACCTTGATTCAATATAGCAATCAAGCAGCACATCCCTGTAGACATCTCTCAAATGAAAAGGACATCCTCATGAGAACAGGGTGTGCCTTAGAAACAGAGCCTATTATTACAGGATGATAACTGCAAAGGAGTCACGCATAGTGCGTTAACAAACGAGACAATAGCCGACTGTGCGCAGACTGTGCGCCCACATGTCCACGCCTCGTCAATTAGATTGCATGCAGCACCTCCACGCATTCAGGTCTGCCAGCACCATAGAGTTGTGTGCAAAAATTCTAGAGCATCCAAGGGATGACTGCTGCCTGCCCTTCTCTTTGCTCTCACTCTCACTGGTGCTTCCAATGAGGGCTACCCACAAGTGCATGAAATACATGCAGGGGGCTGCTGGTTTCTGTTAGGCTAGACACACTAAACCTGTGAGTTGGGGCTGAGTGGGGGATGCACGGACCAAATACAGACTCCAGTAGGCTATCATTGCATTTGAAAATGCTCATAGATAGTGAGGCAAGGGCTCTTCTGAATTAAATTTTTAAAGCAGTATAAATAGGTGTTTACGCAAACACCTACTGGGCACATAATACTTTTACAATCTCTAAATGCGTATGAAAGCAAAGTGATATCAATTTACATATTTTTTTCAAAAAGAGGATCATAGGGATAGCTTTCCTTGTAATTTTTTTTTTAAAAAAATAAGGAAATCCATACACATATACAACTGATAAATTCAGATTTATGTTTGTAGTACCCTGCTTATCCCTGTCCCTGGAACTGCAGAATAATTCTCTTCGGCCACTCTCTGGGTTTTCAGAGTCTTAGGCAATCTCTGCATTAGCTTCCTATTCAGACACTCAGCGATCCTCCTGCACTCATGGGAAACGATATAATAGTCCAATCACAACTTCTCGCCAACTACACAGAGTACCATACTCTAGTGCTGCAGACTCGGGAGAAGAGCTTCCCTGGGGGTGATCTCACAATCATAAGTGTTATACAGCTGTTGACCTGGAGGAACTGCCACTACTAGCCTGGCTCTGTTCTTATGAACAGCAAGAACCAGGGAATAACTTTCTCCTCCCTCTTGTTGCTTTCCCATCTTAAGCACCATTTCTCGCTCAGAAGCCTGGGAGCACAGCCCATGTGCAACTCTTACAGCATTTCCCCATGGTGCTTTCTGGAAGTGATAGCTACTGCAGGATAAACGAGTTAACACATGGTAAACCACTGTCACTGAAGGCAGATGAACCAGGAAGAGATGGTGTATACTGGGAAATGGAGGATTAAACAAAGAAACAGTGCTGCTTTCAACTGGATTGTACCTCTGATTATCTATTCCAGAGTACAATGCAACCTCTCCGGATTAACCACACTTCCTTGGATAGGTAACTACACCTTCCCCTTCATTTAACCCTTCTGCTCATATGAATGAAAGTGAGGGAAATGCAAATTAGGGAGTTATTAATCTAAAGTGATCATGAGAAGAAAACTTTATAGTGGTAAATCTCTTGTCCCTCAATATGTTCATTTTCCAAACATATTTCTAATACTATTTTCTCCTATATCTCACCAATAAAAGCAAGCTGATGTTACTGTTACTGTAGTTTATTACTAATTTGTATTGCAGTTATACCTGGAAGCCCTCAATGTACTTTTTGGTGCTACTGGGGCCTCATTATGCTAGGCACCACTGTAAACATATATAATAAACAGTTAGTTCCTGCTGCACAGAATTTACAACACTATCAAATTCTCCTCTTCATATTTACAATACAAAATTTCACCAAGGGAGGATGTGACAGAGTGGACTTTCGGCTTTCAGATGAGCGTGTCCATCCATCACTCTCAGTCCTGCCCATTTCTGTGGCCCCTGGGAGCATAAATGCAGAAACCCGGACAGTCTGTAGTGGGCTGCTGAAGAATACTGCTTAAGAAGAAGCAGCTTTTCCCATGCAGGACTGTGCTGGGAACTGTCTCAGTGCTGGTAGTGGTAGAGGTGAGGTCATCTAAAGACTATTACCACCCATTACATGGGGAAACTCTTGTTTCGCTAAAAGACATGACACCAAACCCTATGGAGCACTTTCCATGGTTTCTATAAGCCACAGAGCACCCAACCATAGTGCAGTAGAAATGTTGTTAGCAACAATGGGAGCCCCAATGCTAACAAAGCTCCTATGGTTACAGTCAGTTTTAATCTGGATCTCAATTTATTTATTTATTTATTTATTTATTATTTTAATCTATTTATATCCCGCCCCTCCTGAGAACAGCTCGGGGTGGCTAACAATTTTTAAACCATAAAAATATAATCATATAAATTTAAAATAATCATAATAATATTAAAAAACAGGGCTAGGCCACAATAAAACAATAAATAAGGGTAGAAGGAGATTAAAAAAAACCTAGCCCCCCTCCCCAACNACGCATCTAGAGAGCAGTTTGCCAATTTATAATTCTCCAGGTAAACTCCCCCTTTCCCCTTCTGAATCGATGTATATAAGAATATTTTCCTAATGGGCTTAGAATACGTCAGTAGTACTTTCCAGCAAACTAGCCATTGCCGCAGTACTACTTAATAGGGATGGGCGAATGGAATGTGGTTCGGCTGTTCGGTCGTTCTGTTTGAAACCCGAGTTCGGGTTCGATGGTTCGGTTCAGCCTAGTTCGGGTTGGCCGAACTTGGCCGAACAGTCAGAAATAGCACTATCGAAACCGAAACCTAACCGAAACCTAAACTTAGTTTTTTTCCCTGAAAAGTCATTTTTCCTGCCCCTGAACTCATCCGAACACAACCAAACTGTTCAGTCATTCGAGAGTTCTGTTCGGATGTTCAGTTCTGACTTCCGAACAGACCAAGTTCAGTCCAAACTCCAAACATCCGAACCGCTTTCGCCCATCCCTACTACTTAAGCAGCCAGGAACTCTGGGACTGCCTAAGTCACAATTAATAATATTTTACATGACAGGGCAATGCAATAAGTACAAACACCACACAATTCAATGGCATTTCCGCAGTGCAATCATTAGCTAGCTAGCTAGATGGCAAACAGAGTATATATTTCCTCTTATGTATCTTTAAAACAGCTACATCTTTCTTTTTTAAAGGAAGAAAACAACAAACTGCCATTTTATTATATTAAAACTGACATTTTACAATGAATGTTTCCGTCATACTCATGGTCTAAGTTACAGTGAAATCTCCCAAATACAAACATTCAGTTTATGGATGTACTTGTAAATTAAACTACATCATGAACAAAACCTTGTCTGCCTGCCACTACTCCATTTCAACAGCCAACAGAATGTAGTCCTAGTTTTAAAAAATGCTCCCACCTTAAGAGTCACATAGATTTGTTTAAAAGACAATTATCCAAGTTTAAAAGCTGTGTGAACTTAGTTGAAGAGATAATGAGAGGATTTCATGGCATACACAAAGCTAGTTTATCAGATAACTACAGTTTAAATACCACATAAACCTAGTTTAAACAGCAATGTCCACTGGCAACAAACTGCCATTTATTTTTTTAATAGTCAAAAAATACTTTACCCAGATAGGAAGTTATACAGAAATCAATTCTCATCATTTCCATACATACTGCAATTTCCAGAAGATAAATTACACTGTAAATCCCTGACAGAGTCCAGCCATCATGAGTTACCAGAACTTAGGTGACTGTCAAAAAAATATTAATAGAGTCTGTTCTTTTATCAAGTTCCTACAGTAACAGACCTACCTCGGCAGATGGTCCCATTCCCCACATATCCAGGTTTGCAGGTGCAGCTATGTCCCCTGACAGTGTTAGTACAGATTGCATTCTCATCACAGTTGTGCTGTCTGCTGCCACATTCATCATGCTCTACAAAAAACAAAAAAAAATGCAAAAAAGAAAAAGATCTCCTTTTCAGTTTGGTGATCTGACATTTGAAAAGGGAGTTAGAGCTAACAACAACATAGCCACATTGGCTTAACACAGCAGAAAGTTGGATGGGGGAACCCTACCAAGGACTGCTTCAATCTGGGACACTGCCTTATTTGGACTTAATAGGAGAAAGCTTTCTGGAGAGACTACACAGCAGAGCTACCATACAAGTCACAGGAAGACCATCACTGCTGTGAAGATATGTTTCAGCCCCAGTGCCCACCCCACTAAGAGTAATAAGCATAAGCAGAAGATAAGGAGCTATTATGGGCACACTAGCAGCATGATCTTTAAAGGTCTATCAGCACTTCTTTTACAACCGCCCACATGCACAAATGCTTGCTGTGCCAAAGCTTGATGTACAGCATAAAACAGTATTTTACTTTGATAGAGCTCCTTTTATCCCAAGGAATCTCAAAGTGCCTTTCAGACAATGAGCTATAAGTTGCTGTCATTGTTACAGCTAAACTCTCATTAATAGCAGCAGGACTTTTGCTGAAATGTATGGTTCTATATACATAAAAGAATCACTGGCCATTTAATAGTGCTTTGTAGTGACATTAAAAACAGTTCAAAGCACACGTGTGAACAATACTATAGACAGGTTAATTGCAGGGGGACTTTCAGCTACATGGGAATCAAATTTGGCTGGAATAGTAAACCCCTTATTCTTTCCATAGGATGGAAGCCCCAAGTTAGAAATGCTGTTATATCCAAACATGCAATGTCTCCCCAAAAGGCCCCTTGGCCAGCCTTTATAGGCGGCCACCAGGGACCATTGTCGTGGTCCAATGGAGAATGGGGCAAGGAGGGCATGGCTGCACTCTCCCCTTGCAGCAAGCTGACTGCACGGGGTTGTTGCTGGGCAGAGAGCCGGGCCGTGGCGGGAAGAACGGTGG
>QEPC01013419.1:548609-559699 GCA_003113815.1 Sphenodon punctatus
TGTATAGGAAAGGCACTGTTACTGCCATACTGGCTAAATGTTCACAGGAGGAATTTGAGTTGAGCCTGGCTAGGTCAGAAAGCAGGAGGCATTTGGTTTCCCACACCTCCACCTGTTCCACAACCAGTCATGCAAAATCACTCCGTACATGTGCATCAAGACAACCGAGCAATATTTTAATCTGCTCCCTCTCTCCCAACCTTCAAATCCCCCCTAAAAATCTCTCTCTTCTGTCAGGCCTCTAGCTACTCCCCCACTCCCCACTCCCTGACTTCTCACTGATGCTGTCCTTTCACTTAAGAGTTTCATGTAACTATGCTAAGCACATGCACAATTTCATTGATGTATCCTGGGTCATCTCCCCACTCCTCCCCTCCATTGTCTTTCCTAGACTGTAAGCTCCTCAGGGTAAGGACCTGACTGTAATTATGATTGTATAGTGCCAGGTACATTGCTGTCACTATATTATCATCAATCATCATCATCATTTCACACCCATGGACCCGAGTTCAAGTCAGAATCTGAAAAGTCATACCATCATAAAAACTCTTTGTTTAGGATCAAATTAAGGATCAAGTTAATGAGAGTGGGATGCTCCCTGCAGCCCTGTTTTTCCCAAAATATGGAAGCTGAAGGTCTTTACCTAGGATGCTGCTTGCTTTGGTTTTAGACAGACCTTTAGCATTCTCTCACAACATACGAAGTTATTTATGTGAATTAGGGAAAAGTGTCTGGAAGTGATAACAATACATTATTCTGCATACCTCACATCATTATGTGCTCCAACTGAGTTTTGTTTCCTTGTCATTACTGTGTTAACACTGCTGAAAGTAGATAACACCAGTGCCAAGTGTAAATTGGATTATTCAAACAAGACCAAAAAAGTCAGCAATGTCCAGACACCGTGTCTCTGTCACGGCATTCAACTTCTCTGGCTTAACTCCAGCAAGAAGCCACATAAATGGGGTCTGTCACTGAAGTAAACATTCTGCCATTTGAAAAAAATAGGAAATTTCTTACCTGTGAATTTTCCTTCTCCTCCTCTCAGGACATACAAAGGACATCCCTCCCTTCTTCAGGATAAGGATCAACTTGATTGACAGCCTCATCCCGAGGGAGGGCACAGACCACCAATTAGCCCAGGATAAGACTGTCAAAGCTACTTAGGCAACTAACGAAACCAACTGAAACAAATTTGAACCAGAAACCTGCAACAGAACAGGACATTAGAACCCAAACCTCCCCGCCCAAAGGTCAAAAGGTGGCTTCGTCAAAGCGTCTAGTACAATATTCAGTCTCCACATAGGGAACCTGTGATAAACTAATGGTGAGAGGGCTCTGACTGCTTTAATAAACCTTTTGACTAGAGCATGCTTGGAAATGGACGGTAGGTCTGTACAGCCTATGATGCTAGACAAAGGTGAGAGTTGTTTCTTGATAGAATTCGCCTTTAGACCCTTCTCCAAAACTTCCTGTTAAAAAAGAACTTCCAGGTGCTCTGCTGACATGGACTGAAGTTGGCACCGGGAGCACCACTGATTAAATCTGTCCCACTTTCTTCCATAGATTCTGTTAGTCGACTCTCTCCCAGAAGACAATAAGGTATCCAGAAGCGAGCCGGAGTATCCCATAGTTGCTAGTTGTTGCAGTTTTTTCACTTATGGGTGGAACAGTGGGCCTTGGGATAGTAGAACTGGATAAGCCAGGAGGCGGAGTGGTAGTGATGTAGTCAGGCTCATAATTTCCAAGAACCAGGGTCGACGTGGCAACCACGGTGCCACCACAATGACCCGGGCCCTCTGGCGTCGTATCTGCTGCATAACCCAGGGCAGAATTGGAACAGGGGGAAAGGCATACAGAAGTCCCCTCGGCCAGGACATCGACAGTGCATCTATTCCCAGGACTTGTGGGTCTCTGTGCTGTGAAAGAAACAGATGAACCTTGGCATTGTTTGCCGATGCAAACAGATCCATCACTAGCTCTCCAAATGTTTTCTGGATCAGAGTGAATGCTGATGAGGAGAGGGACCACTGTCCTGGATCTGCCACTTGCCGCGTCAGCCAGTTCGCTGTCATGTTGCACTTCCCCACAATGTGTATTGCCCTTATGGAACCCAGTCACTTCTCCGTCCAGCTGAACAGCAACATTGCTTCCTCCTGGAGAGCTCTCGATCGTGATCCTCCCTGGTGGTTGATAAACGCCATGGCCGTAGTACTGTCCGTCCGAATGAGGATGTGTAGTCCTGTCAGGTGATGGGCGAAATGGAGAAGCGCTAGCCGGACTGCCCTCAGTTCCAGTCTGTTGATGTGCCAGATCTTTTCGTCCTCACACCATCTGCCCTGGGCTGAGCTGAAGTTGCAGTGTGCTCCGAACCCCCAGTTGCTTGCATCTGTTGTTGCGATTGTCCTTTCTGGGTCCCTCAGGGGTAGACCCTGCTCCAGGCGACTCAGACAGTACCACCAAACCAACTGCTCTTTCAGCCTGTCTGGTAGTTTGAAGCGAAGATGGGTATTGCTGATAGGGGAGAAGGGAATTTTGTAGGGGCCGTAGATGTAGTCTGGCCCACACCACCATCTGTAAGCAGGACACCATGCTTCCTAGAACTTGTGCGAGAAACATGAGATCCACCAATTCTTTTTCCCAAAGATGCTCCAGGAGTATCCGTAGCTTGTTCACTCTCTCGCCTGAGAGGAACACCCGGTCCTGGCGGGTGTCCAACCATACACCCAGGTGTAGGATGGACATGGATGGAGTCAGGCAGCTCTTGTTTCTGTTGATCAGGAAGCTGTGGCCTTCTAGACAATTAATAGTCAGGCGTATGTTGGTCAAGCTCTGCTCTCATGATGGAGATCTCAGGAAGATGTCATCCAGGTATGCATAGATGTGTATGCCCTGTGTCCTCAGATGTGCTGAAAGGGCTGCCAGGATCTTGGTGAATACCCTGGGTGAGGAAGATAGTCCGAAGGGGAGCGCTCAAAACTGGAAATGTAGATCCTCAACTGCAAACCTCAGGTACCTCCGATGAGATGGTTGTATCGCGATGTGAAGGTAGGCTTCCCATAGGTCGATGGAGGTTAGGAAGTTCCTGGTTGTAGGTATGCTGTGATGGAGGTCAGTGTCTCCATCCTGAACTTCCTGTATCTGACCCTCCTGATGAGAGCCTTGAGATCGAGGATCGGCCGCACATCCACATTTTTCTTTGGGACAGTGAAGAAGATGGAGTACACACTACAGTGCCTCTGAGAAAGGGGTACCAGCTCTGTGGCTCCTATCTCCAGAAGGTGTTGTATTGCCCTCAGGGTCTTGGTCATGTTTCCCCTGACCCTTGAAAGAGGGGATGTGATGAACTTCTCTCTCGGAAGATCCATGAATTCTATTGAATGGCCCTTGGTCACGGTCTCGAGCACCCACTGGTCTGAAGATGAGTGTGTCCACTGGTCTGCAAAGGATTGTAGCCTCCCCCCGATGTAGGTTTCTGACATTAGAGGAGGCCACCACCAGTCATGCCTGGGGCTTAGGCTGCTTCTGGTTCGGGAGCTGAGATCTCTTGTGTTGGAACTGATCTCCTCCGCTTCGGCTTCGCTGCCATCTAGTTTTTCCTGGGTGAAAATCCTTTTTCCAATTACCTCGGTGGTTCCGTGCGGAAGTTCTGGGGTGAAAGGAGCTCTTGCCTATGCTCTTTGTAGGTATCAGCGGCTGGGCCTTTTTCTTTTCCGGCTCCGTGGTAAGGACATTGTT
This sequence comes from Sphenodon punctatus, assembly GCA_003113815.1. Taxonomy (NCBI): domain Eukaryota; kingdom Metazoa; phylum Chordata; class Lepidosauria; order Sphenodontia; family Sphenodontidae; genus Sphenodon; species Sphenodon punctatus. Next base: position 552,348 of record QEPC01013419.1, read on the forward strand.
CATGCCCTCTCCAAATAGCTTCTTGCCCTGATATATAGCCCCTGTCAGTACTGCCTTAGATGTGAGATCTACCTTCCACGGTCAGAGCCATATTGAGCAATGAGTCACTACGTTAGTCGCCATGACCCTTGCATTTAACTGGATAGCATCGAGAGTTGCATCCGCTGAATAGGCTGTGGCCAAGGCCAACTCCTTAAAACTGTCTTTCAGCTTTTTCTTTTTGACTTTGCAGGCAAGGCTGCTGGCCCATAAGAAGGCTGCTCTGCTGAAACTAGATGCAGAGGCTGAGGCCTTGAGGGCCAGGGCAGAGGCCTCGTAATGTTTCCTTAGGGCTATCTCCACCTTTCTGTCAAGGGGGTCTTTGGGGAACCCCTCCCCCTCCGATGGGAGGGCCGCTGATTTAGAGACATCTGCCGCCACTGCACCTACCTTAGGGAGAGTGAGGAGTTCCTCTTGGGGAATTGGGATCGTATAAAATTTATTGATGAATTTATGTGGTCCCTTGATTCTGGCCGGGTGTTCCCACTCTCCCTTAATAGTGTCTACAAAGAACTTGGCAAGGGGTAGTTCTAGGGAAGGAGCAGAACCCCTCAGAAAGGCTCTCTTATTTTCCGTAGGAGTCTCCTGCTGTTCCACTGGCTGGGCTGGCAGAGAAATGCTGCTACCTTGGCATGGAGCTTATTAAACTGTTCCGCCTCAAAATGTCTCTCACCTTCCAGTTCCTCCCCTACTTCCCCCACTTCCAACTGTAGATCAAAGAGTTCCCTGTCCTCCCTGTCTGGAGGGGTGGTTGCCCTGAGGGAGGGGGGCCTCCTATTGGATTTAGACCTGTGACTGGTTCTCCTGCGTTTCTTATGTCAGGAGGAGCCAGACCCCCTAGTTCTCCTTTTCCTGCAGCTTGAGTGCCTAGGAGGGGAGGGGGAGGATGAGGAGAAAGAAGAGGAGGAAGATGAGAATGTGGGAATGAGCTCGTGGAGGAGCCTGAGGGCCCTGCTAATCTTCTCTTTCTACTCCTGCCTTTCTGGGGAGGGGCACCCTCTGAGAGGGAGGGGGGGTCTCTCCTGCTGGTTGCTCCCATCCCTGCCAGCCTCCTACGAATGGGAAGAACAGGCCGTCCCCTGGGCGGGGGATCCCCCCTTGGAGGAGTGGTGGCTCGAGAGAATGCTCCCCCCCGTGAGGGACTTGAAGAGGAGGGGGGAGGCAATGACCTGCTGTCCCAGCCATAGCAGGACAGCTTCAGGAACCTCCATCGGGAGGCAAGGTCTGATCCCGTGCCTGGGGACATCCCTGGGCTCACTCACCTTCTCCTGAGGCTTGTCAGGGTCGTGGGGCGCCGCGATGTGGGGTGCAGCCACACTTGCACCGCCTGCCTCTCTGTTGCCCAGGGTGAGGGGCGTGCCCGCGTCCGAGCAGGATTGGCTCCCAGCTCTCACTGTAATGGTGGAGCATGGGAAAACCGGAGCGGCCGGCTTGCGTTCCATGCACCAGAAAGCCTTGCCGTGGCTCAACTCTCCACCGGCTCTGAGGATGCAGGGGAGGAGCGGCTCCTGGTGCGGCGGCTCCCCCCATAGAACTGGGCCCTAGAAACGTTGGAGGAAACAAGGGGGGGAGACACTGGAGGACACCCCCCCCGGTCTCCTGCCAGCGGCTCAACCATGCCCCCGCTAAGGAGGGGGAGAGCGAGAGGAGCGGGCCCCAGAAAGAGAGAAAAGAAAAATAATTTAAGAAAAAAAGAAAGCAAAAAACCTAAGGCCTAGGCTCCCAGACTGGGAGCAGCGATCCTGCTTTCTACCCCCAGCAAGGAAGGAACAGAACTGGGCTAATTGGTGGGCTGTGCCCTCCCTCGGGATGAGGCTGTCAATCAAGTTGATCCTGCCTATCCTGAAGGAGGGAGGAACACATCCCATCAGTGAGGACCATCTGTCCTGGGAGGAGGGGAGAATGCCCTGTATCTTATTTAGGCTTTATTTAGCCAGGTATGTACTTAGAAGAGAGCAAGGAGTTTATAGGTGTTAACAAACGGGACGATTGCCCACTGCAGTCGAGGTTCGGTCTATGCAGTTCCCACTCACATGTTTAGTGTGTCCAACCTAATAAATGGACAGCCCCCTGTGTGTATTTCATGCACTTGCATGAAGTCCTCACTTGCAACACCAGTGAGAGTGAGAGCAGAGAGAGGGGCAGGAAGTGGTCGCTCCTCGAATGCTCTAGGAGTTCTGCCCATGACTCTATGGTGGTGCTGGACCTATACACATGGAGTCACTGCATGCAACCTAATTGATGGGATGCAGAGACGTGGGCGCTCATTAGCCTGCATTTTCCCACACAGCAGGCTCTACATTCTCTGAGACCCCACTGTGAGTGGAAGTTGTGGGTCCGGTGGGTGGATGCTATGTGGCTGTTGGGGGCAAACACCTACTAAACAGGCAGGTGGACATCGACCTGGTGTGGGCTAATGTCAGCTAACATCTCATTTGTTAACACCCTATGTACAAAGCGGTGTTGCTTGCCTACATCAGCACATTTATACACACAGTCTCTTTTTCCAAAACCATTTATACTTTACCTAGGGACTTAGAAAGAGTTTTGAAAAATACATGCAAAGTGAAAAATTATTCAAGGGATTTATTAACTGCTCTATTTACAAACATCTTTCTTTCTTTCTTTCTTTCTTGTGAAGTTTAGTATTCACAAATGTTTCCAGAGATCCCTGGGGGTTGAAGTCTCCCCTTTTTAGTCATTAAGCTATCACAGGAGAATATAGACAGAACCAGTGCTATCCATCTCACTATACAGCTGCAGGTGGATCACCCGAATCTCTAGGTTGTTGCCCGCAGTTCCTGGGGCAAAGCCTCCACATCTGGAAGCCCTCCTTTAGACAGATGGGTCACCTGAATGTAAAGCGGAGCAGTTCCATGGATGCCATCCATCTAAAAGCACCCTATGATCCAGATAACCAAGTCTCTACTATATATCACACAACATTAAAAAAATTAAATACAAAACATGGCTTGCATTTCCTGAAAGCATTTTAACGTTCACTACAGCTCTATTTTTTGCATCTAAATTATTTAAATTTGAATTTAATTTTAAAACCAGCTGAGAAACACAGCAGCAAAGAAGTATTTACTTTTGCATTCCAATGAGGTGCCATATTTGATTGATTGTGATGATATAAATTATTTGTATGATTTGCTTTGCCTTCAGAAAACAATATGTATTTTTTATATTTCCAACTTTATACAGAGAAAGAATATTACTCGCAAATTACAAATTAAAAATGCTTGCCATGTAGCAAGCTTACCATTTCATTTGTCTAGGTCAGTTCTGCTAGCAAATGAGTCCAAAGCATAAAATCTGTCATTCCTAAAGAAAACTAATATATCTGATTTTCACACAAACACCCCATGCCCTTAAGCTGTTGTGGTCTCAGCAAACAGGCATCTTAATATGCAGCAGAGTGGCACCTATTCTCTTATTCACCCTTCTTACACGGGCACAATCTTAAATTACTCTGTCCCTTGAAATCTGCATGGTTGCACAGTTTCATGAAAAGTATTAAAGGTCATTGCTTGTCTTGTCCCACAGTTATTTGAATTTTCATACCCAAACTTCACTTCTTCTCTGTGTACTTCTTGCACGGAAGGTACAGCACAGCACTGCTGACTAGAGAGTCCCCTTCTCAGGAAGGTATTTCCATTTTGTTTCTTAGAATACATTTGTGGCACGATGACCAAGGATGCAGCTACAGGTGGGACAAGTGGGGCCACTACCTCAGGACCCAGAAGGACCAGACCCTTTGGAACATGAAAATGTCCTGCTTTCTCTCTGCTGCAGCTGCCTGTGCCTTCCTTAGTGAGCCAGGAACTGGTACCATGTGTGTAAGTGGCTGCTACTCCACCTTCAGTCCCTCAGCTTTGCTCCTTGCCACAGGCTGCTCTAATGCTTCACTCTCCCTTCCCCACTCCAGTGCCCCCCATGTCTCACTGACCTTCTATACCACTTCCTTTCCCCCTGCCCTGGCTTCTCCCCTACTACCCCCCCCTCCCGCCATCCTGATTGGTATGGCTCCCAGTAGTGTGACTTGCCCCAGGGCCCAATTAACTATGCACCACTAACGGTGACATCCACAACAGTGACCTTATTGCGAGTCAAAACCTGACCACTGATAGGTGCCCGCCGCCCATGTGGAAGGGAAGTAGTCACCACATGGCCACTATGTGCCATTCCATGCATACTGATGGATAGGGGAAGGTCCAGGATTCTTGATTGTGTACTCCCACATTCCATGGCTAGACCATGAAGCCAGTGTGGAGAAGTAGGTATGTTTCACAACATGAAGGGCTCTTGTAGTTTGCTGCCCTACTAGGGGTCTAAACACGACTCTCTGAGTCACAGCTCAGTCCTTACTCTGCTCTCAGGACCATGCTACTGTTATCTGGCCCTGCCACCGCTGCCGCCACGGGGGGGGGGGCTTGGGCCCTGAAGAGGCGGGGGCAGCTTCCCGCTCCCCGGGCGCCGGCGGTGATGCCTGGCCTCGCCATTGCAGCATGCTTGGAGGCCCCTCCCCCTGCCCCGGTTGCCCCAGCAACCCCGCCAGCTCAACAACAGCTGGGCAGGACGGGCCCCAAGGCCACAGAGGCGGCGCTATGCTCCGTGCGGCACTCTGCAAGGCTTGCGGCGCCGCGGGGGGCAGGACCCTCGTAATATAAGAGCAGCGCTGGGAGAGCCCCAGTGCTGGTGAACAAGAGTAGAGACCGGCCGCCTGAAAGCTAAGTTAATGTGTTTGGGACCTTGCTATTGTAGGACTCGTACAGATAGTGTGTGTTGTGCTTCCCCCTTGTGTTCCCTAAGTGTGAGAGTGGGTGCGTGTGTACTTGAGAGCATGGACCCCGTTCCCCCCTCTCCCCTGAGACTACCTCCACCTTCCTGTGAGAAACTCCTGCCCTTTGCCCTCGCCCCCCCACCCCCCGAGCCCAGGCTCCCTTCCCTGGTTTTCCGCTGCATGTTCCCCATGATCCCGCCTTCCCCTGTTCCCAGTGTGGGCACTGACTGTGGGCGACGCGCGAGGTGTGGGGTGTTGTCCTTTCTTCTACCCTCTGTGCCCTATGGTGATAGGGGCCTGGTCTCTGTGAGACTCTTAGGCCCATATTCTATCCTGACGGGCATTTATTCCAGCCCTCCATGCCAGCAGAGGACGGGGTTAGGATACAAGGGTGCGTGGGTGGAATGTGAGAGAGCGTGTTCCCCCCCTCCCCCTTGACAACTACTGTATGAGGCCTTCTACCTAGAGCTTGCATTCCCTCTGTAATCAGGTCCTAGGTAGGACTGACACGGCAGCATTCTTTGCCATTTTGCTGTTTACTGTCATTGTTTCAGCATTCTTGCCACCGATCTGATGGCATTTGCTGTCAGTTTGTGACAATTTCTGGTATTTTGCAACCATTTCCGATATTTTGCAACATTTCCAACATTTTACGGCACTTACAATAGTTTTGCGACAATTACAATATTTCACGACAGTTTCCTGCTTTTGCGACAGTTTCCCCTTTGCTTTCCAGCAGCTCTCTCAGTATATAATTAGACTGTTAGACGTCTATGTGGCTTTTTCTGTTGGGCTTCTATGTGTTCCCTAGAGCTTGTACTTAATCTCCTTGCTTTCCCCCCTGGTTTTGTAAAGCACCGGAGAGGGGGGGCACATGGGGAGTGGGAGGTCTCCATGACATAAACACACTAATTTACCCTGAGAGACAAAGGGAACAAAGGGGAGGGAGAATGGAGTGAGCTGTGAGCCACTTTTTCTGCTGCCAGGGAGGGATCAAAATTCAAAATTAGCTGCCCTTTCCGACACGTTGCAACACATTCCGACACTTTACAGAGCTCTCAGAAACTTTGCAGCATTTTCCAACAATTTCACTGCTGCTGCTAAAATGGTGATAGGCAATGGCGGAAAGCTGCAGCCAACATCGGAGCAAGTACTGGAGTTCCTGGGGATGCCATGTCAGGAAAACGGCAATGGATGGGCAGTTTACAACAGAACTGACGAAAACTACAACATGTCATTTCAGACCTAGTCCTAGGTAAATGTTTTATATTATGGATATAGCCTAATGGCTAGATTCTAAGGCAACTTTTAGACACCACAGTAGCACCACAGAGTTGTTTCCAGATTATGAACCAGTAGCATTTTCCATGATGTATGAATGGATGCACCACATGGCAACTCTTAGGCAAGCTGTGCTAAAAGTACTGTGGCTACAATATGGTAGATAAATTCAGATATCACAAAAATTGCCACCATTGGTTAACCCTGTGGTATTGCCACAGTGACCTCTTGCACTTCCTGTAGCATCTGAATCCAGTCCAACTTTCCTATACTGCTACAGAATTTGTACACGGTCCCTTTGCTTTTGCAAAGCCCTTGTTTGTACCAGCAGACTGTATAACCCGTTATGCCAATTGGCATGTGCATACCTGTTTAACAATTTTGGATTAACTCTTATCTGTCTGCGTGCACAAATTTAGATCTGCAAGTGCAAAATGCGAGGAAAATAATGATTGGTTTTATTGTAAGTGCCTGCTGTTTCCATTAGAGATTTTTTGAAAAAATGTTTCTGAAAAAAGAGAGAAAAAATATTTTGTAAGAGGGGGAAGAGAAAGTGAAGGGGCAACATTTGAAAATATAGTTCTATAATTCAGTTAAAGTAGGAGCCACTAACAGCACATTCTGGAGTAAGTGAAGGTGTCTATAATACATGTGCAGTTTCTTTTTTCCACTCATCTAGAGTCCTCTCCCTTTTGTTTCCCTTCTTTCTTATAATACAATTGATTGATTTTCTTATCCTTTAGCATTTTGTGCCACAAATGTGCTCCCAATTGTTTTATTAATATAAAAAATAGCTATGGGGTTAATAGTGCTAACACTCTTGGCATCAGTTTTCTTCTGACATTTAATGTGTATGATATGTATGTCAGTGACTAGTACTGTAACAGCACTGACATATTTAATACATTTTTGAAATGGGCCCTTAGCAAGCAAACAGTCCTGTAGAGAAACATGCAATTAAACTGATAAATTCCTCCCTTTAAATCAGATGTGCATCTTAGCTAAAAAAAAATGAGGGGGGGAAGGAGAAATAATTTTTTTGAAAAAAATATTTTTATTTATATTCAAACAATATACAGTGTACAAAACATAACAAAAGAAAACCAAACACAAATAAACATACAGCAAGGACAGGTAAACATATTGCTGTCTATTATTATTTTTTTCTTTCTTTCTTCCATTTATTAGTACAGCAATAAATAAATTCCTCTAACCGTTTCAATCCAAAATACAATTCCAATTCCAC
>QEPC01013419.1:570394-581950 GCA_003113815.1 Sphenodon punctatus
CCAGGCACTGGCCCGAAGCAGAGCTATCCATTTAATGTGCGGATTCATGCTGATGCTCCACTTTCAGCAGACCGTTACCCTCGGAAACATCATAGCACTGCGGACACTCTAACCTGAAACTTTATGGTGAGGGCACCACGCAGGCCGACTGCAGACTGGGGAAGCAGCCAGGTCAGTCTGGTCTGATACAGAACCTGGTGGGGCTGGGAGAGGGCAGACATGGGGGTGCATCCCTGGAGCAGCTACAGGGGTGGGCAGCCCCACGTCCATTTGAAAACATCCACTGTCTCCAAACTAGAAATGCAACCAGGCACCTAAAGATTCAGACACCCCCAACGAATGTGGGGTGCCTGAATCGACCTGGCCCCATTTGGACGCTTGATTGTGCTGGCTGGCCTTTGAAGGTGACAGGCCCCAGCTAAGACTGCTGTAGAGTCCAGTGCCTCGGGAGGGGAGGGGGGAGAATTGCCAGCCAGCTTTTGAAAATGACAGGACGATCATGGGACCGCTGGAGGGATCCTGTCACTTTCAAAGGCTACTCCCCTTCCCAGAGCACCACTCAGCTGAGGGAGGAAGTGTTGGCCAGCCATTGAAACTGACATGCTAATTTTAGTAGCTGTTGCTGCTCTACTCCTAACACCATACCATGATCTGGGTTCAGTAATGAGACAAACCAAAAAGTCACCTCCTGAATCACCACTTCTTGAAACAAGTAGGTGTCTCTGGAGTATTCCCATCTAAATACAGAGTAGACATAACTGGACGTTGTTTCTGAGAGCTGAAAGAATCACATCCTAATTTATTTATTTTTGCTGAGGTCATAATATATTTTAGCAGATGCACACTGTGCTGTAGTTCCCTGAAGGATCCACTGACGAAACCAAAGCTAGCTCAGAGGCAGCATTCATATGATGCTCACTGCTCTGGCATTCAGGACTCACTTGCCACTAGATAATCACAGCACAACTTTATTCCATACACTTGCTTAAATAAATAAAACAAACAAACAATAAGCTATATATCCAAACATATGATGCATTAGATTGAAAAATACACAGCTGATTGATGTTAATCCAAACGGGGAACTCATTTCTAAAGGATTTATACACTGAATGCATGAAAAAATCATAGGCAGCCACAGGGAAGTGATAACAAACCATATTACTATTCAAGGAAAATAAGAATTTAAGCACAGGATTATGCACGAGGACGGGAACTGTAAGAGAAGTGTCTTTTCTTCAAGAAACCTTAGCACAGGAGCTTAGGAGGGATCGAGGCAATAACCTGAAATATCAAGTGGAGAAATCTAAAACCACCAACTGGAGTGTAAGAGCAGCTGTAGAAGTGCATCAGGGATGCAAGGCAGGAACTTTGGAGGATGGAGGGAGGGCTGGTTCACAGGCTGCCTTTATTTTCAACACTAAATACTGTCTGATTCACAAAGTGTTACCTGAAGCTTCTTAGCTGTAGGCAGAATACTGAACGAAGCCTTCAGCAGAAGGAGGAGGCAATTAAACAGGCAAGAAAAACACAGGTCAAAAGGTGTGAGGAATGTCTAAAAAAACCAAAACACTGTACAGAAAGAAATACAATAAAAAAAAAAAAATGGCAGGCTTACATTTCACGTACCTACAAATGCAGAAGCAAGACTAAGGCCCTTTTCACACAGACACTAACACTGATAAAATAGGTGTTCCATTTTATTTTACATGTTGAATGGCTACAGGTGTGCTCTATGGGTGTCCTGAAACATGTATAATAAAATGTAACACCCATTTTATCAGTGTTAGAGTGTCTGTGTGAAAAGGGCCTACCACACACAAATACATCACAGATATGCTAGACTAAGAGGGCAGCAGAGATTCAAACATCACAGATATGCTAGACTAAGAGGGCAGCAGAGATTAAATTACTAAGATTCAGGAAGAATGTCTGAGCACAACAGAGAGCTGCAGGCCCAGAGAATGGTGAAGAGCATTTTTAAAGTATTAATACTAATACTAATACTAATACTAATACTAATATCCGTATCCGTATCCGTATCCGTATCCGTATTCGTATTCGTATTCATATTCATATTCATATTAATATCAATATCAATATCAATATCAATATCAATATCAATATCATCAATATCAATATTATTATTAACATTAACATTAATATTAATATTATTGAGAGAGGAAGTTGGAAGTCCGAGGCCAGGAGCAGAGATAAAATGGCATTTGAAGAGTCAAGTTATTTATGTATTTATTATTTATTTCAAATATTTCTCCCCTGCCACTTGGGGCGGCTCACAATCACAATTAAACTAAATAATATAAAATATGATCATATTTGAGATGGAGTTATTATTATAAGCATTTATATAGCGCCAGCGATGTACCTGGCACTTTACAAAAAATAAGATAGACACGGTCCCTGCCCGAGAGCTTACAATCTAAAGACAGGGGGAGGGGAGACAGGGAAGGGGGAACAGAGGAAGAGACAAGGGAAGCGACATTCATGAGGATGCGAGAGCTCAGGTAAATGTTTTTGGCTTGGTTACAGTAAATTGAGAGTTTACAGATAACAAGTGGGGGATAATCCTAGGTGGGGATGATTAGCAGGAGTTAGGAAGGGCGGAGTAGAAGAGGTGGGTTTTGAGGAGGGATTTGAAGGTACGAAGGGAGGGGGCAAGGCGGATGTGGGCAGCAAGGGAGAACCAGGCACGTGGGGCAGCAAGAGAGCAGGGACGAAGGCAGTTGGGGAAGCAGGGGAGGCGTGGGAGGGCGAGGGAGGGGATGGAAGAGGAGCGGAGTGCACGAACAGGGGTTCGGAGGGAAATCAGGGCAGAGAGGTAGGGAGGAGCGAGGTTGTAAAGGGCTTTGTAAGTGAGGACAAGGAGCTTGTGCAGAATAAGCTCAGGAAGAGGGAGCCAGTGGAGAGAGGAGAGGCTGCACATGGTTAACGCGTTTGGCAAGGTGGATAATCCTGGCAGCAGAGTTTTGAACAGAGATGAGGGAAGAAAGGTGAGAGCGGGGAAGGCCAGCAAGAAGGACGTTACAGTAGTCGAGGCATGAGATGACTAGGGCGTGGATGAGAGTTTTGGCAGAGGAGACAGACAGAAAAGGGCGGATCTTAGTAATGTTGTGGAGGGAGAAGCGGCAGGATTTGGCAACGGAGTCAATGTAGGGTTTGAAGGTAAGGTGCGAGTCAAAAATTAAGCCCAAGCTATGGGCTTGGGGGACAGGGAAGATGAAGACCCTGTGAATGGAAATTGACAGGGAAGAGGGAGAGGAAGGATTGGGAGGGAAGATCAGGAGTTCAGTTTTCGCCATGTTCAGTTTGAGTTGGCATTGAGACATCCAGGCGGAGATATCAGAGAGACAGTTGGTGAAACGAGCTTGAACACAGGGAGAGAGGGAAGGAGTGGAGAGACAGAGTTGAGTGTCATCAGCGTATAGGTGGTATTGGAAACTGTGGGAGTCAATGGGTTTGCCTAGGGATTGGGTGTAGATAGAGGAGAGGGCCAAGGACAGAGTTTTGAGGAACCCCGACCAAGAGGGGTAGGGAGGAGGAGGGGGAGGCATTAGGAAGATATACATTGAAGGAGCAGTCAGAAAGGTAGGAGGAGAACCAGTCAAGGACAGAGTCCCAGAATCCAATGGAGGGAAGCGATTCAACCAAGAGCTAGTGGTCAACAGTGTCAAAGGCAGCAGAGAGATCAAGGAGGACAAGAATAGAGTAAAGGCTGTTGGATTTAGCTACAAGAAGATCGTTCGCGATCTTAACAAGAGCGGTTTCAGTGGAGTGAAGGGGGCAGAAGCCAGATTGGTGGGGGTCAAGGAAGGAGTTGGCAGAGAGGAGGTCAAGGCAATGGGAGTAGACAACATGTTCGAGAAGTTTGGAAGCAAAAGGGAGGAGCGAGACAGGATGGTAATTAGAGGGTGCAGAGGGATCTGGAGTAGACTTTTTGAGGGTGGGGGAGACAGTGGCATGTTTAAAGGCAGAGGGGAAGAAGCCGGTACAAAGGGAGAGGTTGATGATGTGCAGGAGGGGAGGGGCAACGGTAGAAGAAATGGAGGTCAGGAGGCGGGAAGGAATAGGGTCCAGGGGACAAATGGAGGGGTTGGAGGAGGAGAGCAGGGAGGAGATTTCCTCAAGGGAGGCGGGAGGGAAGGAGGACAGGAGAGAGGTGGGGGGAGGAGGTGGGGGGGAGTAGTAGGGGGAGAGGACTTGGATCCGATTTCCAGGCAGATCTTGTCGATCTTAGAGGGGAAAAAGAGAGCAAGATCCTGAGCGGAGAGAGGAGAGGGAGGAGGAGGACAGGGGAGGTTGAGATGGGAGTCAAAGGTGGAGAAGAGGTGGCGAAGGTCCTGGGAGCAGGACTCTGTGAGGCATAGTACTGCTGTCTAGCGAGGGAGATAGCAGAACTGAGCAATGAGAGGCAGAATTTGAAGTGGAGGAAGTCAGCGTGGTAGTGGGATTTGCGCCAGAGGCGTTCAGCAGCCCGGGTGCAGGAGCGGAGATGGCGAATGGTGGGGGTGAGTCAAGGGCAAAGGTTACGGGAGCGAGCTGGGTGGGAGGAGAGGGGGGCAAGGGAGTTGAGGGTGGAGGCGAGAGAGGAGTTGAGGGTGGAGATGGCACAGTCGGGGGAGGAGGAGGAGAAGACTGAGGAGAGACGAGGAGAGAGGGAGGAGGCAAAGTTCTGGGGCACAATGGCCTGCAGATCGTGGAAGGGACGGGGAGATGGGGAAGAGGAGAGGGAGCAGTGGGAGAGGTTGAAGGAGACAAGGAAATGGTAATATGGGATGGGGCTCAAAGGAAAGATCGGTGACAGAGCAGTTCCTAGAGAACTGGGTGGGGATGAACTTTTCTGTCCCTTAGAAGGGAAGAAAACCTCCACATTGTATAATTGGAGCAATTCTTTAGGCAATAAACAGAATATACATTTGGCAGTTTTCATGAATATAGAATTTTTTTTAGTTATATATCTGCTTTTTGTATATATCCAGTTTTATTACCAGTCCCATGGAGCAATCCTGCAGTGATACAGCATAATTTGAGGGGGGCATTCTAAGCAAGGCCAACTTTTCCCCTCAGGAACAAAGCTGTCAGCGGGTATCTCTATCCATGCTGCGATACGGTCTGAACAGCAAAGTAGTTGGAAAGGTCCAAGGTCTCTGGGGATGACCTATTCACCACGTCATGTACAGAAAATGTTTAAATTTAAGGCAAAGTAGCGTCAGAAGCAAATTAACCTTATGCATTACATCTCAGTGACTTTGTGTCCTGTGCAATTCCAATTAGGAAACCTTTTCTCCTGATTAAAATTCAGCTTGAATGCCAAGAACAGCAACAGATGTGTGAGTCATGTAGGTATCATCTGACTTGTTCTTTTTGAATGATATTCAGTTGTATTTCTTTAAGGTGAGCAAATGAATCATATATAATAAAGAGTTTTTTTAAATTGAAGTAAAGCAAAATGTAAACTTTTCTAGAAATAATCACTAAGCCTGCATTCTCAATGGGCAAAACGCGCAGCGTTTGACTCCTGGAAAAACCCTGCGAGGCTAATGCTGCACATGTTTAGTCCAGTGGGAAAGCAAAGCCACACAGCTTTGCCTCTGATCATGCAGAGGTTAGAGAGCACAATTTTGCAGCTCTGTAACATCCACATGATTGGAGGCAAATCCGCACGGCTTTGCTTTCCCACCGGACAAAACGTGCGCAGCATTTGCCTCCCAGAGTTTTTCCCAGAGGTAAATGCTGTGTATTTTGCGCAGTGAGAATACGGTCTAAGAACCAGATTCTGCTACCTTTGCGCATACTGAGCACCATCTTACTCTACAATGTCAGATAACTGATATCAGTGGAACTATTTTCCAAGTAAAGAGCTAACAAACATAAATGTGGGTGGCTCTCAGGTGTTTTTTAAAAGGATAATACAATATAAATTACATAGCCTGATCATCTCAAAGGGCATTAAGAAGCAAGAAAGAGTATACTAAGGGGAAGTGTCCTTTGGAAGGACCACAAAGTATTAGTGCTCCATTTCAAGGACATTTTTCCTCAGTAATTGTTTCCTTGATTTTTTTTATGCCCTTTGAGATAACTGAGCTCCTGAAAGTGCAATTCCAGTTCCGGTTGAAGGCAAAGCACTCAAGATTTTTAAAAGCAGTACCATGGCTCAGAAAAAAAAGGTTGAGGAGGCTAATGGATGTATCACAGAGATGGACCCATGTGAACAGCATAATCTAGAAAGAAAGCAGTGTTTCCTAGTGATTAGGAAGTATGACTAGAAGACAGGAAACCTTACTTCTCTTCCTGTTTCTCTCATTAACCAAATGAATAAACTGGAGATACTTTAACTTCTCTGTAAACTGGCTTGAGGCTGATGTTTGGGAAGTACTATTGAAAAGCAAAGCTGAAAAGAAATTCACTCCCAGCTGCACCCAAATCATTTGGAGATTAGCCCTGGAAGGAACTGTATGTGACACAAAAGTTAGGAACACAGGCTGCTCAAAGCACAAGTAGATGGAAACTGGCAAGGGGCACAGGAGTGGAACCGACACTCCAGAGATGACACATGAGCAGAGAGGCCAGCAATTAACCAAGTGACAATCTGGACTGTGCAGCTGGTAAGTATGTAATGACACAAGCAATGGTGGAAGCAAATCAGACACGTGTCTACTGGGAAAGTGATTAATGATAATAAATTGACATGGGGGAAGAATCATGCAAACAGAGCACATAATACAAAACACACACACCCTCCAAAAACCCAGGGGACACAAGTGCACCAGGGCAGCATTATAGTCACATTAATCATGACTTCTTGCAGAAAGCCTATAAAACATTTAATGTATTTACCAATGCAAGTGTAGAGATACAAAGCACAATAATCCAACTGCCAGTAGCTGACTTTCAGCACAATCCTCAAGCTGTTGTGTTGTCACCCACTGAAGTGAATGGAGCTAGCGCCAGTACAGCAGCTGGAGGATCATGTTGCTACTGGGTTACGTGATATCTCTTGCCTGCTGACACACAGTGGTGTTCTACACCTCTATTTTCACCCTTCACTGGGCAAGGGTGCTCATGTCACTCAAAAGGATTTTCAGCTGCTTCACTTAACACTAATTTGACACACTAGGCAGGGTGCACACCAGGGAAGCAATCCTGTCTTCATTGAAGTCATTGGCTCAGCTCTCATTGACTTCAGTGGGAGTGCACCCTGGGAGTGTAATATGCCAACATAGTCCTATAAAGGTTGTAATGCAATGGCAGGCCTACTGTTTGCATACCACACTCCCTGCTCAGTCGTCCGTGGAATATAATACCCATGTGCACTCTTGAGGAACTAGTGTATGAGCAGTCCATACATTCTTGTAGCTAGAGAGGAGTACTTCCACATTTTTCTATGAACCTCATGCAGTGCAGGTATGAAGAGAAGGGGGATGTTATTTCTCATTCTTTCTTCATCCTTTTATCATCTGGATTGTGTTTTGTTTGGTTATACTTTTTTAACATTAAAATCTGCTTTATGGAAACATGAAGCAGCATCAAGCAAATATAGCTTAAGAAGGTCTGGGAACTGAAGCCTTACATTTGTTAACATTAACCAACGTTCCAAAGTTAAGGTTTGCCTTTCTGAACATTCCAGTGAACTTGGTGTTTGCTAGTATTTGGTAACATTCATTCATACTGAGTTTTTTCATTTGCTCATTCCACAAACAAACCAGACCTTCGCTGCTAAATGAAAATCCAAACTTTTTTCACTCACCCTACAAAAACAAATGGCACACCCTAAAATTTGTGGCAACCAACTATGCAAAAGCTACAAAGTATCAGATATGATTGGACAGCAATAAAATAACATTATCAGCATGACAAAATAACAAAATGTCGCCATTTTGTTATTTATTTGGAAACCTCACACACTTAAGTTTGCTCATTCATACACTGTACTTGAGCTTACAGACATATTTTTAAAAACTCAGTGTTAACTAAATCAGTTCAATAATTCTCCCTGCTAAAAACTGAGAAACCAAACATCAAATTGAACATAACTGAAAAGAGAGCTATTGTAACATGTCCTCTAATTAATAAACTCATAACAAATTAGCAAGTGCCATACTGGCTTAGGACAATGGTCCATATAATCCAGCATCCTGTGTCCAATAGTGGCAGATTTGGTTGCTTTAGAGAAGTAAACAACAGGCCATAATGGAGTAATCTATTTCCTCTTACTCACTTCCAGGCTCCGGCAGTCTTGTCCTCCAGAAACCAATAGCCACTTACGGACCTATCCTCTAAGAACTTTATCCAACTCAGGATCTAACAGAACAAAGGAGGGGGTAAATCCTTCTTGTAAGAGAAAATTTCCTGCCACCATTTCCCATGTTTGCAGACATAACAGTTATCAGCTAGAACATCCCACCTGCTCCCAATTGTATTTCAGGAAGGGAAATTTTCTATACACAATACTAGAACACTGCAGAGAAAGATCAGTGCCTGAAAATGTTAAATGTCAATAATCAATCATGTTTTAATTTGGGAGAAAAGCAAAACCATTCTGTCTGACACAGAAATAGGTGTAGAAATGAACAAACATGATCAAAAACAATTGCCAGGAATGTTTGTTCCTTCCCTCCCAAACTTCAAATCCCACCTGAAAGCCTACCTCATCCATCAGGCTTTACCTAGCTCCTCGTCTTCTTAGTCTTCTCCATGATTTTCTTAGGTTCTCCTCCTCCCCTGTAACTAAGCAAAGCACGTGCACCAGCCCCTGCAACTTCCTAAATGTATTCCTCTCTCTCCCTCTGTTCCTCTTGAGCCTCCTAGATTATATGCCCACTGGGGCAGGGACTTGTCAATGATTGTAAAGCACCAGGTAGATTACTTTCATAACAACAACAAGGTACAAGTGTTTTTAGAGACCAAAGACAGTCACCTTGTACCATAAACTACAACGGGTCTTAGTAACATTCAAAATCTGGAAGCATATAAAATTAACCCAGGAATCATCTTTCAACTCAAGCTTTTTTAAAAGAAAAGAAAGGAAATGAAAGGAAGAATCAATGCTGTATGTATATTGACCATCAAGCAATGGGAGGAAATATTAGTTCAAAGGAACTTAATTAACAAGCACTTGGCAATTTAAACAGCACCCAAGGGACAGGAAGAATGGCATTATGCTAGACCTATTACCACAGACCAAATTAACAGGGGCAATGTTTTCATTTGCTCATTCCACATTTGCTCATTGGTTAAACGTTATAAATGGTAACAGTGCAAAGCACATCTGAGTGAAAGATTAATGGGCAATCTGAGCTTCCTGTTACAGACCAGAATATCACAGCTCCTGATCCTGCCAAGCTGATGTTTCATGATGTTTGCTTCCAAACAAAACTGAGGGGTAACTGGAGAAAGGGTCAGGTGGGCAGGACAGCAAAAAGCCAAATACACCAATGGAGCTTGAGTTTGAGAATGAGGAGACCACCGGCTACATTAGCAAACTTGAGAAGAATCCAAAAGCAGGTACTGATTAGACACGGTTAACAGAAACAAGTACTGTATATGTAGCGGGGTCAACGAACATCGAAAGAGGGTTTACTTAACAACCTGCAACAATTTGAAGGATGTAATCCCCAAAAAGGAAGACAAGTAACTTGGCATGATACAAAGAGAATGATTAGAAGTGATGGAGGGAGGGGGGAAGAGCATTAGGAGAGACTTCCTGATCCCCTCCAGTAGAATTCTTGTTAGACTATAATAGTTTCCCACGAGGAATGAAAGGAGGCTTCCTGTGAGGAATATTTCCAATTAGACTGGCCAGAGTACAAAATAATATGAAGTAGGGAACAATCCTGGTACTGATGGAGAAATGAGCCAAACCCTGTCAGTCACTTCTAACTCTGGAGTGCTTAACTCCAATGGACAGGTGACCTTTGTGTTTTCAAAGCGCCTGGATTTGCTTTGGCTGAATCTGGAGGGTAGAAGCTGGACCTGAAATTATTTAGATCTGCTGTTTCTAAGTGCAAAGAAACGTGATAAACTCTTGCTCTGTGACTCTTATTCCTCTTACTGGCAATGTCACTCTTTGCAAGAATTACTTGGTATACTATAAATCAATAGGTCTGGGTGTTTAAGGCTTTCTACATCTCTGGGGAAAATACATCACTGCTTCTACGTGAACAGTATCACACTCAGAATACCACCTGTAATTACTACAGTGTCCTGCCTCTTTATGGTTTCTATTATTACTATCATCATCGTTATTAATTATTATTATTATTATAGAGGTTCAGGAACGCCTCTATAATTAAGACGAGCAGCACTCTGCACTTTAAGCAATTAACATTCTGCTGTTTTGGATGCTGTCATGCTTTGCCCCATCATTGTGGTTTTGGGCATGGAGAATCCCTGGGGTAATGGGTTGATTCTGTGCAAGTTTGGTGCAAATCAGTTTAAAAACAAAGAAGCTATGGCAGTTTGTTTAGCAGTGAAAAAAATCATTTTTTTCAGATTTTGGTGACTTTGTAATTGACACGGTTCCCAGTGTATTGTTACATTTGTTTAGCATGGAGAGGTGACAGAAAATTCTACTGTATGGTCTTATATCCACTTTTGTGTGTATATGATACATTTGTTGGGTGGTTTGGTTTTTTTGGGTGGGTAAAGTTTGTATTTTAGTCTATGAGTGGAACGTTGAGGGAGAATTTCCCTCGATTGGGTTGAAAGCTCCGATGACGACGGTGAACGAATCCTGATTGGTTGTTTGTTCCTCTGATGTCAGTCGTATTGCGCTTGTCTTGAGATAATAGTGGCGGCTGGTTCAGAATCTTCAGTAATGGTGGTGGCTGCCTCATCGGGTTCAGTCAAACCACCTGCGTTGGCCGGGGTAATTTAAACTGCTGGCTCTTGCCTTGTCACCGGCAGCTCGGGAGCTAAAAAGTGGGAGGTTGGAACAAGGTAGCTGGCAAGTGGGAGTTGGGGAGATGTGGTAACTACGATGTAAACGTGTGTTCAGTTCTCTGTATGGATAAAACAAAATCCTTGGCTACCAGTTTATGAGATTTGGATTGTAGTTTAAACATCAGTGTGTGCTCGGATGCTATTTTGGTGGTTCTGAGTGTACAGTGCATTCACCTTTGAATGCATAGCCTTCATTTTTAAACCATCAGTTCTAGATTTCTATTTTAAAAATCACTGTGATGCAAGGAATGCTACCTGATTCAGGGAGGCAGGGCAGGGACCTGATTTGGGGAGGCAAGCTGGGTATGTCTCTGACTCCTTCAACAAGTAAAGAACTGCCTACTGACAATTGCAAAGCCCAGAGCAATTCACTTCACAGCAATTTGCTTTAAGCTGTAGCTTTTCCCCTTCCTTTCTCTGAGTAAAGGCACAATGTCCAAGTCTTAATAAATATATCATGTTCTGACTTACTCCCATGAAATACAGTGAGCAAAGCTACTGCACCTCTATGCAGTTCATAGAGGAAGCAACAAGGAGTCTTCCATTCCCCTACCATTCCCCTTTTAAGGATCAAGTAGAATTGAGGCCGTTTTTCCT
>QEPC01013419.1:590438-604277 GCA_003113815.1 Sphenodon punctatus
AATTCCCGAAATTGTACCCCTGGAACTACAGGTACCTGCTATCAGTCCCCAGAATTTCTTGGAATCTTTGGATTGCACTGCTTGATGTAGCAGAGACCACTGAGATTGGTAAAATTCAGCCTTTTTCTTGACCATAAGTTGTTTATAACGTTTCCTTTCCATCCCAACTCTCTTTCTAGCAACTTTTGATGGATTCTCTTTCATCCTCCTAACCAGCTGCCACAAAACCCTCCTGGCTCTGCGGCAGGAGGCATCAAACCAACTCTCAAGGGGGTTATGAATCCCCCGACCCTGAGGGGTGAAGGAAAAAATCGTCCCAAGGGACTCTATCAGCTGTTCAAAGGCTGAGACATCCCCTGTAAACCGAGAGTTAGTAATCTGACAACATCCCCGTCCCTGGTCCTGCTCCAACCATGACAGAAAGTCAGTGAGAACAGCTGGGGACCACTTCCTTTGTATCCTTCGTAGTTGATTTCTAGCTCCCACCTGATCACTGTTATCCTGCCTTGGAGCCCTCATGGGCCCAAAAAAATCACCAATTTTAAGCACCAAAGGTGAATGTTCAGTTTGGAGTGCCACTAAAACCCTCATCTTGAGAGCATCATTTACACGATGGGACTGAATTAGAAAATAATCCACCACACTTACACCCAAAACTAGAGTGAAAGGTGTAATTCCCAGAAAGATCTCCAGAGACTTGACCATTTAAGATTACCAAATCGAGTTCCCCTAGGAGCCGGCGAAGTATCGGCGCCCTAGGGCACACAAACGTGTCCCTAGAAGACCGAACATTATTAAAAGGGGGAATTACTATTGAATCAAGACAACCTATAGAGCCCCAATTATCTGGATTACCCATCCTGGTGTTCAGATCTCCACCCAGGATCAACATCGCCCTCGGAAATCTAAAAAGCACACCCTGAATAGCGTCCCTTATTTGATTCCAGATATCTGGCACATAATATGCAGAGGCCGCTGGGGGAATATATGCGTTAGCCACAAGAGGCTCTTTCCCTGCCTTAGAAACACAGTGCCACAAGCCAAACTGTGCGTCAACTACCGCCATCAAAGTCAGCTTTAATAAATACTGAGGCTCGGAGGAAAAGAGCTATTCCACCACTAAGCCTACCTTTTTCCTTACAAGATTTTGCCGTAGAAACATAGACCAAGAAACCATGCCATCCTATCTGAAAGCTTACCCAAGTTTCCTGCAGGAGGAGAATGTCACAATTTTCAAACAGTACTTTAAAGTCTGAACCCAGCTGGTGATTCTTCCAACCCGAGATGTTCCAACTGAGAATTCTCAGGGTGGAGGCATTTGGCTCCTTTAGTCACTTAGCCTGACATATGGAAACATCATCCTCTGCCCCCTTTTCCTTAAAATCACCTAAATCCTCATTATATACCTGATCTTGTAATCTCAATGGTAATGCCTGGGTTATACTATTATTCCCTAACTGGGAAACCCCAGCTACAGATAAGCAAGCCCCTCCCTCAGACCTCTGTTCAAAACCCACCAAATCTTGGGTACATATATCAGCTTGCCCACCCGTCTCAACCCCGCCCCCCAGCCCTGTCTGGTTCCCGGAATTAGTTAAAATTAGAGAGTTCTGGGACGAATGACCCCTTCCTTTCCCATCCTGAAGTAAGGAGGGAAAAGTCTCCTGATGGCAAGAATGGGGACACTTATGGATGGAAGGGAGCATTGCATTACCTCCGACCTCCAACAGTGGAGCTCCTTTAGTAGTAAACCCCCCTCCCTACCCCGACGGGGGGCACCACAAACTAGCGTATTGTTTAATGTCATAATAGATTGAGAATGAGATACCACTCTCGCACTTCTCAGTTCTTGTACCGCCACAGACCGACCGGATAAATGCTTCTGGGGTCTCGTAGCCCTCCCTAATTGGTGGAAGATACCCTCCATTTGCTCTATAATTAACGCCTGTTCCCTAACAATCTGGGAACTGTTCATATTCATAATGAGCAAGGGATAAGTTTTTTTTGCAGAACAGGGGTTACCAATTTCACACCTCCGTTTGTACCTCTAGAGGTACTCTGAGGCGCTGAGTAGACGACACTTTCTTTACCCCTGATTGGATTATCCCACTCCATTTGTACTTCTTCAGAGGAGGCAGCTTCCTGGACTTTATATATCAAAGGTTTAGAAAGCCCCACTTGCCTGCTGGGACTACTTCTCATCCCCTCTCCCATATTTTCTTTTGGACCCCTTGTTAAGCCTAACCCCTGGGGAAGGGGTACAAACTCGGAGCCAATTCCCACACACACCCCCAGAGGTTCCTGGAACCCGTGTTAAAGGTTTTGGGCACATAGCCCTAGCCACAAAAACATTCCTGGATTCCAGGCTCTTACCTTGCTGAAATATTAAATCCACAAGGTCCTGTCTGTTAAACAGAATATTAAGGACCCATCGATCCCTCCTAGAGCTTAGGTGTTCGATAGAAATAATATCGTGCCTAGTTGGAGTTTGATATCATGGGGGGAGCCTTAATAGCATTCTAAGATGCTCGGCAATATCTAAAGCAGAATTCCAGAGGGGTAAGTGACCCATAGGCAGAGGAAGAATTGAAAAGATTACATTCAGTGGTAATCTATCAAAATCAGCTAAATTGATAGGGGTAGAGCTAACCCTCTGCCATCGCAGTCGCCGGCCCCTCCATTGGCTTAGCAACTGAGCTATTTGTAGACTCCTTACCCTGCGTCTGAAAATGAGGGGGATTCACCAAAGAGGTTACGGTCATTATCCTCTCAGACTTGCCCCCTAATAAAACATCAGACCGCTCACCATGCCCCTCATTCAGACCTGCCCCTTGGCCCCGAATATTTGCACANACTGATATAGGATTATAATGAGGCAAAATTCTCAAGAGTTTTTCAAAGTTTTAGTTTTTTGTCAATAAAAATAGCATGTGTAGTTACCCTAAATGACAAAATATTAAATGGACCACTGTGGTGACAGTTCAATAAAATTGGATGGTTTCTGGGGGAGGAAACATTCATGAATTTGTAAAATCTATCTGAAAAGTTGATTCCTGTGGGGTTCAGATATTCTGAATTTATATCTTTAACAACTGGCTACATCTACATGCTGATTTGCTTTCGCTGAGTTCAGTCTTCAGCTGCAGTTTACATTCAGCACTGCGAAGGTGCAAGAGGCAGGAGGGGAAATGGCTGTAAGGTACACTTTCACTTTCATATCTCTGTGTGGAATACTAATATGGCTATTATTACTTATTTGCAAAAGAAGGGAACACAGTGAAAAAGGTGAAGATAG
This sequence comes from Sphenodon punctatus, assembly GCA_003113815.1. NCBI lineage: Eukaryota > Metazoa > Chordata > Lepidosauria > Sphenodontia > Sphenodontidae > Sphenodon > Sphenodon punctatus. The sequence goes on from QEPC01013419.1 coordinate 593,734, forward strand.
GATCTAGCTGAATTTGTCTCCCCACCCCTCATTTTAAATAAATGAGGTCCAAATTCTGGCCTGGCCAAGCATTGAAGTGGCCCTTGCCTTGGCATACATTAAAGCAGCTTCAGAGTTGTTCTAATTTATGCCAATTGCAGACAGCTGTTGCACAAACAGTGGAGCACTTTGCATTCTGCCCCAACCCCTTCTACCGTTGCTCCCAGTGTGGAAGAGCAAAGGGAGATGGGGGGGGGGGAGGGCGTGTTTCAATGCCAGCTCTCTTTAAACACCACCACCTGAGGCTTTCCCTTGGCAGGGAAAATCCTCAGCAAGCCCTACCCAGCTGCTTTGTGCTACCCCAGAAGTGAAAAGCAGCTGGAGTAGCTGCTGAAGATTCAGCCATCTGTGTCCACTAATGATCCAGTCATTAAACATAGTAGGGAATCTTCATTCTCTATACTTTATTTTAAATAAAGCAAGAAACCAGAGAATATGTTGTATTTTTATGCAACCGTGAAGTCTTTTTAATTGATCTATGTTATACCGCACTGTAGGAACTGTTGATAGATAGATAGACAGATATTGTTTTTTATAAATATTGAGGCCACTGGCCCTCATTACATTTATTATTTTTTTGTTTCCTCTCTTTTTTCTAGTGAATATAGCAAATGGTACCAGAGGTCACAGGGTCCTTAAGACCAAAGCACTCTATTTATCTACAGTACAGTTGCTAACAGTGCAAGCTGCTGCCAGCAACTAGTCTTTCATCCTTATATGGAAGGGCTACCTCTAAAGATAAGATACTGACCCTGCATGGGAGGATGTCATCATTTTCTATCATTGTCAGTCAACAGAAAACTACTTCCCCCTCCAGAACAAGAAGCAAGCAGGAGAGGAACTGTGACTCAAACGTGTACCTGCCTCTAAGGCACAAGCCTCCCCAGCTGACCTCTGGGTTGGTGTAATTTATATATCAACTCTTGCTCAGGATGGTATGACTTAGGGTGTTTTTAGACAAGCACCTCCCCACCCGCTATCCACCCACCATCCACCCACTATACATGTTATAGGGCTGCAGTGGTGCCCTATGAGTGCCCTGCAACATGTATAACTGGTGTAGGTGGGTAGGTAAGTGGGTGGGGAGGTGCTTGTCTAAAAGCACCCTTAGACTTAAGTGTTTGTTATGTGGTGAGGGGGAAAACAATATTATCAAGCAGTCTGTTTCTCAGATTGTCCATCTTTTCTTAGACATTTATTTATTTATATTCAAATTTATATCCCGCCCCCTCCTGTCAACAGACGGCTCTGGGCAGCTCACAACAACTACATTTGAAGATAAAAACAGTAAATACAATAAAAAACAGACATCTAATGAGATATATGTATGCCTGCACTGCACATTTGAGAGAAAAAAAATAGTTCTGTGCGTCTAAACTAATAATGCTTTGTTTCCTAAGCAGGAAAGGGAGGTCAATACTTAATGTTAGTCAAACCTATGTTTTATATTTTTGGCTACAAAGGGGGCTATAGCTCCTTCTACATGCAGCTATAGTTATGAAATTTTGAGCTCTTACTTAATACTTACCTTTTGCTCTTCTGTCCCTAAACCAAATCTGGCTTTTATTGTTGTATGGGATCAAACATTATTAAATGTTGTTTTACACACACACACACACACACACACACAGTGTAATTGCATATGCCTTCTTTCCAGGTTACAGATTGGAAAAGGTACAGAAACCACCCTTGTCTAAGATTCCTGAGCTCTGAGAAGGCTATTTTAAAACACTGCTGCAGCCTAGATTGCCAAGTAGGGATTTAATAGAAGAATATAAAAGAAATGGTTTAGATAAGGTCAGCTCAAGGTACTACTTTCAGATGAGTGCAAGAAGAAAAAACATAAATGGAGATTAAAGAAAACAAATTCAGCACAGATGTTCCAAGGACCTTTCTGTTCACAAAATTATTAGGTTTCTATCAGCAGAGAGTGCAGATGTGTGCACAAAGGCAACAACCATGCAAGAAACAATTAGACAAAATCCTAAGGGACTGAACACTTTTTATATATATAAAAGGGTGGGGGAAACCTTTGTCCAAATTGAATGAATATTTTGTAATATTGATTCTTGTGATCAACACACAGTCATTCTAAATTAGGGTGCCTTCTTAATAAAAGTCTTCATTTTGACCAGTTTCAGAAGGCCTTATCTGTCACAAGCCTGTTATAAAGGACAACTAATTGCTATATTAAAAGACAAAAATATTAATAGTGTTAGGTTCAGCTGTCCACAGTTACTACCCATAAGTATATTTTAATTTCCTGTCTTTATAACAGAAAAATCAGACATAAAGGGTGCTTTTACAGAGACAGCACCCATGGCTCTGCTCCACCTCACACCCCAGCAGCTTGTCCATCTAAAGGCAGGCCACCAGATGTGCAAGCAGAGCAGAAGCAGAGCAGGCAGTGCCTACTCCACTCCAGCCCCACTAGCATTGCTTCAGAACATCCCAGAGCACCACCAGGCCATCCAAATTTGAAGCCCTGGCTGGAGGCAGAGCTGCAATCTGTCTACCTGCAGACAGCTGCTATAGCTCTGCTCCCAGCTGGGGGTTGCCCTTGCCCCGGGAGATGTCATAGAGCTGCTAACGGCAGCCTAGAGTAGCAGCAGATCCAGCTGCAGTTCTCTTGTTTCAGGGAGGGGGTGCCATGCAGGCGGACGGTGGGTCATGGCAACTGCCGGGTCCGTATAAACCCGACTCAAGTGGGACTGCCTGCAGAGGTTTACAGGGCTGACCCTCCCCAGAGCAGGTCTGGGGGTAGCCACCCCCGGGTCTGTCTAAAGACACCCAGATTGTAAGCCCTAGGGCAGGGACCGTGTCTATTCAATTACTTTGTCAAGCACTAGGTACATTGCTGGTGCTATATAAGTGCTTGCTAATAATAATAATAATAATAATAAAGTGCCTCAAAGCTAAGGAGTGTTCTAATCCCATTCTCTGTTTGAGCCTATTATATAATAGTTTATTACCAGCATTAGCTATTGCCTTAGCTGGGAAGGAATAAAAATACAGACAAACAAACAGATAAACATTAACAAACCTTAACATATCCATTACAACTCAATACCAATACAAATAATCAGATAAAAATTAAAATAAAATCTAGGGTCTCAAGGAGAATTATATCAAAACACACAAACTAAACAAAATAAAACAGTAATATACACCCACAAAACATATGGGCCCATCTTTTCAGCTAAAACAAAAAAGAAAGAAAAAGGTTTTCATTGTAACTCAGTTGTACCTCACCAGACCAGTTAAATTCTACTCACTACCCTTTGGGGGAGTCTAACCGTCCCAAAGTTACTGGATCGGCCACCACCGGGACTCTGCCAGAACAAACAAACCGATCTGCGGGTCAAGTGCCATACACTTGCGTAAAGTGGACGTTGAGGCAGGATGACCCTTGCATCCCAGCTTACTTTAGAGAGGCTTCCTTAGCCAAAATACTAAGCCCAAAGGATGCCACTGCTCTGGTTCGGCTTGAGTCATCTCCCTTCAATAACCATCGAACCGTTTCCGCTTCTCCCACAAAAGGAGGTAATACCTTTATATGGGCTGTCAGTAAATTCTTTCTCAGATTACACTGTCCGGGGCAGTGAAGCAAAATGTGTAACACAGAATCCACTGTCACTTCCTCACACCTCCAGCACAGTCTGAGATTCTTGGGGATTTTAAGATGTCTCCCCTCCACCCAGGCGGATGGGAAAAGATTACATCTAAAAAGTGTCACCACCCGCCGGACCCTCATCTGAGGCCAATTTAAATAAGCTGGCCGAGACCCGTAGTGGGCAAGAGACAGATAATCTGGGGCAATCCTTTGTGCTTGGAGGGCTGCTTCATCCTGTTGGATCTCCTGATCTATAAGCCTCTGCTTTATTTCCGCTAATGCTTTGGCAGGATCCAATACTCTCAGGCGTTCTTTATCTAAGCCCAGCCTGGAAAGTAAGCTTTCGACTGATTGCAGCCAAAGGGTCACACATTTCTCCTCTCGAATACAGGATAACAGGGACAGAGAATTCGGTGCAAACACCACTATTTTAAGCCAATATTTTAATACAGCCATAGTCGCCTGGAGTCTAATAGATCTTAATGCGATCTCAGTCCTTAAGATAACTCCCGGGGTACGTTTAGGCAGACCCAGAATTGTATGGAGATACTTATTCTGGGGGGCTTCAAGCCTATCCAGAAACTCAAAACCCCAAACGGGAACAGCATACAAAAGTTGTGTGATTATTTTAGCCTTAAAAAGGCGGATTGCTGGCTCGATCAGTGTCCCTCCCTTGGAGAAGTAAAATTTTACTAGGGCTTTGGCTGTATTACATGCCTGATGCAGGGCTGCCTCATAATGATGTCTCCAACTCCCCGAGGACTCAAAAATAACACCCAGGTACTTAAATGCCCTAACCTGCTCTATCACCTCATCCTTTATAAACCAACGATGTTGCTTTCTAGATCGGTTCACCACAAGGACCTTGGTTTTCCCATAATTAATAGCCAGGTTCTCTCTTTCACAATACTCTAAGAACCTTTGCATCCCCCGTCTCAGACCAACCTGTGTCAGGGAGAGCAACACCGTATCATCGGCGTATAAGAGCAGAGCCAATATCTTGTTAGCCAACTTTGGGGCATGGATCTCCGGGCTTTCCATATAGGGGACCACATCATTTATATAGAAGTTAAATAAAACTGGTGTGAGAAGACAACCCTGCCTAACACCCCTTTCCATTTTAATAGGTTTGGTTAGGGAATGTCCTTTGCCAACTCTAACCTGCAAAAAGTTGTTATCATGCAACTTAATCATTAGAAAGAGCAAGCGGCCATCAACTGAAGTCTGTCTTAGTTTATTCCATAACCGCTCCCTATCAATAGAATCGAAGGCAGCTCGCAGATCAATAAAACAGCAGAAAAGGGAAGGGGTATTTGTCTGCACCCCATCATACTTACTAAACAACATTCTTAACACGAAAGCCTGATTGATGGTTGACTGACCTACCCTAAAACCCGCTTGCTCTGGGTGGATGACTGCATCTTTATCCATCTACCCTGCCAGCTTACCTAATAGGAACTTAGTATAAAGTTTCCCAATTATTGAAAGCAGGCTGATTGGCCTATAATTAGCTGGGTCCAGGGTATCACCTCTTTTGTAAATAGGAACTACAATGCTCTGGAGCCAGTGTCTCGGGATTAAGCCAGTTGAATTTATAGACGTGAACAAGGGGGCCAAAAGCTCCACCCACCAGTCTGGGCTATGTTTTAGCAATTCCGGTGGAATAAAATCGCCACCAGGAGCCTTTCGCTCCTTTAGTGAAAGTATCAACATCTTAGCCTCATCTACTGAAACCGGTGGCCACTCTGGAAACCTATCAATAGGGCGAATATCGAGGTCAATAATCTTTGGGTGGGTACTTGCAAAAAGCGCAGAAAAATGCACCTCCCAATTAGCAGCTGAGGGCAAAATTCCCGAAATTGTACCCCTGGAACTACAGGTACCTGCTATCAGTCCCCAGAATTTCTTGGAATCTTTGGATTGCACTGCTTGATGTAGCAGAGACCACTGAGATTGGTAAAATTCAGCCTTTTTCTTGACCATAAGTTGTTTATAACGTTTCCTTTCCATCCCAACTCTCTTTCTAGCAACTTTTGATGGATTCTCTTTCATCCTCCTAACCAGCTGCCACAAAACCCTCCTGGCTCTGCGGCAGGAGGCATCAAACCAACTCTCAAGGGGGTTATGAATCCCCCGACCCTGAGGGGTGAAGGAAAAAATCGTCCCAAGGGACTCTATCAGCTGTTCAAAGGCTGAGACATCCCCTGTAAACCGAGAGTTAGTAATCTGACAACATCCCCGTCCCTGGTCCTGCTCCAACCATGACAGAAAGTCAGTGAGAACAGCTGGGGACCACTTCCTTTGTATCCTTCGTAGTTGATTTCTAGCTCCCACCTGATCACTGTTATCCTGCCTTGGAGCCCTCATGGGCCCAAAAAAATCACCAATTTTAAGCACCAAAGGTGAATGTTCAGTTTGGAGTGCCACTAAAACCCTCATCTTGAGAGCATCATTTACACGATGGGACTGAATTAGAAAATAATCCACCACACTTACACCCAAAACTAGAGTGAAAGGTGTAATTCCCAGAAAGATCTCCAGAGACTTGACCATTTAAGATTACCAAATCGAGTTCCCCTAGGAGCCGGCGAAGTATCGGCGCCCTAGGGCACACAAACGTGTCCCTAGAAGACCGAACATTATTAAAAGGGGGAATTACTATTGAATCAAGACAACCTATAGAGCCCCAATTATCTGGATTACCCATCCTGGTGTTCAGATCTCCACCCAGGATCAACATCGCCCTCGGAAATCTAAAAAGCACACCCTGAATAGCGTCCCTTATTTGATTCCAGATATCTGGCACATAATATGCAGAGGCCGCTGGGGGAATATATGCGTTAGCCACAAGAGGCTCTTTCCCTGCCTTAGAAACACAGTGCCACAAGCCAAACTGTGCGTCAACTACCGCCATCAAAGTCAGCTTTAATAAATACTGAGGCTCGGAGGAAAAGAGCTATTCCACCACTAAGCCTACCTTTTTCCTTACAAGATTTTGCCGTAGAAACATAGACCAAGAAACCATGCCATCCTATCTGAAAGCTTACCCAAGTTTCCTGCAGGAGGAGAATGTCACAATTTTCAAACAGTACTTTAAAGTCTGAACCCAGCTGGTGATTCTTCCAACCCGAGATGTTCCAACTGAGAATTCTCAGGGTGGAGGCATTTGGCTCCTTTAGTCACTTAGCCTGACATATGGAAACATCATCCTCTGCCCCCTTTTCCTTAAAATCACCTAAATCCTCATTATATACCTGATCTTGTAATCTCAATGGTAATGCCTGGGTTATACTATTATTCCCTAACTGGGAAACCCCAGCTACAGATAAGCAAGCCCCTCCCTCAGACCTCTGTTCAAAACCCACCAAATCTTGGGTACATATATCAGCTTGCCCACCCGTCTCAACCCCGCCCCCCAGCCCTGTCTGGTTCCCGGAATTAGTTAAAATTAGAGAGTTCTGGGACGAATGACCCCTTCCTTTCCCATCCTGAAGTAAGGAGGGAAAAGTCTCCTGATGGCAAGAATGGGGACACTTATGGATGGAAGGGAGCATTGCATTACCCCCGACCTCCAACAGTGGAGCTCCTTTAGTAGTAAACCCCCCTCCCCACCCCGACGGGGGGCACCACAAACTAGCGTATTGTTTAATGTCATAATAGATTGAGAATGAGATACCACTCTCGCACTTCTCAGTTCTTGTACCGCCACAGACCGACCGGATAAATGCTTCTGGGGTCTCGTAGCCCTCCCTAATTGGTGGAAGATACCCTCCATTTGCTCTATAATTAACGCCTGTTCCCTAACAATCTGGGAACTGTTCATATTCATAATGAGCAAGGGATAAGTTTTTTTTGCAGAACAGGGGTTACCAATTTCACACCTCCGTTTGTACCTCTAGAGGTACTCTGAGGCGCTGAGTAGACGACACTTTCTTTACCCCTGATTGGATTATCCCACTCCATTTGTACTTCTTCAGAGGAGGCAGCTTCCTGGACTTTATATATCAAAGGTTTAGAAAGCCCCACTTGCCTGCTGGGACTACTTCTCATCCCCTCTCCCATATTTTCTTTTGGACCCCTTGTTAAGCCTAACCCCTGGGGAAGGGGTACAAACTCGGAGCCAATTCCCACACACACCCCCAGAGGTTCCTGGAACCCGTGTTAAAGGTTTTGGGCACATAGCCCTAGCCACAAAAACATTCCTGGATTCCAGGCTCTTACCTTGCTGAAATATTAAATCCACAAGGTCCTGTCTGTTAAACAGAATATTAAGGACCCATCGATCCCTCCTAGAGCTTAGGTGTTCGATAGAAATAATATCGTGCCTAGTTGGAGTTTGATATCATGGGGGGAGCCTTAATAGCATTCTAAGATGCTCGGCAATATCTAAAGCAGAATTCCAGAGGGGTAAGTGACCCATAGGCAGAGGAAGAATTGAAAAGATTACATTCAGTGGTAATCTATCAAAATCAGCTAAATTGATAGGGGTAGAGCTAACCCTCTGCCATCGCAGTCGCCGGCCCCCCCATTGGCTTAGCAACTGAGCTATTTGTAGACTCCTTACTCTGCGTCTGAAAATGAGGGGGATTCACCAAAGAGGTTACGGTCATTATCCTCTCAGACTTGCCCCCTAATAAAACATCAGACCGCTCACCATGCCCCTCATTCAGACCTGCCCCTTGGCCCCGAATATTTGCACAAACCAAGGATGATAGAGTTCCCAGCTCCGACGAAACCCTGTTCAAGTGTTGAAAAACATAACGCATAGAGGATGCAGTTAGAAATACATAGTCTGCTAAACAGGACATTACAGAATTAGTATTAACCCGTTGTGGGGATTCCACAGCGAAAGAAAGGTTGCTTGGCATAGAGGAGCACTGAAAGTCCGCCTCCATATTGTTAGGAGGCAATGAACAATTAATTAAAGGAGGAGGGCAGTCATTAATCACCTCCTGGGGCCTTCTTGTCGGCAGCATAGAGTTAGTGTCCGGACGGCTCATGAATAAATCAATTTTCCGCTGCTTAGAGTTTTTAGGCTGAATGGTCATAGCCCTATCTCCCTCACCCCTCTCCCGCTTCCTGGTCGCCATTTAGAATCTGAACAGAATAACTGGGAGGAGGGACCAAGGATCAAAAATGTCAGTCAGGAGGGTGAAATTTAATCACAAACCCTAGGAGTCCGGCCGCCCCCGGGCGTCACCTAAGGCCACGCGCACAAGGGCATGCCCTTGCACGCTCAGCCCTTAGGCGCGTGCCTCCGGCGCCGCCTTTGGCGGCCACGTTCTTTTAAATCCTGGCTCCAGGCTGTAGCTCCGCCTCTCCAGTCAGTTGCAGCTGTCAGGAAAGCCCCGGTCACAAGACCCTGAAAAGGAGCCCGCTCACCACACTCCGCCTTCGGCGGCCACATTCTTTTAAATCCCGGCTACGGGCTGTAGTTCCGCCCCTCCAGTCAGTTGCAGCTGTCAGGAAAGCCCCGGTCACAAGACCCTGAAAAGGAGCCCGCTCACCACACCGTTTGAGCCTATTACAGAGGGGGTCTTGTGGATCTGGGTTTCAACTTGAATTTTTCCAAACCTGCAATTTTGGATGGTAGCTAATACTTTCAGGACTGGTCTACCTATTCTGCCTGCTAGCTTGGCCATGGCAGGCCGAGCTTGGGCTTCCTCCTTCACCCTCATTCAAATGAGCAACTGTGTCCAAGAATGTATAGGGGCACACAAAGGTGTGCAAAGGAGAGGGAGCCCAGAGTATACTCCAAAGTATCCACTGCTGCTATGGGGCTGCTCCCATGCCCCACGTGTGTATTGTGCCTCATGGTGCGGATCCCATGAGAATGGGGTTTGGGATTGCAGCCACTGTCTCCTCCATGCAGGGTGAAGAGGCAGCAGCAGTGCGAGGCAGGCAGAAGCAGTGAGAAGAGCCCAGGAGTGGGCTCTCCTCCACTCACTGCTCCCCTCACTTTCAAAAATGGATGAAAGCAGAAAAGGGGAGGGAGAAAAAAATAATAAGAGGAAAGAGACACGAAAGGGGAAGGAGAAAAAAAAAGACTAGAAGAGAAATTAAGTCAGAGGAAAAGAAAGGAATCTGGAAACTGGAAAAGGAATTCAAAAGAAACTGCAGAGATGGAAAGAAAGACTGCAATAATGAGAGACATTTGGAGGATGCAATTTCAGACTGTCGGGAGCTGAGAGTAAACAGCAAGGAATGGATCACTTCATTTTGACTGGTTGGTTACTTCTCTGAAGTGACCCAGTGTAGCCACTGTGGGAGACAGGGTATTGGCGGACCAATGCTTTGAACAGTACGGCACAGACAATTATGGAACTCTTTTCCCTCGGAGCTCCTTCTATTATGTCCTTATGGAACACGATTATGGCACATCCTTCCCTTGGAGGCTCATCTAAATCTGAGTCTGCTCATCTTCTGGAAGACACCTTTTTGTTTGCCTCGGTGTTTGGCAGGCAGGGATAGGGTTGGGGGAGGTTTATATGGTTTTAAAAAAATATATTCTTATATGGTTTTTTAATTAATTTTCATTTCTCTCAATTTCTAAACCGCCCCTCCTGCCACAGCAGCTAGGGGAAGCTCACAAAATACTTTAAAACCACTTAAAATACAGTATCTCAAATCATAATATAAACAGTAAACCAACTTAAAAAAACAATAATAGAAATTAAAAACACCTCCATGGTGAGCCAAAAAAACCCTACCACAACCAACCCCCAGCCCATCACCCGTCTGCCTCGCTAAAAGCCTGGCGGAACAGCCATGTCTTACATTGTCTTCAGAAAGAGGGGAGGTCTGGAGCCAGGCGGACCTCCACTGGGAGGGAGTTTCACAGTCGCAGTGCAGCGACCGAGAATGCCCCCCTCATCGTCGCCACCCAAGATAC
>QEPC01013419.1:623590-636948 GCA_003113815.1 Sphenodon punctatus
AACCCCATAAAAAACAAAAAAAACAAATAAAAAACAAAAGAAAACCATATAAAACCAATAACCATATAAAACCAATAAACCATATAAAAAACAAAAAAACACCCATAGCATTTCCCGAATGGCCAAACAGAATGGCCGAACGCGGCAAACTAACCGAACGGACAAAACGAACGGACGAAACGAACGCAGCTGAACCGAACGCAGCCGAACCCGAACCGCGATCTGTTCGCCCATCCCTATTGTTAAGTCTGTGATCTGATCCTGTTGAGACCTCTCTGTGTTACCAAAGTACCATAAGAATAGTATTTTGAATCTCTGTTTCCCAATCTATAAAATGAGTATAATATTTATTGTGGAGTATTTATTTATTTATTTATTTATTCATTCATTCGTTTGTTCAAACTTCTATCCTGCCCTTCCCCTAAGACTCAGGGAGGCTTACATAAAACACACAAAACAGAAATACAATTAAACTCATTAAAAGAAAAACCATCCCTAACCCTCTCACCCCTGCCCCAACCCCTCCCACCAGTGCCAACAGTGAGGGGTTAGGAGCCAGGTAGACTTGTCCCCAGAAAACACCCCCTTATTTATTTATTTATTTATTTGACAAATTTTTATCCTGCTCTTCCCATTGCAGGCAGCCCAGAGCGGCTAACAATAAAAAATATAAATGTAATATAAAACAATTTAAACATTTTAAAACATAAAACACAGAACAGGGGGGGAACCCACTTCTCCCACCCCCTTCCCACCCACCCCTTACCACTCTCCCTCGCCAAAATCCTGACGAAACAGCTAGGTCTTACCTCCTATGGAACGCCAGGAGGTCAGGGGCCAGATGGGCCCCCACCAGGAGGGAATTCCAGAGGCACAGTGCGGCCACCGAGAATGCCCTGCTCTGTGTGGCCCACCGGGAAACCCGGGAGACCTCTAACACGGCGCCCCCAGATGACCACAGGGGCTGATTCAGAACCCGGGGAGTGAGGCGGTCTCACAGATAGGCAGGGCACAGTGTGTAAGGCTTTATAGGTTAAAACCAACACTTTGAATCGGGCCCGGTAGACTATTGGCAGTCAGTGGAGAGATCGAAGCACTAGTGTAATGTGCTCTCGACGGCCCAGCCTCACCAAGAGCCAGGCCACCGCATTCTGCACCAGCTGCAGCTTCCAAGCCGTCATCATAGGTAACTCACGTAGAGCGCGTTGCAGTAGTCTAACTGAGAGGTAATAAAAGCATGGATGATCGTGGCCAGGTCTGGAGCCGAAACCAGTGGCTGAAGCCGCCACACCAGATATAACTGGCAAAAGGCACTCCTCGCCACAGTCGCCACCTGGAGATCCAGGCGGAGCTGCACATCAAGGAGCACCCCCAGGTTCTGCACCTGGGACATCAGTGGAGGACAAACTCCATCAATCGATGGAGCCGTCAACTCCACTGACCTACCCACTAGCATCACTTCCGTCTTGTCAGGATTCAGTCGCAGTCAGTTAGTCCTCTTCCAGTTCCCCACAGCTGCCAGACACCGGGTAAGCACAGAGACAGCCGGGCCTGGGTTGGTCGAAAATGAGAGATACAGTTGGGTGTCATCCGCATACTGATGACACCTCACCCTGAACTCTCTGATCACCTCGCCGAGCAGCTGCATATACACATTGAACAGGAGAGGGGACAGAACTGAACCCTGCGGGACCCCACACGGGAGGTCTCGGTAAGATGAAAAATAATCACCACCCGCTGAGTTCTTCCAGTCAGGAATGAGCGGAACCATTCAAGAACAATCCCGCCCACCCCTGCACTGTTCCACAGGCGCGTCACCAACATCTCATGGTCAACGGTATCAAATGCTGCCGAAAGATCTAAAAGGACCAACAGGGTCGATTGACCTTGGCCCTTTTCTCAGCGAAGATCATCCACACCAAGGCCATAAGTGCTGTCTCAGTGCCATACCCCGGACGAAAACCAGACTGCGAAGGATCAAGATAACTGATGTGGTCAAGATGCTCCTGGAGCTGCTGAGCCACAACCCATTCAATAACCTTCCCTAAAAAGGGAAGGTTAGAGACAGGTCGATAACTGGCAGGGGAGTCAGCATCAAGCAATGGTTTCTTGAGCCAAGGCCGCACCACCGCCTCCTTGAGACAGCTCGGCACTCTGCCCTCCTGCAGGGAGGCGCTGACCACCCCAGTCAGCAATGGCCCCATTGTCTCCCGGCAGCTCCTAACCAGCCAGGACAGGCACGGATCTAATTCACAAGATGTGACTCAAACAGTCCCAAGCACCCCCACCATGTCAACGGGTTGATCCCAGCGGGTGGGTGGTGGGATCAACTGAAAGCGACCCCACAAAATCAGACAAGCCTCTACCTCCTCCACTGCAATAAGTGCGGCATCAAGGTCTCGGTGAATATGAGCGATTGTCTCTGCAACGTACAACACTCGGCACGAGGGTGGGGGGAAGCCCTGGGCCCCTGCTCGTTTCCATTGCCCCTCCCCTGTGACAAAGGGAGAGGCGGGTGGGGGAGCTAGACTCAAAGTGGCATGCCATCAGGCATTGGCTGCGCACCTGCTGGGCGAGGCAGCCATGGAGAGGGAGGGTCCCAGGGAGGAGTCAGCTGGGTAGATGTCCACAGCCATTGGGGTTGTGATGATCCAGGGGAGATATGGTCCCTGGGGGGTGGCGTTGTTCAATCTATGAGACGGGACAGGTGTTTGGTGCCTGTTCCCCTTGCTGCCCTCCAGGCAGGTGGTGAGGTGGTTGGAGGTCAGAGGGCCCCTGGCCTGGGTTTGATGCTGCTGAACGTGAGGCTGGTTGCAAATAAGTCAACTAAAGTCCGGGAGCAGATTCTGGACCGGCATTCAACTTCGTGTGTATCACGGAGACCTGGCTGGACACTGAATTGAGGCCTATTCTGCCTAACCTTGTTCCAGGTTGATACCTAACCTTGCCTAACCTTGTTCCGGAGGGATGGGGGGGGCAGTGTAACCGTTATTTCTAGGGACACTTGGTCTATTAGAAGGTATCTGGTGCAAATCTTGCTGGGTATTGATGGCCACCATCTTGTGATTGATTGGGTTGGAGACAGCTAGGGGCTGCTGCTAGTATACCATTACCTACCTCTACTGCAGCATCTCTACATACTCTAGCAGAACTGGTGTCAGAGGTGGTCTTGAGGTTCCCGAAGACGGTAGTCCTGGGGAACTTCAGCATTCACACTGATGCCAGTCTTGGGGGAGCGGAGCATGAGTTCATGGTCCCCATGGGACTTTCTCAGGTGATTGTGGGTCTGATGCATGATGGAGGGCATACCCTTAACCTAGTATTTTGCACAGCCCTTGAGGTGGGGGATCTTGTGGTAGGGGACATTGTAGCGGAGCCATTGTCATAGATGGATCATTACCTCCTTCGGGCTAGTGTCCTGGCACATGTCTGCCCCTGGAAAGGTGTAGGACCAGTTAGGATGGTCCACCCCTGGAGACTTATGGAACCAGAGAGTTTCTGGAATGCTCTTGGGGAATTACCCTCTGATCTTGATGACCACTCACTCGATGACTTCATGGCTTTTTGGAACACCTTGTTGTCAGAAGCCATCAACTGGGTGGCTCCTAGGCATCTGCTCCCTGAGCATTGGTGGCACAGGTCCCTGTGGTTTACGGAGGACCTGAAACAGCTGAAGCAAGAAGGGCGGCGGTTAGAGCGACAATGGCGCCAGACTCAAACTGAAGCCGACAGATTGCGGCATAGAGCTAGTTTGAAAGCCTATGTGGTGGCTGTGCATGCAGCAAAGAAGGGATTCTTTGCGGCTCTCACAGTGTCCGTGGTCACATCCAGTGGCTGGTGAGGGTGCTGGTCAGTTTAGCACCAGCATAAAGTGACACCAGCTGCAGAGGCGCAGGTGGTGGCAGCATGACCACACCTGAGACTCCTTAGCTGGGCCAAGGAAGTAAGGAAGAACAGCTGAGCTGAGAGCCAAGGGCTCAGCAGACTGAGCTTGGGCCAGCCTGGGAGAGAGTGGAGAGGTAGTAGGAAACAGGAGTGAGAGCTTGGTCTCCAAAATGATCTAGGGGCAAGAGCCAGAGAGGGCTCTACCCCGAAACTGGTTCCAGGAGGGATTGTGCCTGGCCAGCAGTGCCTGGAGCAACAGGGGCTTCAAAGTAAAGCACTGCTGGGATTAGCAGCCCTGGAGTGGAGCTGGACAGGAGAAAGCCAAGGATGGTACATGAGACTTGCTGGCTACTGAAGGAACAATGCCTGGCCAGAGAGGCCCAAGGCAGCAGGTTGTAAAGGGGTTTGGCTACAGGAGGGCCAATGCCTGGCCAACTGTCTAAGAGACTATGAGGGTGACCAGAGGGTGATGCTTGGCTACTTGGACTATGCATGTAATGGTAGATAACTATACATATTCTAAGGTGAAGAGTTAATTCCCAGGTGGTCTAGCCCTCTTAGAAGGGATACTTCAGAGACTACTGCAGCAGGGGCTACTGCAGAGTCAGGCCCATGCTGCTATAGTGGTGGAGAATGCAGACAGCATTTGCCCCTGGCTAACTGGGGTTGAGGGGTGGGGTGGGCGCTGCACCACTAGAGTGAAAGCCCTGGAATGGGGCTGGACAGAATCCCAAAGATGGTGTGTGCATGGGGCTACCTGGAGGAACACTGCCTGGACAGGAAGACCTGAGATAGAAGAGAGACCTTGTGGTGGGGAGGTTTGTAAAGGGGTTCTGGCTAGTGCCAGTGCCTGGTCAGAGGGTCTAAGAAACTATGTGGATCACTAGAGGGTGATACCTGGCTGCCTGGAATATGCATATAATGGTGGAGAACAATAAATAAACTAAGGTGGAGAGCTAATTCCCAGATGATTTAACCTTCTTGGAAGGGGATCCTGCAGTGACTTACCCAAGGCCAGGACCACGCTGCTATAGTAAGCACCAAGACTGCAGGACCTGTGTTGGATGAAAAAGAGAGGTAGAGCTGGTAGAGCTCTCAAAAGCCGCTGAGAGGTCTAACCAGAACAAGAGGGCACAGTTCCCATTGCTGATCTCCAGGCATAGATCATCAGCCAAGGCCACAAGCACAGTCTCCATGATATACCCAGGACAAAAGCCTGACTGAAATGGGTCCAGGAATCTGAAAGCATCAAGATGAGCCTAAAGCTGCTGGGCAACCATCTGTTCAATGCTCTTCCCTAAAAAAGGAAGCTTAGAGACAGGGTGATAGCTGGTCAGGGAGACAGAGTCCAAAAGTGGTTTCTTAAGGGTCAGAAAACCGCAATTTTGAGGGTGTTGAACAACCTACCCTCCCAAAAGGAGGCATTGACCGCAACAGCCCCAATGTCTCTGTAGCAGGGGTCTTCCCAGGGCCACACGGGGCTCTGGGGTATCACTCATGGAATTAGCTCACCCCTCTGCCACGCCTAATTCAGCCCAATGCCTGAGCTGAATCCCCCTTTGAGGAAGGGGGTACCCTCCTTTAGGACCCAACACAGGCATTCCAGAGGGTATCAAGTCCACAGTCCTTTATTAGTACAGTCCAGTGTACACAATCCCTGGGGCTGCCAGGTTAGTCTCTCCACAGTGCAGGAGCAACCTAGAAAATCAACCCCCAAAGTCCAGCCAGCCAGAGCTCAAAGCCCCAGGCTCTGGCCAAGCCTTCCTCAGGCACAAAGCTCCCTCCTGGGCACAGCCTCTCCTCAGTACCTGGGTCTACTCTGGTTCTCCAGCCTTCAGCACCCTGGAGAGCGCAAAGTGGGAAAGCTTTGTCAGGGAGATGTGATCCCTTCAGCTCCCAGGCAGAGACTGCTTTCCTTTCTGCGTTGTCTCTCCTTATATCCCAGCAGAGTGGGTGTGGCCAGGCTTCTTCTCCTCAGCCTTAAAGGACCAGTGTCCTGACCACTCTGTCCCTGGGTCTCTTCACCTGTTTCCTCACCAGCTGATCCCCAGCTATGGGGCTAGCTCTGCCACGCCCCTGGGCATGCTCAGTCCTTGGCTGACCCACGCAGACCCCTTCTTAAAGGGGCAGAAGCCTCAGAGGATTGATCCCTGCTACAGTCTCCCAGTTGGCTTTCACCAGTCAGGATGGGCAAGGATTAAATTCACAACTGGTTACACACACTGCTTCAAGCACATTTTCCGCATCGGTGGGTGAAACTAATTTATTTATTTGTTTAGTAACATTTTGACCCCACCCTTCCTGAAAGACTCAGGGTGGCTTACAAAAAAAATTAAAAAATAAAATACAATTTAAAAAAATTAAATACAGTTCACCAAAAGAACCCTACCCACACCACCACCACCCCAAACAACCTCCCACTGAATGCTTTACTAAAAAGAAAAGTTTTATGCCACCTCCAAAAGATGCTGAGAATCAGACTCAAACAGACCTCCAGGGGGAGGGAGTTCCACAACATTGGGGCAGCAACCAAGAATGCCCCCCCCCTGCAAGCCCCCATCATATGACCAGAATAGCAGGTAAAACCTACAGGAAGGCACTCCTGGCTGACCTCAGGGGCTGCAATGGAGCATGGTAGGAAAGGCAATCTTTCAGGTATATGGGGCCCAGGCTACTTAGGGTTTTAAAGGTCAAAAACAGGACCTTGAATTACTGCTACTGCTACTACTACTCCTCATTGACCAAGACCACACATGCAGTCTCCATGCCATACCCAGGATGAAAGCCTGACTGATATTCATTTATTTATTTATTTATTTAAACAACTTTTACCCCACCCCAGGCAGCTCAGGGCAGCTAACAAATTAAAAACATAAATATAAAAACACCATAAAAACAGCTAAAAAAATCATAAATATAAAAATAGACAGAAGAGTTACAAAAATATACTCACCCCCCTAATCCCAATTCCCACCTCCCACCCACTACCCATCTCCCCCACCAAAATCCAGTGGAACAGCCAGATCTTTCTTACACTGTCGCCGGAAGGAGGGAAGGTCCGGGGACAGACGGACCTCCACTGGAAGGGAACCTCAGTGCAGCCACCAAGAATGCACTCCTCATCATTGCCACCCAAAATACCCAGGGGACCTTGAGAAGGGTGCTCCTGGCTGACAGCAGGGCCGATCTAGAACCCAGGGAATGAGGCAGTCATGCAGGTAGGCAGGGTCCAGACTGTTAAGGGCTTTATAGGTCAGAACCAACACTTTGAATTGGACCTAGAAGACTACAGGCAGTCACTGCAATGAATGTAGCACTGATGTCATGTGCTCTTTGTGACCCATCCCCATAAGGAGATGGACCTTGGCATTCTGCACCAGCTGCAGTCTCCGAACTGTCACCAAGGGTAGCCTCACATAGAGGGTGTTGCAGTAGTCCAGTCCTGAGGTGATGAAGGCATGGATGATGGTGGTCAGGTCAGAGTACAAAATACATGGTTGAAGCCAATGTATCAGATGAGTTGACCCCACCTGGCCATCAAGGCGGAGCTGCGCATTGAGGAGCACCCCCAGACTATGAACCTGAGGGGCCAGTACATGGCAAACCCCATCAATGGTAGGAGTCACCAACTCACCAGCCCCACCCACCAGCATCACCTCTGTCTTGTCAGGATACAACCTTCAGACAGCTCACCGTCATCCAGTCCCCCACAGATGCCAGACATCAAGTAAGCACCGAGGCTGTCGGGCCTGGGTCATCTGAAAAAGAGAGGTACAATTGGATGTCATCAGCATACTGATGACACCAAATATCAAACCCTCTCACAACCTCACCAAAAGGTTGCACATACATGTTGAACAAGAGAGGGGACAGAATCGAACCTTGCAGTACTCCACACGTGAGGTCCCAGGGAGACACGTCGAAGAACAGTCCCCCAGCACCAACCATTGAGTTCTCCTGGACAGGGAAGAACAGAACCATTCAAGAATAATTCCGCCCATCCCTGCCCAGTCCCGCAAGCAGTCCACCAACATTTATGTCAAACGCAACCAACAGATCTAATAGGATAAACGAGGTCAATAGACCTAGATCCAGCTCGCGGCAAAGGTCATCAACCAAAACCAAAAGCGCAGCCTCAGTGCCATAACCTGGACAAAATCCAGACTGTGAGGGATCAAGAAAACTGATGTGGTCCAGATGCCCCTGAAGCTGCTGAGCCACCACCCATTAAGTAAACTTCTCTAAAAAGGGACGGTTAGAGACAGGCCAATAGGTGGCAAGGGAGTCAACATCAAGCAATGGTTTTTCGAGCAGAGGCCACACCACTGCCTCCTTAAGACACTCTGGAAGTCTGCCCTCCTGAAGGGAGGCACTGACCACCCCAGGCAGCAACAGCCCCAGTGTCTCCCAGCTGGCCGTAACCAGCCAGGATGGACATGGATCTAACTCATAAGACGTGGCTCTAACTGTTCCAAGGACATCCCCATTAGTAGAGGACACCGACTGAAATTGATCCCAGACAAGACAGAGAATCCATAACCTCTGGTTCTCCTACTACCACAAGCGCAGCGTCAAAGTCATGGGGAATGCAAGCAATTGTATCCACAAAATAGTCAATAAACAAGTCACAGTGAGCTCTGGAAAACTCCCCTTCCAGGTGGAGAGAGGCCAGACTGACCAGCCCCCTCATCACCGAGAAAAGCTCAGCTGGACGAGACTTAGCAGATGCTATGAGAGCAGCAACGGACCTCCTCTTTTCTGCTCGCACAGTCACGACATAGGTCTTTAAAATGACTCTATATTGCAATCTGTCATGCTCAGTCTGAGTACGATGCCACCATCGCTCCAACCACCTCCCTTCCTGCTTCAGCCGCTGCAGATCCTCCCTAAACAATGGGGATCTGCGTTGCCGATGCCCAGGGAGCGGACACCTGGGAGCTGTTTGGTCGATGGGCTCACACAACAAGGTGTTCCAGAGAACCACAAAGCCATTGAGTGAATGGCCATCAAGGTCAGGGGGTACTTCCCCTGGGGCATTCTGGAACCAATCTGGTTCCATAAGCTTCCAGTGGCGGACCAACCAAACTGGTCCAGCACCTTTCCGGGGGCTGATATGCGTCAGGAGACCAGCCCAAAGGAGGAAATGGGTCCAGAAATCCAATAGCGTCAAGATGAGCTTGGAGCAGACAGGCAACCACCCGTTCAATAATCGGTTTCAATTATCGCCCTGCCTCTAACCTTCCAGGTTAGAAACAGGGCAAAACAGAAATGGATCCAAACGAACAGGACAGGCTGAGCTTCCACAACCCAAACTTTGACTGCAGATAAAGTAGCAGCACCCAACTCATGGTGAATATGAGCAATTTTTATCTGCCAAGTAATTAATAAAAATGTCACATCGGGCACTAGATGACTCTAATTCACAGGAGAAACAGACTACAGGGATCTGGGCCTTCAGAAGGTAATGGTTCAACCATAACAATGGTGGTGTAACCATATCCCCACTTGAGTCCTCTTTGCTAAGGAACTAGTTTATATTTTAGAAATTAACCTAATAGATACAATGTGATCCATTTCATTCACTTTTTTACAGCAAGCATTTCTCTAAAGATGGTATTTACAGTACTTACTGCAGCATGTTCATGGGCATTAGCTAATGTGGAGCCTTGATAGTCTGCCTTTATTAATCAAAAAGAGTAGGATTATGATTATTGGTTTTAGGGTTAGAGATTTCCTTAAATGAATGACCATATTATCAATTGATTGCTACAATCTAAAAACTTCCATTCCAGTCTCATTTAACACTTTTTGAGAATGGTTAATAAGCCAGTTGTCTGTCACTTCACATCTACCACTTCACCTTTGCGAACCCTGCTGTATTACTATTATTACTCCTGGATCAAACTCACCCCTTCAGAGCACTGAAAGGAAAAATATAGGAACAATAGCCTAAAGTCATCAATTATGAGCAACTGCAAAATTTCTACAACTTTTTCTCAAACCATATGGTCATGTCTCTTCAATTCTGAGCTATTTATTCCCTCCATGAAACAATCCTGCATTCTCACAGCTTCAAGGGTAAAAATACAACTACCAAAATGAAAGGCAACATTCAAAAACCTCATCAGGGCCAGGATCTCACCTCAGACACTGCTATGTATTATTCCCATTCTGATTATCTGGAACAAGGTGTAATACATCAGGGACAGGGAACAACAACAACAAGAATTGGCAAGAATAACAAATTGTAACACTGAACAAATTAAAGGCCATTAGGTTTTACTATATCTTCTTGTCTGTCTGTCCATCTGTCTATCTACACACACACACACACACACACATTAAATAAAATAATATAAATTATGTTAAATACTATTTAAATTATCAGGCTATTTTTCCAGTGTTTCTCAGGATACAAAATACTAAGGTAAATAACATATTTTGAAAATAAACTCTATAGTTACAATAGCTAGGAGTTTGCTTTTGGGAAGAAATCTATAATTTGTTTAGTGACTCTGCTTCTGAAAAGCTAAAGGAACAAAAATAATACAAACACAACCATTCAAAATAAAGACTGACAAGCAGTCTGGGTTTGATGGAATGATAGCATGCAACTGTTATCATTACATAACATTCACCAATAGTCAAAGGAGGCGAAAGATTATTCATAGTGCAATCCTCCACGTCAATAGCACCAACCCTTGCACTTAATGTGGGTGCCAATCCCGTTTACTTCAGTGGAACGCATGCTAAGTGCTAGTGCCATCACTCTCCATTCACAGCATTGTGCTGTCAGTGTCTCTTTTTAAACTATCAACATGTTTACAATACCTATAACCATAGTGTCTAGGTGCTTAGTTGACAAAGATACACAGAAATATAGAATTGCAACACATAAAGTAAATTGAACCATCCTGCCGACTTGGCCAACATTTAATTTAGCCAATTAGATGGTGCTAAAACAGAAACACTAAGTCAGACCATTTAGGCATGTCCCACCATTGTACAGAATTCATAGCCATGTAATCCTAAGAAAACTTAGGGAATGAAGGGATGGGCAGGCTGCAGGTTTCTTCCTTCTTGCACCATGTTCAGATTTTTCTGTGAATGAGATCATGATCACACCTCTGTCCCTGCTCCATCCTACATAATATATTCCACAGGCCCCTGGAAGAAGTGATTCCTGTGCACTACCAAATGCAAGAACTTCCGCTCAAACAGATCACTGTATTGTATTTGCTATCAGCAGGGACCCGAGTTGACTGCGTTGCTGCAATTTGCAGTGATTTTTGCAGAATCAGCCAATCCTCACAGAATCAGCCAATCCTAGCAGAATCCTCACAGAATCAGCCAATCCTGACCATGACCCGAGGGTAAACAGGCCCCTAAGAAAGTCCTATTTCCCTCACTTGTGCCTCGATCTTAAGTGACCACTGATTTTTAAAGGGGTCCCCCAAAGTCTCCTTCAACAGTAACGAACCCGGGTTAAACCGAAGCTTTAACCAAAATTTATGGGCCATCTCAACTGCAAATTGGGACCACTGCCTCTGCCCTAACTCAATTCTGATGGCAGCTAACGGAGTCCCTCTGGGCGCACCCAGAAGGTTCCGAAGGAATTTAGATTGCACCTGATCAACCAGTTGGGCAAAATAAGGGACCCACAATTCTGCCCCATACAAAAGTTGAGACCTAATCTTGCTGTTAAAGACCTGCAATACAGGGAGTATAGCTGTTCTACCCTGCTTGACAAACAGACAGGAGATAGACTGCGCCGACGCTTTCACTGACTTAAGTGCTCTGTTCACATGCTCTCGCCATCTGCCTGAGCTGTGGAGTAGAAGGACCAAATACCGGAAAGAAGACACCTGATAAAGTGGATGCCCTTCTATATGCCAATTGTAAGTTTTCGATGACAAGGAAAAGACCAGGACCTCTGATTTTTCATCGTTAATCACAAGATGATTTTCATGGCAAAACACTACAAATGCCTGCAGCTGACGTTGGAGCCCTACACGGGTCTGCGATAATAGCGCAACATCATCGGCATAGCATAAACAACCAATATGCCAGGTTGCCAACTTGGGGGGGTGGAAAGTGGGGATCCGCCATCTTAGTTATTACCGGGTCTATAAAATAGTTAAAGAGAGCCGGAGCCAACACGCACCCTTGCCTAACTCCCACAGTGGAATCAATGGGAGGTGTGATATGTCCCTGATGGTCAATTTTAATCACAAGCGATGAGTGCGCATGTAAGGTATACATCAAGGCCAGCTGCCTTTTGTCAATAGACGATGCCTGCAATTTCCT
Organism: Sphenodon punctatus; assembly: GCA_003113815.1. Lineage (NCBI taxonomy): Eukaryota > Metazoa > Chordata > Lepidosauria > Sphenodontia > Sphenodontidae > Sphenodon > Sphenodon punctatus. The sequence continues at coordinate 635,783 of QEPC01013419.1, forward strand.
CCACAGGGCAGCCCTATCAACAGAGTCAAAGGCTGCCTTGAGGTCAAGAAAAGCAACAAACAGCGCCCCGTTGCGAGCCCTATACTTGCTGGCTAGGTGCTGAAGAACAGAACACTGTTCGATCGTTGAGCGGCTCTTCTGAAACCCCGCCTGCTCTGGGACAGTCTTAGTCTGCTCTAGCCATTCAGTAAACTTCCCCAGCAAGTGTTTGGCGGACATTTTTGCAGCAATGCACAAAAGGCTAATAGGCCTGTAATTTGCCGGGTCTCCTTTTGAGCCCTTTTTGTAGATGGGGACTATGACTACCTTGTTCCAAAGGTCGGGAATTATGCCCGTGCTATTTATTGCAGTGAACAATGCAGCTAGGACCAGAGTCCACCATTCCTTGTGAGCTTTAAACTGATCACTATGAATTAGATCTAGTCCTGGGGCATGATTATTGCGGAAGGAGACTAACAAGGTCTAAACTTCTGCCTCGGAAACTGGTGGTCAAGGAGGTAGCTCTTCAAAATTAAAGGTTAAACTATCCGGGGCATCCTTCCTTGTTTTATTGTTATACAACTTGTTGAAGTGGTCCATCCAAATCTCTGGCAGGAGTGGGGGAGTGGCTGCCCCCCGACTCCCCTGCGTGGATCCATTAACTAATCTCCAAAATTTCCAGGCATCCTTTAGCTTAGCTGCCTCCAAAAGCTGATCCCATTGGCTATCCCAGAAGGTCCTCTTTTTCAGGGTTATTAATTTCCTGTATTCTACCCTTGCAGCTCTATACTCAACAAGGAGGGCGCGAAGGTTACCCCTCCTATAGTTATAATAGAGCAATTTCAACCTGACTCTCAACATGCGACACTCCTTGTCAAACCAAGGCTGACTGATCTTAATACTGACTGACATTACTTTAGTGGCTAACCCCTGCATATAAGTTCTAAGGTCTGAGGTTAACTGTACATAAAGGTCCAGTATCTCCCTGTGAGTAGCTGAGGTCAAGAGCCTATCCCAATTCCAACCAACCTTGGGCTGGGCTACATACGCCTCTACAGAGGCTGCCAGATCTTGATCCCAAAAGGGGGCCTTCACAGTTTCCAATAGGGAAAGGTCAGGGCTATTACCCTGGCTGGCCTCAGGATGGGGACATGAAGAGAAAAGGGTCAATATTAATGGGACGTGAT
>QEPC01013419.1:646554-664502 GCA_003113815.1 Sphenodon punctatus
TGCCTCAGGCCCCCAGCCCAAGGCATCTCGCCAGGGCGCTTTCAACAAGTGCCCTGGTGAGAGCTTTCCTTGCGCCCATTGAGCACAATGGAAGCCCTAGCTCCTCCCTCCACAGCACGTCCTATACGTGCTGTGTAGAGTGGAGGAGCTCAGCTGGGTTGAGCGCTCAGCCACCCAAACCACGTTTTCCATTGGAAAACGCGGTTGGGCTTAGCATTTTGAGCCTTCTGGGACCCACTCCTCTGGAGTGGATCTCAGAAGTCAACTACAGCGCCGCAGCAGCCTGTGCCTTGCCTTTGCTTGAGAGCGGAGGCCGTTGCAGCGCTGTGGTCGGTTTCATGTCAGTTTCACTGAAACTGACCTCAGCGCTGCTGCAGCATCTGCTCTGAAGCGGCGGCAAGGCAGAGGCTGCTGCGGCGCTGGGAAGCGGCGGCAAGGGTTTTTTTGTTTTGTTTTTTTCTTTCCCTACGAGCGGCGGCGCGGCGCCTGGTGGGGCGCTTGGGGGGTCAGCGCCCCCAATGCCCTGAGAGGCGAGTCGCGCCTGGCAGGGATTGAGGACTGAGGGTCTCAGGGCTGTCACTGACTTACTCCCAGGGACCCAGCAGCACTGCAGCTTCCTGTATTCCCCAGGGAAGTGGTAGCAGTGCATCCAGCCTCAGGACAAGAACCAGAGAGGGCTTCTTGAGTGGCCTTTTTTGGGAACACTTGAGAAGGCTGCAATATTGGGTTTTAACAAGTAAGACAATAGCCCACACCGGGAGGTGGGGGAGGTGTTGGTGTCACCCTGCTCATTTATTAGGTGTTCGCCCCCACCGCCCATGTGTCCACCACCCAGCGGACACACAACCCTACTCATGGTGGGGTCCCAGAGCATGTGTAGTGGGCGAATGCAGGCTAATGTACACCCATGTGTCCACGTCTCATCAATTTATTTTTGTTAATTTATTTATATCAAATTTTATATCCCGCCTCTCCCGCCCCAGGCAGCTCAAAGTGGCTAACAATTAAAAAATAAAATATGCAGTACAAAATGTAAAATACAATAATAAAAAATAAAGCGTTAACAATAAAAATGGGGAAGTCCAAGAAAATACATTTAAAACCCCTACCACCCTATCCCTGATCCCCGCTCTCTTCACCCATTTACCTAGCAAAATGCCTGGTGGAACAGCCAGGTCTTGCATAGTCGTCAAAAGGAGGAGAATCTGAGCCTCTCCTGGAAGGGAATTCCACAGCCTAGGTGCGACCACAGAGAACACCCTCTCCATAAGTCACTACAAAGAACCTGGGGGACCTCAAGAAGGGTGCTCCTGGATGACTGCAGGGGCCGATCCAGAACTGGGTGGGGAGAGGGAGGCAATCCCACAAGTAGGTAGGCAGTGCCAAGGTCGTATAGGGCTTTATAGGTAATCACCAGCACCTTGAATCGCACCTGGAAGACTACAGGCAGTCAGTGCAGCAAACAGAGCATCAGTGTAATGTGCTCATGGAGACACATCCCAGCCAAGAGATGGGGCACCACATTCTGCACTAGCTGCAGTCTCTCAATCATCACCATGGGCAGCCCCACGTAGCGTGCGGTACAACAGTCCAGTCTAGAGGTGATGAAAGTATGGATGATGGTGGCCAGATCAGAGTCCAAGATGTAGGGCCTAAGCCGTTGCACCAGATGAAGCTGTCAAAATGCGCTCCTCGCCACAGTTCCCACCTGGACATCAAGGTGGAGCTGGGAATCAAAGAGCACTCCCAGACTATGGACCTCGGGGACCAGCAGGGGACAAACCTCATCAATGATGAGGGACGCCAGTCCCGCTGCCTTACCCACCAGCATCACCTCTGTCTTGTCAGGATTGAGCTTCAGCCGTCTCGCCCTCATCCAAATGCCCCACAAACGACAGACACCGAGTAAGCACCAAGACTGCAGGGTCTCAGTCAGATGAAAAGGAGAGGTAGAATTGGGTGTCATCAGCATATCGATGACACTGAACGCCAAACCTTCTCACGACCTCACCTAATAGCGGCATATATGCATTGAACAGGAGAGGGGACAGACTAGAACCTTGCGGGACTCCACACGAGAGGTCCTGGGGAGAGGATGAACAATCCCCAAGCACTACCCGCTGAGTTCTCCTAGACAGAAAGGAGCGGAACCATTCAAAAACGATCCCGCCCACTCTGGCTGAGTCCTGCAGCATCTCATGATCAACAGTATCAAAAGCAGCCAACAGATCTAACAGAATCGGGTTGATCGACCCTGATCTAACTTATGACAGAGGTCATCGACCAAAGCCACAGGTGCAGTCTCAGTACCATAACCCGGACGAAAGCCAGACTGCGAAGGATCTAGAAAAGTAATGCTGTCCAGATGCCCCTGCAGCTGCCGAGCCACTACCTATTCAATAACCTTCCCTAAAATTAGGTTACGTGCAGCCTCCTAACATCTAGGTCCACCAGCACTATCAAGTCACAGGTGAAAAAACCTAGAGCTCTCCACCGATCTATCATTTCCAGCGCCTCTTCCCACCACTCACTCTCTCTGGTGCACACATGACATCCACCTTAAAAGCCCAACACGCTATTTTCAGAGACGCATTCTCCCAGCTCTTCCTGCTAGGCAGTCCGTGCCCAACACTTGCTCTTTCCCAGCCATTGCATTCTTCATAATGAGTTGCTGAGGATTAACATCACCAGGGGTCATGGCTCAAACAGCCATGCAAGGCAACAACCAGCACCACTACAACCACTGCCCAATCTACCACACCCATATCCTCGGCAAGCCTCTCCCACAATTGTTCCCACACACCTTCCACGAACACTCCACCGCAGCTGAATTCGCCAGATGAGGATTGGGAAAATGTCCCCCTGTCCATTCCACTATCTAAGCAATCATGCCAAGCTGCCCTCAAAAGGAGTAGGCACAAGAAGAAATAGTTAATTTTTTTAAAAAAAGTAAAGTTATTTTATTTTTCATAATCCATGCTTTATGTGCTTCTTTAGATGTTTGGTGGGGTGGGAGCTGTGGAGAATGGCAGTATGGCATAGTTATACGCTGCTTCAGTGGTTGGGTACTGGATGGGGGCGGGTACCGAAAATGAGGGGGAAGCCACTGGCAATGCACTTGAGGAAAGGGGGAGGGTTGGGAAGGACCATAGTACCCCAACGGGGCAAAGTCTCTGCCCAGATGCAAAGGGAATGGCTGTAGGAAAGCTACAGGCAAAGGCCGGGTGCTGGCCATTTGCAGACTAGCTGCCTGCACCTCTATTGGTCAGTACACAGTAAACAAAATACTATTGTGCAATTACTATCACTTTAAAAGCTCACCTGTACATGAGAAATCATCCACCCGGATGTATCCTGGGACACAGTCACAACGATATGATCCAGGCAGGTTAACGCACACCGTATTGGCATGACAATAATGCATCTTAGCAGCGCACTCATCAATATCTGAGGGGAAAAAAGAACCAGCAGGATCACAGTCAGCTGCACAGTTGTATGCATAGTGACACAATACTGAAACAAGATAAGGTCCAATTACAAATCTCTAAAGAACGTGTCAAAAAAGCAGCATTTCTTAACCACTAATATTAAACTTCTAGCACAATTCACTAACCAAAATCTTTGTTATGATGGAGTTAAAGTTGTTGCTTTGTAACACAGTCTCCTTTCCCCCTTGCATTTCCAGTAAATGAGACTTCCAAACCCAAAAGTCAAACATTGGATTACTCAGTTCCGCAACATTTCACTGAAAAATATTACCATTACACCAAAAACTAACAACACACTAAAGAGAGACAGGAAACACGCAAATTGGGTAAGGCTTCTCACATAAAATACTGATCTTAACTATGTGCTTACAGGAAAGTTAGAATCCAAAGACATGCTCATAGGGAACTAGGTGTCACACTACATCAATCAGATGTTGTGCAGAACAGATGTAAAATGGCAATATTTATTATGGAAGGAAAAGAGACTCTGAAACGGTAAGGTTTTTTATATATATATAGCAGCTGCAGCGGCCACTAAGGGGCCATTCCAAGCCCGGGGTTCAGTAGAAGATATTTCACCCATGTTTCTTTCACCAACTAAGTCATGCTTCTGACACAGGAGTAGAGCCGTGAGATGCATGGCTCTGTGCCCCCACAGCTTCTCCTACAAAGGAAGAAAACTCAACTGCCCATGTAAACCAGCTACGAGTCTGCTTTTCACCATTCCACTGGAGTGAATCACACTTGACTGGTCAAAAGATCAGCCCTACGTTTCTACTTGCTATTGGTAGAAAGCAGTTCACTGCCCGGCCACAGTTCAAAACTACTTCTGTTGCCTGTGGAAGGGAACTAAAAGCGGCATTCACAGCTCTGTTCTCAAAATGCTCTAGAGTTCACCTACAGGTGATCAGTCCCACCAAAGACAAGTGGTTTCTATTTTAGGAGTGAAAACTATTTGTAACAGCTGGGCCTAATTTTCCTTTCACAAATACTGGTTTTACTTGAAATAACTCTGTTGACTTTGAAATAATTATTAATTTATGCCAGAATAAATGATGGGCCTGTTTATGATATCACAACAGTTGGGTTTTTTGTTTATTTGCTCTTTGGGGGGTGGGGGTTAGTTTTATTCAATATCTATGTTCAAGAAAGTTCCTAAATCAAGTTCAGCACTGGATCAAGTTCAGCACTGTGCACTCTCCTTTTCTACACCAAACAGAGATGGTGAGGGCAATAACACCGCAAGCTTGCCCAAAGCTCTTCTACCTCTGCACTTCCTATCTCCATTCCCAGAGCCAATTAGCCTATGAATACATCACAGGAAACACAGAGGCTGAGGCCTGCAGCCAGCTAATCTGTGAACGCCAATAGGGAACACACAGGCAGGGGTTTGTGTCAGCTACTAAGGGAATGCCAATAGGGAACACACATGGAAAAGCCACCAGCCAGGTGCTAAGAGGGAGGTGGATGGGCCAGAGGGAAACACAGTGACAGACAAGAACCATTTAAAAAACTTTAGTGATACCAAAAGAAAAGAAAATTCATTTAAAATTGTTTGCCTCCCGGAGTGATAGCCTGGAAGAAAGGAATAGCTGCAGGAGCTAATTCTTCCCATAGGTCACTATGGCTGTGAGTCATGGCAGGGTGGAAGATACTGAGAAGTGGAAGGCTGGTGTAGGGAGTGTGGCACCTTTAGGAAAGGGAAAGTAGTTCATTTCCATGCTGACTTAATCCGCAGCTTCTGTTCTGAACGACAAGCATGCCAGCTGTCATGATGGTTTCTGTAGTATGGACATCTGTCCAGTAAGAACTAGATGGGTACCACTAGCTAAATAATTTCATATTGGCTGAACAACTGTCAGCTGATAATGACTTTTGATCACTACCAACCTGGGCTGAATTTGAAATGATGGCTTGAAGGCAAGAAACACTGCATCCCATTACAAACACCTTGAGCTATACAGTTCCCACATCCTTGTTGTTTCTGATGCTGAGCCCCTTGATAAAATGTATAAAAAACGTCAAAAGAATCACTATATGAAAGATAAATGCCAAGAAAAATCCCCCCGCATGTCTAGTCATGACAGTGCTGCGCTCTAGGGCCACCGGGACATACTCAGGTGTCGATGTGTGTGCGCACTGCTCCGCTTGCTGATTCTTTTTAATAGGCTTTTTGGTTCATAGCTTTGAGGGGTTTTGTTCTTACATGTCTCATAATTTTCTGGCATAAAGAGAAACGGAGAGAGAACGGAAAAAAAGCAAGGATTCCCAACCAGCAACCAGTTCACCTGAAAATTATCCTGACATGGTGCCATCCTTGCCTCTAGATTCTGTGATAAATTCAAATGACAATAAGCATGAAAATAAAATGGGGTTGGAAAGAAAAATCTTGAAAGTGAAGAATTTAATCAGCATTTTGGTGCAATCAAGAGACCTGGAGCACCTACTTCCAAGCTGCTGATACTTAAAGAAAGTGTATAACTGAGGAAAGTTTCACAACATGAAGGGGGCCAGTTTATTTGGCTTAAGAAATGAGAATCCAAATCAAAAACTTGTTACCTTGTTTTATCATATTTATTATCAGGCTGGGGCTAGCTACAGTGGCTGAGCCCTCTCTTTTTCCTTATTCAGGACAGCAGAAGAAAAATCAGAACAGCTGGGAAGCTGAAACTTGAGCAGGAAAGTAAAAGGTGTTTTCTCATGTCATCCCCTGAGTGGGGGAAATCAACACAGGGAGAAGTCTACTACTGCATCTCCTGCTTAAGAGATGATGCGTGAAAGCACCCTGAGATCTTCAAGGGTCAATCTGATTATAGAACGGTAAACTGAAACCCATATATTAGCACTAACTGGATCAGTATTTCTGCTGCCTTTTCTGTTTTCATGTTCATTCTTCCCACTCCATTGTCCTTCTTGTATTTGCTTTTAGAGAGCAGTGGACAGAGGTCACAATTTGGCAACAGAATTTTGCTAGGATAAGTTCTGGTCTGCAGATCAGGGCTACAGCCATTGACTTAGCCTATGATTCTCTAAAAGCTTTATGTGAGATTAGATGCCTGAGACAAAAAGCTCTGGATTTTTATTTAACATTGTTAGAGTAACATCCATAAAACACACTGTGGTATATATCAGTTCAGGCGTAATGGAACTCAAATTGTGATTCATGTGTGTAGATTGCTTGTCGCATTTGAAATATTATAGCTCATCTTCTGGTGGTCTTCTGAGGTGATAAAAATACATGATTTATGTTTCTCCATAGGTTGGCAAAGTAGTTTGTTTTTCTTTTAAAAAGGTATACTTATGGTCTTTAAAATGAAACTTGACACAGCATAATGATCTTTCACATATCACCAGCATCCATCTGCATAAGCTAGTTCTCTGTAGCAATAGAGACATTTGGGCTAGGGCTTTTCACAATGAGGATCACTAGCTCACTGTGCATAGTTTGGCCCAGGAGGGAACAGAGGGGAATCCTTTTCATAGGTTCAAAGCATTTCATTAATAGGTATTTAAGCAGGTTCACAGTGTCTACACATTCTTTACTGCAGTGCTTGCAAGAAGACAGTAGTCTAAACAGGTATATGTTATTTGTCTAGCTCCTAGAATATAGCGCATATACTTAGCAGAACAATGTTATTATTTATTTATTTTTAATGGAAACAGAACAATACTCAGGGACAGGTACTCAAGAAGTACAAATTGGCATACTAGCTCCACTGACCTTACTGGAGGTACACAGTTTTACACTAACTAAGAATTTGGCTGCAATGGGGGAGGGTCAGCCTGGGGAGAGTCCTGGCAGGACCAGACCCCTCTAAAGCCGCCGCCCCCACCCCCCAATGGGAATTAGCTCTTACACGTCTGTAATCAGTACAGCTCTATACCAATTAGCACAGTCCCACACAGTGTAGTAACAATAACAAGGAACAGTTCACTGAAGTTAAGTCCCTGCAGGATCAGACCCAGGCATTCACAGTCATCTCTGGGAATTGGTTCAAATGTCCATTTATTCCATATAGTCTCAACAGCAGTCTTGCTTAGGTACAGAATCTCCATCATGGGTTCTTCTCTAATGCCAGGAAGCAGCCCTCTGGCAACCCCAGCTCTGTCTAGCCCCAGCTCAGCCACACACACAGTCCTTGGCTGATAATGCACTCATAGTTCCAGGGCCTCAGCTCAGTACTCCTACGGGTTACCCTTGTTTCATCTCAGTCAGCTCACAGCAGCATTCAGGCACTCCAGCTTCTCCCAGCATGACTTCAGCACCTGTACAGCAATCCTGGTAGATCAGCCCTTCAGTAATGTGTTCCCTTTGGAGTCCAAGCACAGCCTATGCTGGCGTGGGCTCCTCTTATTAGTGCCAGAGTGGGTGGGGCCAGGCTCTCAGCCTCTCGCCCTTAAAGGGTCACGTCCTTCATGGACCCCACTTTCTCTCTTAAGCCTCAAGGCTGTCTCAGCCTGTACCCAGCCTTACACCTGACTCATGCCATACAGGATTGGCTCTGCTATGCCCAACCCAACCCACCTGTCTGGCGCATGCTTTAAAGGGCTGGGCCTGCCAGGCCCTTAAAGGGGCAGCAGCTCTGCCCAGCTGCTCCCTGCCAAATTAGCTGTCTTTTTCAGTGACTAGAATAGTAGAATAGAATAGTTTATTTACAGCCGAGGCCAAACAATAAAATGATATATTTACCAAAAAAATACAATATATACTATCAAACAAATATACATAAGGGCTATACACATGTCGCCTTACTGATGTTTCAACTTGCTCCCCAATTTTACCCTTTGGTTTTCAGACTGCTTCTTAGATAACCACATTTAGTCAGACACCTGTCCCCTTACATTTAGAGTTTCCAACCATTTTCTTCCTTACCCCATGCGCTGCATACAAAAGCTTTGCCAGAACAACCACAGTGTCAATTGATGGGTCCAGGAGGATATTTACTGTTTTCTTACAGACTGTACCCCCTTTGTTTGAATCCTCCAAGGGATTTCTTATAGACTGTACCCCCTTTGTTTGAATCCTCCAAGGGAACCAACCATTTCCCCCTTTCTTTAATATAGAAGGGGCACTCCCTCATTATATGAACAATATCCTCAATTCTATTCATGTTACAGGGACACAGCCTTTGCGACATCAGGGTCTTGGACCACCTTCCTTCCATCTTTTTCAGTGGTCAGTCAAAAGTCCTCTGCAGCAGGACCCACTGTAGATGAGTCTCACAGGTCTCAGGGCCCTGCTCTCAGGAATGGGAAATACTCCCTGCAGATATTTCCTGCAGATGACACTGGGTAGGCTCAGGTCTACTCCTGCAGTAGTTTGCAGGAGCAAACTTGTATCTATCTTTGTCTAGCAAGGATGGTCTACTCCCCACCTATCAACTGTTTGGTGGCTAGGTTAGCAAAACAGTCAATGCCACCCTCCCCCTTCACTCCTCTCCCAGCATTGTGGGTGGGAAGAAAACAAGTAGGATTATGTAAGATAGGGAAGGGTGTATGCAGGAATGGGTGGGGAAATAAATAATGCAGGAGCAAGGAAGACAAGACTTGATTCTAGGGAAAGGGTGGAGACATGGGAGCAGGAGGCTAAAAAGCTTCCTATGCAGAATTCTGGTATCAGCACTGAGCAGTACCCTACTAGCCCTGTAGCTGAATAGCTGATTTCTGACCATTACTGGGTTTTTTTCATAGGTTGCACAATGGGTAAACACAGAAGTGACAGTAGTGTGGTGGCAACCCTGGGAGGGGAAGATCGCTGCCACACCACTGACACTCCTGGGGTCAAGTTGGGTAACCGACCACATGTGACCCTGGCTGAGGAGCTGTCCTGGCCTGACCCTGCAATGCATGCAGTACCCCACCCCCTGCCATGACATGCAGCCATGGCAGACAATCATGGATCACCATGGTGACCGGCCATGACAGCCCTGATACAGGATGGTCCATGGTGGGTCAGAACATACATTCTAACCCACTGTGGCCCGCTTTACCCCAGACTGACCCAGGCTGTGACTTCAGAGCTCTGCCAAGTAACGGCCCGGGCTAGCCACCAATATGCCTGGGATCAGTCCGGGGTAACCATCTGGGGGTCTGCACACAAATGTGACATTGACCCTCGGGCCTCAGCAGGACAAACCTGGCCAGAGTGGGTCACAGTCACGTTTGTTTTTACCCAGTATCTTGCCCCCTGTCATTTATGTCCATGAGTGGACATAAGAAGAAAACGGAGAGTCAAGGGGAAAGTAACTTTATCTCTCTAGGAAAGAAGGGGATTAAATCTAGAGGGAAAGCCACATTAGGTAAGTCCACCATATACCAAAGAAGGCAAGGTAGTTCTAAACTAAGTCCTAAAAAAAGAAAAAAACTTCCAAGATGAAACCAACGCAATTCAATAAGCTGAATACGCATCTCAGGTATATTTCTGCCCCTGGAAATACTGGCCTTATGCTGAGAAAGGAAACTAAGCCCAACTAGAAGGCTTTGCTCATCTGTAAATGAGCTTCAGGCCAGCAAGAATCAGAGAACTCTTCAGCCCACCGTGTTTCACGGGGCCATAAAGCTAACCTGCTGACTAGCAATGGCAACCTGCTGCCCTTCCCCTGTTTGTTGTTTTGGTCTTATAAACCATGACTGTGAATGGATACCCTGACCACACCCATGCTGCTGTTAAACCCATTTCCTGTCTTTGGTCTTGTTCCATGTATACTATGTACTACATAGTGGAAACCACGTAGAATCTAAGTGATCATTCCTCTTTACTTGGAGCATTCACCGGGGGGGGGGAGTCCGCAGCCATTGGGGTGGTGCTAGGCTGGGGGAATTATGGTCCTTCTGGGAGGCTGGTTAGATCCGTGAGGCGGGACAGGTGTTTGGTGCCTGTCCCTCTCACTGCCCCCCGGGCAGGTGGCGAAGTTGTCAATGATCGGAGGGTCCCTGACCTAGGTCTGATGCTGAGTAATGCAAGGTCAGTTATAAGTCAACAACAGTCCAGGATTTAATCCTGGACAAGGCAGCCGACCTTGTGTATATTACAGAGACCTGGCTGAACACTGAGTTAAAACTTATTTTTGCTGACCTTGTTCCAGCTGGGTACTCCATACAGCATCAGCATCAGCTGGAGGGGGGGGAGGGGTATAGCCATTATTTTTAAGGAGACATGGACTGTGAGGAGGTATCCTGTACACGCTATGGCAGGTACAGAGGGCCTACATCTTCTGATTGATTTGGCTGGAGACAGACTGAGGCTGCTGCTAATATACCATGTACCTACCTGTATGGCAACATCCCTGCATGCTCTAGCCAAACTGGTGTCAGAGGTGGTCTTGCGGTCCCCGAGGACAGTGGTCTTGGGGAACGTCAACGTCCACACCGACACCAGCCTTGGGAGGGCTGAGCATGATTTCATGGCTGCCATAGCAACCATGGGGCTATCGCAGGTAGTGGTTGACCTGACACATGATGGGGGGCATACCCTTGACCTGATCATTTGCCCAGATCTTGAGGCAGGAGGCCCATTGGTAGGGGAGTTGTTAGAAGTGCCCTTGTCATGGACATATCATTACCTCCTTCAGGGTGGTCTTGGCACATGTCTGCCCCCGGAAGGGTCCAGAACCAGTTTGGTTGGTTCGCCCTGGAGACGTATGGAAACAGAGGTTCCGAAATGCTCTCAGGGAGCTACCCTCTGATCTTGACGACCGCTCACTCGATGACCTTGTGGCTCTCTGGAACATCTTGCTGACTGAGGCCATCGACCGAACGGCTCCTAGACTTCTGCTCCCTGAACGCTGACAACACAGGTTCCACTGGTTTATGGAGGACCTGCGGCAGCTGAAGTGGGAATGGTGGCAGTTGGAGCGATGGTGGCACTGTTCTCATGCTGAAGACGACCAATTGCAGCATAGATTAGTTTACAAATCTATGCTGTGGCTGTGCAAGCAGCAAAGAAGAGGTTCTTTGCTGCTCTCCTGGTGTCTGCAAAGTTGTGTCCAATTGAGCTTTTTTGAGTGGTGAGGGGGCTGGTCAATCTGACCGACCTCCGCCGGGAACTGAAATTTTCCAGTGCTCGCTGTGACACTTTTGTCGACTTTTTGTGGACAAAAATCGCTCAGATTCACCATGACTTCGACACCACACTTGCTGCAGTGGGAGAACAAGTGGTAATGGAAGTCCCACCTTGTCTTGCTTTATGAGATCAATTCCAGTGGGTGTCGTCTGCTCATGCAGGAATGTACTTGGGGCTGTTAGGGCCACCTGTTGTGAACTTGACCCGTGCCCATCCTGGCTGATTAAGGCCAGCTTGTAGACACTGGAGCTATTGCTGGCTGGGGTAGTCAATATCTCCCTTAGGGAGGGCAGAGTGCGGGATGCCTCAGGGAGGCGGTGGTGCAGCCTCTGCTCAAGAAACCATCTTTGGACATTGACTCCCATGGCAGCTATCGGCCTGACTCTAACCTTCCCTTTTTAAGGAAGGTTATTGAAAAGGTGGTGGCTCAGCAGCTTCAGGGGCATCTGGACCATGTCAGTTTTCTAGATCCCTTGAAGTCCAGCTTTTGGCCAGGGTTTGGCACTGAGACTGCGTTTATGGTCTTGGTCAATGACCTCTATCATGAGTTGGACCCGGTTCAGTCGACCCTGTTGATCTTGTTAGATCTCTCGGCTGCATTTGATACCGTTGATCATGAGATGTTGGTGGCTCACTTGTGGGACCAAGCTGGGGTGGGCGGGACTGTTCTTGAATGATTCTGCTCCTTTCTGGCCGGGAGAATTCAACGTGTGGTACTCAGTGACTGTTCATCATCTCCCCCAGGACCTCACGTGTGGAGTCTTGCAAGGTTCTATTCTGTCCCTCTCCTGTTCAGCGTATACATGAAGCCTTTGGGCGAGGTCGTCAGAGAGTTTGTTGTGCAGTGTCATCAATACGCTGACACCCAACTTTAGCTATCTTTTTCAACTGACTCAGGTCCGGCAGTCTTGGTGTTTACCCAACGTTTGACAGCTGTGGGGGATTGGATGAGAGTGAGCCATCTGAAACTGAATCCCGACAAGACAGAAGTGATGCTGGTGGGAGGGGCTGAAGGAGTATGGGCACCTGTCATTGATGGGGTCCACCCTCCATTGATTCCGCAAGTTCAAAGCCTGGGGGGTGCTCCTCGACTCACAACTCCGGCCTGGATGCCTAGATAGCGACTGTTACAAGGGGAGCATTTCACCAATTACATCTGGTACAACGGCTTCAGCCGTACGTCTCAGACTCCGACCTAGCCACCATCATTCACACTTTCATCATCTCAGGGCTGGACTACTGCAATGTGTTTTACACAGGGCTATCCTTGGTGACGGTCCAGAGACTACAACTGGTACAGAATGCGGCAGCCTGCCTCCTCACGGGGACATGCACTGCACTGGCTACCTATAGTCTTCTGGGCCCAATTCAAGGTGTTGGTTTTGACCTATAAAGCCCTATATGGCCTGGGCCCTACTTATCTGCAGTATTGCCTCACACACACACACCCTGGGTCCGTGATCGGCTCCTGCGGTCAACTGGAAGTGCCCTCCTCGGGGTTCCCAGAGTATCTCGGGTATTGACGATGAGGGCATTCTCGGTGGCCTCACCAAAGCTCTGGAACTTCCTCCNATTATTTTTAAGGAGACATGGACTGTGAGGAGGTATCCTGTACACGCTATGGCAGGTACAGAGGGCCTACATCTTCTGATTGATTTGGCTGGAGACAGACTGAGGCTGCTGCTGATATACCATGTACCTACCTGTATGGCAACATCCCTGCATGCTCTAGCCAAACTGGTGTCAGAGGTGGTCTTGCGGTCCCCGAGGACAGTGGTCTTGGGGAACGTCAACGTCCACACCGACACCAGCCTTGGGAGGGCTGAGCATGATTTCATGGCTGCCATAGCAACCATGGGGCTATCGCAGGTAGTGGTTGACCTGACACATGATGGGGGGCATACCCTTGACCTGATCATTTGCCCAGATCTTGAGGCAGGAGGCCCATTGGTAGGGGAGTTGTTAGAAGTGCCCTTGTCATGGACATATCATTACCTCCTTCAGGGTGGTCTTGGCACATGTCTGCCCCCGGAAGGGTCCAGAACCAGTTTGGTTGGTTCGCCCTGGAGACGTATGGAAACAGAGGTTCCGAAATGCTCTCAGGGAGCTACCCTCTGATCTTGACGACCGCTCACTCGATGACCTTGTGGCTCTCTGGAACATCTTGCTGACTGAGGCCATCGACCGAACGGCTCCTAGACTTCTGCTCCCTGAACGCTGACAACACAGGTTCCACTGGTTTATGGAGGACCTGCGGCAGCTGAAGTGGGAATGGTGGCAGTTGGAGCGATGGTGGCACTGTTCTCATGCTGAAGACGACCAATTGCAGCATAGATTAGTTTACAAATCTATGCTGTGGCTGTGCAAGCAGCAAAGAAGAGGTTCTTTGCTGCTCTCCTGGTGTCTGCAAAGTTGTGTCCAGTTGAGCTTTTTTGAGTGGTGAGGGGGCTGGTCAATCTGACCGACCTCCGCCGGGAACTGAAATTTTCCAGTGCTCGCTGTGACACTTTTGTCGACTTTTTGTGGACAAAAATCGCTCAGATTCACCATGACTTCGACACCACACTTGCTGCAGTGGGAGAACAAGTGGTAATGGAAGTCCCACCTTGTCTTGCTTTATGAGATCAATTCCAGTGGGTGTCGTCTGCTCATGCAAGAATGTACTTGGGGCTGTTAGGGCCACCTGTTGTGAACTTGACCCGTGCCCATCCTGGCTGATTAAGGCCAGCTTGTAGACACTGGAGCTATTGCTGGCTGGGGTAGTCAATATCTCCCTTAGGGAGGGCAGAGTGCGGGATGCCTCAGGGAGGCGGTGGTGCAGCCTCTGCTCAAGAAACCATCTTTGGACATTGACTCCCATGGCAGCTATCGGCCTGACTCTAACCTTCCCTTTTTAAGGAAGGTTATTGAAAAGGTGGTGGCTCAGCAGCTTCAGGGGCATCTGGACCATGTCAGTTTTCTAGATCCCTTGAAGTCCAGCTTTTGGCCAGGGTTTGGCACTGAGACTGCGTTTATGGTCTTGGTCAATGACCTCTATCATGAGTTGGACCCGGTTCAGTCGACCCTGTTGATCTTGTTAGATCTCTCGGCTGCATTTGATACCGTTGATCATGAGATGTTGGTGGCTCACTTGTGGGACCAAGCTGGGGTGGGCGGGACTGTTCTTGAATGATTCTGCTCCTTTCTGGCCGGGAGAATTCAACGTGTGGTACTCAGTGACTGTTCATCATCTCCCCCAGGACCTCACGTGTGGAGTCCTGCAAGGTTCTATTCTGTCCCTCTCCTGTTCAGCGTATACATGAAGCCTTTGGGCGAGGTCGTCAGAGAGTTTGTTGTGCAGTGTCATCAATACGCTGACACCCAACTTTAGCTCTCTTTTTCAACTGACTCAGGTCCAGCAGTCTTGGTGTTTACCCAACGTTTGACAGCTGTGGGGGATTGGATGAAACTGAATCCCGACAAGACAGAAGTGATGCTGGTGGGAGGGGCTGAAGGAGTATGGGCACCTGTCATTGATGGGGTCCACCCTCCATTGATTCCGCAAGTTCAAAGCCTGGGGGGTGCTCCTCGACTCACAACTCCGGCCTGGATGCCTAGATAGCGACTGTTACAAGGGGAGCATTTCACCAATTACATCTGGTACAACGGCTTCAGCCGTACGTCTCAGACTCCGACCTAGCCACCATCATTCACACTTTCATCATCTCAGGGCTGGACTACTGCAATGTGTTTTACACAGGGCTATCCTTGGTGACGGTCCAGAGACTACAACTGGTACAGAATGCGGCAGCCTGCCTCCTCACGGGGACATGCACTGCACTGGCTACCTATAGTCTTCTGGGCCCAATTCAAGGTGTTGGTTTTGACCTATAAAGCCCTATATGGCCTGGGCCCCGCTTATCTGCAGTATTGCCTCACACACACACACCCTGGGTCCGTGATCGGCTCCTGCGGTCAACTGGAAGTGCCCTCCTCGGGGTTCCCAGAGTATCTCGGGTATTGACGATGAGGGCATTCTCGGTGGCCTCACCAAAGCTCTGGAACTTCCTCCCGATGGCGGTCTGCTTGGCCCCGAACCTTCACTCTTTCTGTGAACGGTGTGAGACCTGGCTGTTCCACCGGGCTTTTAGAGAGGGTGAGGAGTTGTAATGGGGGGAGGAAGGGTTTTTTATCTCTGCCACAGAAGTATTTTATTCTGTTTTAATTTGGTATATGTATTTTTGTATTCTTTTTAAAATATTTATATTTTTATGTTTTTAATATGTTGTGAGCCATCCCAAGCTGCAGTAGCAGGAGGGGGTGTCCTATAAATTTAAATAAATAAATTCAGGTGTGATGCTATAATCCTGAGTTACTGGAGGTCATGCTCCCTCGTTAAACATCACTGTAGTGTGGGTGTGGATTACTGAAGGTTTATTGGGGGGGGGGGATTTACAACAAACATGCATTCAGATGTGATGAGACTACGTGGTAAGTCTACACCATATGGTCCAAACCATATGCTTTACCCCATACAGGATACTTCCATGCGTTAACTACCCATACTAACACACATACCATGTCTGAATGCTCACCAGCCACTACATAACAACTCTAGAGAACTATGTGGTTTCTCTATCCCTCACTACATATCTGAATATAGCCTCTGAGTCTCAGGGAACTTGCATATGAGACACGAGTGGGGGGGGGGGGACTGCCGTGAACCGAAATCACGGCACGTGAAGCTCCATTTGGGGGGTGGGGAGTAAAACATCATTAGTCCATTTCTGCCCTGATTTCAATCATGGAAGACAGGACTCAAAATTTTAGACAAATTCATTCTTCTTGTGAGTAGGTGCAACCCCAGTTAGCTGAAGCAGTAACTGTTTCCATTTAACTCAAGCTGTATTTGACCCACTGTTCCCACATGGGTACGCCCTTAATCATCCAAGCAAGCAACCTCAAGATATGGCTTTGTGCATACTGAGACTCAGGCCAACTCTCTCAGTGGTCTAGTCACTCAAGTAAGTCTTCCATCTGTTAGCGACTGACTGCCCTGCCATATTGTAAACACATTAGTAATTTCCAAGAAAACAGCCCAGCTGTCTAGATCTTCCTTTTAGATGCTTGGTTCCTCTAATAGAATGATGTGACTCTTTCACCCCTATCATTGAGGCTGCTAGGTGTCACGTGAGTATGCACCCTGCCAAATAACCTTGAAGGCAAAACAATTTAAATGACCCACCCGTAATTGCATGCATTTTCAAGTAACCCTTCTTGGCAGTGAGAGAATGCATGCAATATATTTTTAACTGCTGGGCTTCATTTCAGAATAAAATACTATCAAGAAAGAAAGAAAGAAAGAAAGAAAGAAAGAAAGAAAGCCTTCACAAATCATCTCTTCTGTCATTTGGGATTACACAGCACCAAATTTCAGCTTAAACCAGGAGCACTCCAGAAACAAGCATAGCCCATGACTACTCCTACCCACGTTACCCCAAATTCCCTAATCATTGATCACTTGCAGAAACTGATGCTTCTGATGCTTACCTGACATGCAGAGTCATGGGACAAAAATAGGGGAAGAGACAAAGGGACATACCCCTCCTCACACAGTCTGGGGTTCAGGGAACTGTCCTCTCTTTAGCTTTAACCCCCTATGATTCCCACAGTGGCAATCATGCCACCACCATGAAGGTCACGTAGATTAAGCAGGCAACTGCTGCCCACTATGCCCCCCTCTCCCCCACACCGTCCCTGTGTCTGTCAGCTTCTGGCATGGTCTGGAATGAGCAGACCACCGCAGGGAGAGAGGGAGAGACTGAGGGAGGTCACCACCCGGGCGTGGTGAGCCCAGTCCCATACAGTCCCTTCCTCCCTCTGTCTGTCACCCCACATGCCAGCAGAACCCACTTCTGGGGCAGCAGCAGTGGCAATCCCAGGTGCACAGCATGTGGGACAGGTGCCTCTTACACCCATGACCTAGGTTGAGACCCCACCCCCAGGCAAGGGGGGCTGACCAGCGGGGAGCTCTCCAGGTGCAGTTCTAATCAGGCAGAGCCACTGGTTTCCCTGCGCCCCAGATACCGACTGAGGGAGCCAGGCGGTGCAACCTACAGAGGGAAACATGAGTTTGCTGACATGGTTGTTCATGGTACCCATAAAAGAGCTCTTTAGGAAATCCAAGAAAGTGTGGGGGGTGTTCTGCGACGATCTCCCTGTATCTCTCCTCTTCACAACCTTGCTCCCCCCTACCTCTCTGCACTTACCGCCCTCCATACTCCAGCCCGTGCACTTCGCTCCTCCTCCGTCCCTTCTCTCACCCTTCCACGCCTTCCCTGCTCCCCTAAGCGCCTTCGTCCCTTCTCACTTGCTGCCCCCCATGCCTGGAACTCCCTCCCTGTCCACATCCGCCTTGC
>QEPC01013419.1:664934-749280 GCA_003113815.1 Sphenodon punctatus
TGCACCATCCTGGTCCCACTGAGATCATGGTCAGCCTTCAGGGTTGCCCCTCCACCTTCCCAGACTTTCCAAGTGTTTCTGCACTAACACCAAAAAGTATTCCATGCCAGGAAGGGTCAGGAGCGTGTGTGTGTGTCCCTGCCTGGCTGCGGCTACATTGGTGCTGTTTGGAAGTGTATATGAGATGAGGGAAGCAAGTGTCTCAGTTCCTCAGCACAGCCATCTCCGCCAGTGAAACTGACACACACCAGCAACCCACACTCCCCTCAGCCCACACTGTAGCCTCCACAGCCTTGCCTTTTGCTGGCCTCCACATGTGTATGCCGACACCCTATGGGCTCCCCATGGTGGGAAGAGTCTGCAGCATGGCAGCATACATGTACAAGTGTATGTGCATTTGGGCAAAAGGGGTGTAAAAGTGCAATAGGACAATTAACACCAAGCTGTTCAAACAGTCATTAGCTTCCTGGCCAGACTCCCCCTGAGTAATTATTCTGCACAGTGTGAAGAACACTGGCTTAGAAACCTTTTCAAAAGTGATCTGATCATTCAGGAGCTTATCGTACGCATAAAAATTTGGGGGAGGGAAATTTTTCACAGGAAGAGGGCTTTTTGACTTTTTCCCAGAGGGAGATGTTTTCATGTCCTCTGATCTTCCACTGCTGTTTCCACTCAGCAAGTATTTGGCAGTCAGCGCATTCCCCATTCACCTTTAGAACAAACCCTAGCCCTTACCTCTTTCCTACAAGTGACTGTTCCTCCCTATCAATCAACTATTTGACAGCAAGCAACAGGGCCCTTCTTGTCCACTGTGCAAGCTGCAGTTCCACGCCCAGCTGCTTCCCAGCTAGGGTTGGAGCTGTAAACCAAAAGGGGAAGAACTACTGCTGCCTGCCAAATACTTAGCTGATCAGCATGTCATCAGTCGGTCCACATCTTATGCTCCTTGTTGATGTGGGGTGGGTCAGAAATACTTAGGAGAGGAATCCAGGAGGAATCCAGAAAAGTTCCGGATTGCTCTAGGTGGAGTTACCCTCTGATCCTGAATACTGGACACTTGATGACCTTGTTGATTTTTGGAACACCATGTTGACTGAGGCCATCAACCGAACGGCTCCCAAACATCGGCACTGCAGACCTCTGTGGTTTACTGAGGATCTGCAGTTGCTGAAGCGAGAAGGGCAGCGGTTGCAGCGGTGGTGGCACCATTCACATGTTTGTCAGGCCCTGGGGCCTGAGGAGATAGGGGTTGCGAGAGCGCCACGGCAGGCGGGACACCCACCACCCGCAGCGAGGGGATCAGACCCTGCGCCGCACTAAAGGGAATAGGGGGGCCCGAGCAGGCCGCACTGACATCGCGGCACCCCCTCTACCGGAGCCTCGTTCCCCAGGCACCTCGCACGCTGAGGACTCACCAGCTACACCCCCACTACATCAAGCCTCAAGACGAATCCCGTGCCCCGCAGCACCATGGGCGACGCAGCACATGGCCACGCCCCCAAACGCACCACAACGCCAGGCGGGGGAAACCACGGGACCAGCCACGTCCCCTGCCATCACCCGCACCGCAGCTTCACCTTCGCAGACGCCGCTACATCGCTCGGCGCGCTTGCAGCGTCAGACACAGGCCCCGCCAATATAAGGGAGGAATGCCCGACCCTTCCTCGCTGGTGATCAGAGCCTTGCCTTTGTGAGACCGGCCCTTGTGACTGAATCGTGTTTTTCCTGATCGGAGTGAGAGCAACGTTGAGTGAGGACGAGAGTGAGTGAGAGAGAGAGAGAGAGAGAGTGTGAACGAGTGTGTAGCCCCGTGGATTCGTGAGTGTTTACAACTTCCCCCTTATCAGTTCACGTGGTGCCCTGGGAGTCTTGGTGTGCAAGGAGCCCTGTTTTGTGTCCCACTTCTTCCCCCCCCCTTTTAGGGGCCCGGCACGGATGAACCCCTACGGTCCTCGTCACCCCCTCCTGGTTCCCCGGTACCGTGTGCCGATAGAGGGGCATTCCCCGGTTGGGAATCAGCTTGGCCTGTGTCCCTGGGATGAGCTTGGCAGGGAGTGACTGAGTTCCTCCATACTGCCGCATAAGACCCTGAGGGACCCTTTTTTCAGGCACGTTGCTTCCCCCCGGGCCCGGCCTAAAACCAGACTGGGTGGACCATCCCCGTCCCCCCCTTTTTCCTCCTGCAAACCGTGGGGTTTGCAGTCTCTCCCCCCCAAACACCACAGTGCTGAAGCCAACTGATTACGGCATAGATCCAGTTTGCGAGTTTATGCCGTGACTATGTGGGCAGCAAAGGAGTTCTTCACTGCCCTCATAGCATCAGCGAAGTCTCATCCAGCGGAGCTTTTCCGAGTGGTGAGGGGGCTGGTCAGTCTGGCTTCCCTCCGTCTGGAACTGGAACCTTCCAGTGCCCTCTGTGACATGTTATTTGATTACTTTGCTGTTCGCCACCCCGGGCTGCCCTCTGGGCAGGAGGGGCGGGATACAAATTTTTAATAAATAAAATAAATAAATAAAATAAAATCACTCGGATTCACCACGACTTCAATGCTACACTTATTACAACAGGAGAACCAGAGGTTATGGAAGCGCCATCTTGTTCGATTTTGTGGTATCAGTTTCAGTGGGTCTCATCCGCTGATGCGGAGGATATTGTCTCCCTCACCAGTTACCAACCTGTCTCTAACCTTCCCCGTTTTAGGGAAGGTTATTGAATGGTTAGTGGCTCAGCAGCTGCAGGAGCATCTGGACCGACTCAGTTTTCTAGATCCCTCAGAGTCTGGCTTTCATCTGGGCTATGGTATTGAGACTGTGCTTGTGGTCTTGGTCAACGACCTTCGCCGTGAATTAGATCAGGGTCGCTCGACCCTGTTGATTCTATTAGATCTGACAACTGCTTTGGTATTGTTGACCATGAGATGTTGGTGACTTGCCTGCGGGACTCTGCTGGGGTGGGCGGGGCTGTTCTTGAATGGTTCCGCTTGTTCCTAGCCAGAAGAACTTAGCAAGTGGTGTTCAACTACTATTTTTCTCTCCTCAGGACCTCGCGTGTTGGAGTCCCACAGGGTTCCATTCTGTCCCCTTTGGTGTTCAACGTGTATATGCAGTCGCTGGGTGAGGTCATGAGGAACTCTGGAGTTCGCAATCATCAATATACTGATGACACTCAACTCTATCTCTCTTTTTTATCTGACCCAGCCCCTAAATTCTCAGTGCTTACACGATGTTTGGCGGCTGTGGGGGACTGGATGAGGGCAAGCCGACTGAGGTTGAATCCCGACAAGGTGGAGGTGATGCTAGTGGGGAAGGCGGTGGGTGTGGCATCCCCCATCATTGATGGGGTTCACCCCCACTGGTTCCCTAGGTTCGAAGTCTGGAAGTGTGCCTTGATGCGCAGCTCCATCTAGATGCCCAGGTCAGAGCTGTGGTGAAGAGCATATTCCACCAACTACATCTGGTGCGATGGCTTCGGACATACCTCAGACTCCAACCTGGCCACTATCTTCCATGCTTTCATCACCTCAAGATTGGACTATTGAAATGCGTGCTGTGGGGGGCTGCCCTTGGTGATGGTTCAGAGACTGCAGCTAGTGTAGAATGCGGCAGCCCATCTCCTTACGGGGACAGGCCAATGGGAGCATATTACACCGGTGCTCTATTCTCTGCTGTCTATAGTCTTCCAGGTTTGATTCAAGGTGCTGGTTCTTACCTATAAAGCCCTACATGGTTTGGGCCCCATATATTTGTGGGATCGCCTCATTCTCCATGCTCTGAATCAGCCCCTGTGGTCGACAGGGAGCGCCTGTCTTGAAGTCCCCTAGGAATTCCAGGGGGTGACTATGAAGAGGGCGTTCTCAGTGGCCGTGGCAAGACTGTGGAACTCCCAGTCCTGACCTCTTCTCCTTTCAGTGTCAATGCAAGATCTAGCTGTTCCGCCAGACCTTTGGTGAGGGTGGGTTTTATTTTTATTGGGGGAGGGTATTTATGCATTTGAAACCCCTCCTTCTTTCCTTTCTTCTTGGGGAGATGTTTTCTCACCTTTCTTCTCCTCTTTTCCCCCTTTTTAGTTGTTTTATATTTATGTTTGTGTTTTATATGTGGATTTGATATTTTTACATATTGTAAGCCGCCCCCAGCTGCCTTGGCAGGAGGGGCGGGATATCAAATATTTTAATAACTAACTAACTAACTAACTAAATAAATAAATAAATAAATAAATAAATAAATAACTGCTTGGGATGGGAGGCCCATCTTTGTGTTTTCCCTGCTTCCGATCTTCTCTACAGCATTTACACATGCAGAATGCCTCACTGTAAATCAATGGGCTTCAAGGTTCCTAGATCACTTTTGAAAATGGGATTTAGGCTACTAACTCACTGAAATATTGTTGAATGCTTTACCTAAGCTGACTAGCATAACAGAGCATTGATCTTTAGTTGAAATTCCCAAATGTTAACTGCATTAGAATGATAGTAAGTTATTGTGGTATGTAAATTACACCTACATATATTCACCTCTCAACTTGGTCCATTCTTTTTTTACTTGTTAGCCGTAAATAAATCAACTATCTAACTAGGTCCATTGACTCATCTGGACAAAACAGAGGACTGATTATCTTAAGCTTTCCCAGGGTTTGTTATTCTAGAAATGCTGCAGTAGCTGCTTGTGTTTTAGTTGCACTCGATCAAATGGGCCTAATAATCTTTCCAGTTCCAACTGGTTTTGTTAGCACTAGATAGTGCCTGCAAAGCTCTATGGCAGGGGACATGTAGAGACACCCTACCTGCACAGGAACGTCTGGGAGCCCTCAGGCAAGCACAGCAACTCTGTAGCACAGACCAGTGGGGCTTCACTAGGCTCACTGAGCAAGCATAATCAAAAACAACTCTGGATGAAGAACCGATATCAATAAGAGTAGATTCACTGTGCTCACATGTTCCCCCTTCTACTTTTCTCCCCCCCCCCCTATTATTTTTAGGAATGTACATAGAAACTGTCCAGAAAGTGCATCATGTGTCAATTGGTGATGCAGTTAAGCAGTTACAGAGATTGTAAAAAGGAGGGAAGGGTTATTGGTTGTACATGACATTTATTTACTTTATATATTTCATTTATATTTCTATCCCACCCATTCCCTTGGAACATCATATTCTTGTTTTTGCTACTCCAGCAGAATTATTCAGTTCATGTGTGGGATGGTCAAGGTCTTGGTGGAGATGTAGAGCTCCAAACATCTCCAATGCAAACAAAGCACAGTCCTCCTTGGTGTTCCTCTCAGTGACTTTATTTGCATGTTTACAGCATTCAGCAAAAAGAAAAATATTCCAGGTTCGGCAGGAAGCTGTATCTGCACCTCCCTCCCTGTCTGCCTGCCTATCCCTGTAATTGGCCGCTCAGCTTTTAAAGGCACAAAACCCACATCATTTCCTGTGGGGCAAGGACTGGGCCAGCTCCACTGTACTATGTAAGGGAGCTCATCTACCCAGCCAACCTCTCTACAAGCATGTTAGTCAGTAGCGCTACATCACAATATGGTTATTTATAGCTGCCACTAGGCAATTCCCTTGCTTCCCCCTTTTTCCTCCCTGTCCATATCACGTCCCAGTTCCCTTCAGCTTTGTCTATTATGTATATAGCACCAGTAATGTGCCTGACAGTGAACAATTGTGACTAGGCAAAGGTCCTTGTCCCAAGGGGCTTACAATCTAGAATAGACAAGGGGAGGGGGCAGCTAGGGGAGGAGCATATAAGGAGAGACAGGGATACATTCATGAAGTTGCAGGTGCAACGTGTTTAGCTTAGTTACAAGGGAAGGATAGTATAAGGAGAAGCATAAAAATAAATCTATGTGGGTGAGAACCTAGGGTAAGCCTGAATGAAGAGGTAGACTTTTAAGGCGGGATTTGAAGGGAAGGAGGGAGGGAGCAGAGCATGTGTGCTCTTGAAGAGAGTTCTAATCATAGGGGGCAGCATGTAAGACGGGGTTAAGACAGTTTAGGGAGCAAGTGACTCTGGAGTGGATAGAGATGGTGGCAGAGGAGGAGTGAAGTTCCCAGATGGGAATGTTGTTACCAAAGGTGCCTTTTCCCACAAAATAGCAGACTCCCTCCCCTTCCCCTACCTGGCAAAGCAGCACCCCATAAAATGCAGTTTGGTGGATGAACCAGAGAACTGAGGGTCCCAGGATGAGGGGTCAAGAGTTCAGAGTCAGCCTGTGCTAAAGCCCAGGAGGTGAAATAAGTCCCCTCCTGCAAAACCAGTCTAGCCTTGGGGAAGGATTTAGGAGGAGCCCTGAGTAAGACATGGGGCAATCGAGCAGAGGACTTCCTCCATTTTGATAAGAACACCCGGTATATCTGGGAGACTCCTAGTTAGCAATGGCTCTCCAGGTGTGATCACAAAAGGTTCTTAAGTGCTCTATGTTTCCCAAAATCAGCTACCTATGGTTCTCTTCCTGTCTCTTTGGAAAAATCCCCTAGCCCTATGCTGATACTTTTTCACTCCTTTAGAAACACCAAAGACCATTTATGCTCTTCTGTTTCTCAAAGATCCATCTGGAGCTTTCCCCTTGTTTCACTCTGGACATCTCTGAAAATCCTTTCTCAGACCCCCAGCACCTCCCTGATCCTTTGTGCAAGTCCCTATAACTGCCCCAGGTTTCCCTGTCCAAGTGGAGTTGCTCTTGAACGTGGACACATACCGATTACTCTGTACGGGACCATCTTAAGGATTACTCCCAACCCCCCCTCGGTCTGTCATCTTCTCACTCTCACTCTCACTCTCACTCTCACTCTCACTCTCACTCTCACTCTCACTCTCACTCTCACTCTCACTCTCACTCTCACTCTCACTCTCACTCTCACACACACACCTCCCGAACATTGCAGGATCTACGGAGCTGCTGTCTCTTTGCAATAGCCAAGATAGGTAACCGCTTTCCCTCGGGGGTTTTGCCACCCATTGACCCCGTCTCTCTCTCTCTCTCTCTCCCACCCCTTGCCTAGTTACTTTCACTTTCCCAGTAGCAGCTTATATTACTGAGCCAGCCAAACTGGAGGCTTGTCTTTGTATTATATTTTGTGGCTGTGGGTGGAAGTGTTTCCTTTCTCCTTCATTGTATCATTGTAATAAAGAACGCCTTTTTCTTGAAGCACCTCATTTCCTGCCTGGTACTTTGGGAAGGGGTACCTCCCCCAACCGGGAGTAGCGTGCCACGTCTCAGACTGATCCTTTTGGCACGAGTGACCCCACCCTTGAGTTAATTTGGCTAATTCCCCCTAAATGTAAGAGGTTGTTTGGATATTGAGGTACCGGCCCCAATATTCACACATGGGAGGAGTCACGTGCCTAACAATGTAGGGGGTGGGGACAAGGGAAGAAACAGGAGCAAGCCGGGAAGAGCCTTAAAAGTGAGGACAAGGAGCTTGTGCTGGAACCTAGACAGAATACTCCCTAGATTTCATTTTTCACCAGTAAGTTAACACTGTAGAATGCATTATCAAATGTCTTGAGACACCCACGTCCGATAAGGTGCTATATAAGTTGAACTTGTGATAAAAGATCAATAAAATTAGTTGGAACTGTGCCATTCCATTAGTACTACTTTTAAAAAAGCAATTAATACTTTTAAATTCTAATAGAAAAGGGCTGTTTTTGTAACCCTAAGTGAATCGCTGCAACTGTTTGATAAATGCATTAATGGAAAATATTCATAGTCTTATAAATATTTTTTAAATGTTTGCCACTCTTGCTTTTAGGGAAGGCTGATAACATATTCATAAGCCATCTCTGATAGTTACAAACAAATTATTTTTAAAAAACATGAAGCCAGAATTCACATATGATAATGCGACTGAGAGAACACAGATTTAAAATAATCATAAAAAAGCAGAATGGAAATTTTTCAGGGGAACAGGTTTTGGCTAACTGCAGCGACTCTGTCATTTACTCAAACATACCATAGCAACTGATTAAAAGAAATCAGGACTATTTTTTTTTCCCTGAACTGAAAATAATAGCAGTGTCTGATGTTTAGAGCCAAGCTGAAATCCCAACTGTTTTTATCTGATATTATCCAGCCTTTTATTTTTTATTTTAAATTCTACTTTGAAAGTATGCTGGTTATATGTGTTTAGAAGGCAGGACAACACAGCAGGTCGCTAAAACATGGGTTCGAGTCAGTCTATAGAGTTCCCTTCAAAGCCACGGTTTAATTTGCTTTACTACTGCAACCAGTGGTAAAGCAAATTAAACTGTGGCTTTGAAGAGAACTCTTCAAATTCTGAAAGGTCATGTTGACAAGAGGCCTTCTTTCTCATAGGCTTGTGTCTGAGCCTGCATGGGACCGAACATCCCAGACTGGTCAGAGTAAGTTAGTGGCCCATTTCTGGGCCATGATCTGGCCACTGTGAATAGCTCTAAACCAAGCCAATCCTATCCCTGGTTGACCTCCTTTACATAGATGTCTCAGACTGAAATCCTCAGTCAGTTCACTTCAGAGTAGTCCCATTGACATCACTGGATTACTCCAAGGACAGTGATTTTGAGGACTGCATCCATAATGAAAAGTGTAGAACAGCCATATTAGGAACAATTCTAACCTTACTGAAGTTAAGGCGGCTAGGCTTGCACCCACTGGCTCCTATACCATTTCCGCAAGACTGCCAAAATACAAGAGGTGACTAGGAAAAGGGAGTGTGGCCAGTCTTGCCTTAAACCCCCTGCTTCCTTATGGCCCTGACAGCTGGTTAGAGCTTTACTGTAGACCAGTATCACAATCTCAGGATCAGAGAACTACAAAGGAAACTTTTCCATCCCCTTCACCTATGCTGTGCACAGATTTGTTCCAATGGGATGATCCTAATTCCACTTCTTCCAATGAAATCCCATTGACTACAATACAGTTCCTGCCAAATTAAACTGATTTAACTTCAATCAGGCCCAACAGGCTGCGATGGCTCTTAGTGCGTGGCTCTCAGGACCAGTTTTGATTAAGACTCTTATGGAGAATATGGTCAGATGTGAAGTTGTCACACTCACAGTTGGGGACTGTGATAGCACAGCTGTTTAATGAAGCAAGGGAATACTGTTCTGCCGGCACCTGCCCACATCTCTAAGCAAAGCAACCAACTTGACATCATTGCCAAGGACAGGATAACACAGAAAGGGCTGGATTCACAGGAAGAGAATAGATGAACCGAGAAAAGGTATGGAGGAGAAATTTTTCACAATGTTTCATAAGAATGTAATTAGAAATATGCCAGTGTGGCAGCTGGTCACATAATGCTGTTAACTTTCCTATTACACAGTCTCTTCAGAGTTTGCCTGTCTTAAAAATGACCCAAAGTATTTGCCTTCCAAAGAGGAAGATGTACTTCTGTGGAATGGGTTATATTTCCTGTAACCCCATTCATATATTTGTTCTAAGTTTAGGAAATACCCATATTTGTACATGTCATTCTCTTTTCAAACACGCCAGGGTTATTTAATTCCCCGTCACCTGAATGTTAATTCTTGAATCAATAAAAATTCCTATGGCTGTAGGCTTGGAGTATAAGGCTGAGCCTTGCATATGTAGCAGAAATAGGTCAGCGTACTTTGACATGGATCCCACTATAGAAGAGGAAACATGGCTGAAATTCAAATGGAAGAGCACATTGTGCTGTCTATCAAAGTAGGAGGAGTATGAATCTCTCATAATCTCACTGCTGCTATTTTTGACGATAATACAGAAGGGGGCCAGATTGGCATAAAATGTTCTTCACTGGTGGATTTTCACTAGAGTTTATGGGAGCTTAGCCTCCATGCAACCTCTTGCCCTCACAGTTTCTTGCAGTCTGTCAAAGAACCATGCCTGCTGCAGTCCGAGTATACTTTCATTTCAGAGAACTAGCCCAAGATAACATTCAAAATATGTCTGGGCCATTTATCTTAGCATCCAGTGCATTCTCTTCACATAACTAGACACATGAAAATATAAAGAATGGGTGATATCTAACCATCTTGTTGGCAACCACCAACTACAATACCTGCATAGGACAAGACATGGGGTGATTTCAGACATGACGAATCCAAGATTCACCACGCCTGAATCACACTCAAATGCGGCCCACGTTTGGCTGAGGTGAACATCCGTTTGCTACCCGCCAGATGTTCACCACAGTCAAACGCGGAACGCGTTTGCATTCACCACACTTCTGGACCCGAGGACGCGAGCGGGTCCAGAAGTGTGGTGAATGGCCACCACGGCAGGGGTGAACGAATCGTATCATCTGTTTACTCACCCCTGCCGGTGGTGGAATCCATTCCCCCCCGAACGCAGTGACGAGTGCGGCCGGATTGGCCGCTCTCGCCGCCTGTCTGGCGGGGGGAGGGCCATTGAGGAACGCAGGGGGTGGGACCGTGCGGCAGCACACTGCGCCGTGCAGTCCCGCCCCCCCCCCCCCGCGATCTGTGGTGCTGCAACAGACGTTACGGCGGGCCCCATTCACCACGGGCTGTGGTTGGCCGGTCCTCACAGCCTGGGGTGAAGTGGCACACGTATGTTGGCGCGCCCCTTCACCCTGGGCCATGGTGCAAACCACCCCACGGCCCGTGGTGAATGGGGCCCGGCGTAACGTCTGAAATCACCCATTGTGTGCAATAGCATTGATTTGGCCAACCCAACAGATGGCTTTCAAGGTTGGATTCAGCTCTTAGATACTACTCTTTATTGTTCCCCTGAGAAAGCTCTGAATTAGTTGAAATCTCTGATCTGCTTTGCAATCTTCCAATAATATTAACAAAAACATGGTTCTGTCAAGACCTTTTCAATTACCTAAATAGTACTCATCAGGGCAATATAATTTACCTATCCTGAACAAAGACGGAGTTAGTCACAATTCTCTGCCAGCACCCACAACAGAAACTAGAACAAATTACCACAGGAAAGAAAAGCAGGAGAGTTATAACCAATAAATCTAACTGGACTACTCTTCTTTAGAATTTTAGTACCACTCCTTTTGCCATTTCTCTTCTTCACAGGCTCTTTATGTTCCACGTACCATTCTAAATCTAGCTACTTCATGCGTGGCTATAAGTAGTACAGAAATATGTCTACCTCAGATAAATGGCTACTGTACTATTGCGCTCAAATATATTTCAGCCCTTTAAAAACAAGTATATATAACAAGCTCTCTACTCTTACAAATAAAGCTGTGGTCTCCACAAAGATTGCCCCAGTTTGCGGAGTACCCATCTGTTTTCCCAGCCCTGTTTGTTTTAGCTTTTCAATGTTACTTATAAACCTCTCTTTGGGGCTTGCAATAAGAAGGAATGAAACATGGACCACAACAATAAAGACTGGGAGGGACCCATCTACTTCTAATTTATTTTTATTTATTTTAAAAAAAATATTAATCCTTCAAAAGATTTTTTGCTTGATCCAGGGGATTCTAATTCTGATTTTGTTTAATGTCTTTTCATTCACCTTCTACATTAGCTACGAAAGATATATGAGAATAATTATATCCATTTTCATTTACCTAATACATGCTTTAACTTTTTCTATTTTTTCTATCTAATTTTACTAATGGCTCAGGATGAACAATGGATTATTGTACTCAAAGCAAATTATTCTTTCCTAACACTACCATACCCAGAGCAATTACATTAAAATACCTGTCTCCATCAGCATTTATATTGTACCATCCCCCACAATTTTTGCTTTGCTGTTCAATTTTAACTCTAATACTCTTACCCAATCTGCGTCCTTTTGTCTATGTCCTGTGATATTGACTAGCTTACGCTTTCAAATCCACATTGATGCTATCTTCAAATGATAAATTGTAGCAGGCTACCCATACAATTGATCTAGAATCCCTATGCCCTCAGCAACCTTTTATAGTGGCATTTTGAAGGACTCTGTATCTCTCTGAAAAATTAAATGCTGATGAAAACTGTGATATTTTTTGTCTTTAACCATGCCTAAGAATATCTACCGTCCCCAAAGAATCATTGGTATTGCCTCTCGTAGCCATTTCTAATATATATATCTACACCTTTGAAACAAATGAGAAATGTAATACATTAATAGTAGTCCATCATACAAAATTAATACTCCACCACTTTGCTGCTGAAATAATTTATTCACTTGACGACTGATCCATGCAGTACGGAGCAGCATGCAGTTAATGGAAAAATAGCATTCCATGTTGGTACATATTTGCTGTGCCTTGTCTTTCCTATTTATGGCTTCCACCAATACTACTTACATTTCCTAGATTGCCTCTGTGTCTTTTCAAGCACTCATCAAGAACCATCATCACTCACTACTATCTGCTCAGTCATCTATCATTTCCTCTATCCAAGTGTACTACTCTTCAGCAAAACCCAGGATGAAACAACAATATTTATTAATTAAATGGCAGAGACATTACTGCTCATACATCAGGCAGCTTCCTAAGGAAAGATAGAAGAATCATATCAGTGAATCTCTGGTGATTTAAGATGATGATTCACTTACTGATGTTAATCATATGGCCCCAGACAGTTCCCTGAGGTTCCAGTTAACCAGTCTCTACAGTGGGCAGTCTGCTGATAACCCAGCAGATACTCATGTGAGGGATAATCCCTCTTACTCATCAATCCTATGTGGTCTTTAAAGAGTAGCAACAAAAGTAGAACCCAACCAATTGACCACATAAGTGCAGTGCTACCAGCAGATCACGGAGACAGCTACACAAACATTTCCATTGGGTTCAGGAGCCCCATTCTCTGCATAACATCACAGAATATGTATTCTTTTCATTAAAGAGTACATCTGCCAGGAAGGTCTCCAGATGGAATGCTGTGGCATGTCCCTACTTGTCTCTCCTCCTCTCACAGATTTCTTTGCAGGAGAGAACAGCCCTTGCTTTTATGTTAAGAAGCTTGTTTGCAATGGTTTTGCAAATAAACACAAGCTTATTCAAGTTGCAGACATTGACAACCATAAGTGCCAAATTGACAGTCTTGAAGTCTGAAATGCTCTCTTTTGCTATAATGCATCCTCTATAATTCATTGAGAGTGTCAGTGGAAACGTCCCCACAAATCAACTTCATCTGTGATGCAGTGTTCATCTTTACACATGTAAAAGTAAATTAGTGTTCATGTCCATTCAATACTTTGCCTCTCTGTTAATACTGCCCAGTATAAACCCACATAAATCTACCTGTAGCCACAGCTTCATGATGTAGTCACCTGGCCACTTTGGAAGGAACTAAGATCCCCAGTTTTTCATACCAGCACTATAAAACAAGATAGTAAGAAAGTTGACATGTGCTAGATCTGAATTAAATTTACCTCAAATTTTCAGATTAGGACAACTATCCTGTTTCACACACCAGCAAAATTACCATTAATGTCAAAGAATAACATTGTCCTTTAACTGGCATGACCATGAATGGACCATTTAAATGGAGCACCAAGTGGGGAGACATAAGAAATGGATAGAAATTTCCCCTTCCCATTCCCAATATCCTAGCCTGCAGAGTTATTATGAAAAAAGTGAATTACTGTTTCCCTGAGCAAAGGAAAAGCAGTACTGTGCCTCCTTTCACAATTCCTTCTTGAGGGTGCTCCTGGGGGTGTTACGACATGCTGTGTCTCATGCTTTATACTATGTGCTTTGTCCTTGGGGGCGGGGGGGGGGGGGAAATCAAGCCTCTGATGTTTATACATTTCTAATGCATTTCCATGTTCACTGCTTATTTAGTCTAATGCACAAAATAAAAATAGCATCAGCAAAAAGCCTGGTGTTTAGATTTTAAAATAATTTCTCTTATAATCATAACCTTAATCTGCATAACTAAAAAAAAGGAAGACAGATTCCTCATCCCCCCCAAAATTGGTAATCAAGTGTGATTTATAGCACTAGTTACTAGAAGAGGCATTTTTGTTTCCCAGTCCATATCAGCACTAAATTCCTTAGGCATAACCTGGGGTGAGTTAAACTAGAAGAGCTGTAAAACACAACAACAACAACAAAGAAACTATCCAACAGATGATCATAAAAGCTCTTTCCCCAACCCTCATTCTTGCCTCAGTGCTTAGTAAGAAATTTTATTTTAATTGCTTCGCTTTTGGCTATGAAACTCAACTAGCAATTTAATTCTTCTCTTTTCGATAACACAGTCAAAGTTTTGCTGTAGTTAAGAAACATTAAATTGGCACACTTTTCAGCTATGTACAGCTTCTTTCTAATAAACGTGAGAGTGTTGATGCTTGTGTCCAGTATAACCATTACCAGCAAGTACCCAGTGTCTGCACTCTCATATGTTTACGCATGCCGATTGTCTCAAAGCACTGAAACCAGTGGAACCAATTACAAATAAAAGTGTTTGCAGCAGACAATGCAGTTCCTTTGGGAAAGAAAAGAAGGTCCTTCCACTCCAGGTAGAAACACACAAAGCCTCCCTAAGCAAGGGGAAGCTAAAAGCTAAAAAAAGGAGTAGTTTCATCAGATACTCAAAGGATGGAAAGCTGGAGCCTCTGGACCAATTACTAAGAGAATCTAAGAGAGAAACAAAGCAGAAGGTGGCAGCAGCTCTAGAAAGAAACAGCCCCTTATTCCCTGATAGGAAGGATTTTCAAACTCTGTGAAATTGAATCTTGTTTGCATTTTGTGATCCTTATTCTTTTGAATAAACTGCCCAAAGAGTTGAAAGCAATTTTTACCAGGAATCAGCTTTTAAAATAATAAACTGACCTCTTTTCCAGCAAAAGGTTTTTTATTTTTTATACAAATTAGAAACCAATTCATCCTGGTATTAAGAGCAGGTTTCTTTAACCAAACCTTAGCAATGGGTGTTCACACACAGATTAGGAGCTTGACGGACACTGGAGCTGCTCTGTTCCTGCCCCACCCCCGTACCACAGCTGCCTCGCAAAGGCTCTACAAGAATCCAGCAGATGGGCTGGTGATTCCCTTGGCTGCCGTCCACCCGCAAGCTGCCTCCCCTCCCCCATAATATTTATTTATTTTAAACTTATATCCCACCCCTCCTGCCCAAAGACAGCTCGGGGCGGCGAACAACACACAAACACAAAATTCAACAATAAAACATTTAAAAATAAATCAACAAATCTTAAAACAAATCATAAAACTCACCCTCCCTCCCAAACCCCGCTACCCCCCCTACCCCCCCCCACCAAAAGCCTGGCGGAACAGCCAGGTCTTACACAAACGTCGAAACGACAGGAGGGTGAGGTCCAACTGAGCCTCCTCTAGGAGTGAATTCCACAGCACAGGGGCAGCCACTGAAAAAGATCTCGCATCTGTGGCCACACGTCTCGTCCGGGGAACTTCCAAAAAGGCCCCCACAGACAATCTCGGGGTCGCACGGGCACATGGGGAGTGAGGCGATCCTGCAGATAAGCAGGGCTCAGGCCGTGAAGGGCTTTAAAGATCAAAACCAGCACCTTGAACCTAGCCCGGTGCTTTATAGGCAGCCAGTGCAGAGCCTGGAGCACAGGTGTCATGTGCTCCCTGCGGTTGTTTCTGTGTTATGGTTACGGTCGTTTCTGTGACCACTCTAGGCTGTAACTGTGACTCTATGGCAGAGAACACAACCCTGCCATAACCCCCACCATCAGATGGGAAGCAGCCCCGGCACCCAGGACAGTGCATTGTCTGGTTCAGGCCAGGTTACCTCACACAGCATGCTTCACCTTTCTGAGAATGATGCCATGCAGAGCTGTCCCAGTCCAAATCAGGGTGAACATCTGGAGACCACTATTCACACATGCACTTAAATCCGGGGCACTGTCTCGTATGATAACCACCAATGCTGGCCAGCTGCAATTCAATTGAGGAAGGGGACCAAAATCTGGCCTTCAATTAGTATTGCATTAGAAACAGATGTGGGTACTTGCACAGAACTTGCTCGGTGCTGCCATTTTTACTCACTGTGTGAAAAACCTTACTCTGGCTGAAATTATGCATATTAACTTCAATGGAGATACAAAAGAGTGGAAAAATAAGGATGACCCAAACTGGCACAGTGCAAGCAGTTCCATGGAAACCAATAGAGCTTCTACAATACTTGTGTAGTATTGTATAAGCCAATATGAAGAAGTATATCAGGATTAGAACTGCAAGCCAGGGATGCTGAGGGGGTGGGGTGGGGTGAGGGACATGGAATTTTGTCTTGGTCTCAAATATTACAGGGGAGGCTGGACTGGATGATTATTTTAAAATAACTCATAAATGACTTTTATGAGGGTCAACTTAAGAACTTGCCCTGGACACAACCATTTCTGTGGGTGGCTCTGCCGTATCCGAATTCTATAGATGTTGATATTAATAGCAAGATTTCCAATGTGGGATTAAGCCTATAGCACCTAGAGAATTGCTGAAGAACTAATCTTTACAAATATTCAAGTGTTTTGCAGACAAAAATTAAGTAACAAGTTTAATATCTTACTCAAGACATTACAAGAATGAGGAAAAAAAGGTAGGACCAGAACTCAATTCCTGAATCCCAATCCAGTACTCAGTTCACTAAGCCAAGCTGTCTCTAAAGTTCTAAAGTTATGAAAAGTTTTACTGAAAAAGAAAACTGTGGTTCTCTCTTCTAAGTTGGATGTTTATGCAAGATTGGTATTTTCTATCACAGAAGGAAACTGTTATAAAATTGGTCTAAGCTTCTATTATGCACCATGGGGTAGAAAATTTCCATACATTTTCATGACCTCTATTAAGAGGAAGAAAAATTACAGCCCACTTTCACCAGTGATTCTACAGGAACTGTAAATAAGCTATAAAAAATTCAAGCAAGAGATATCAGCACAGTTAAACTTCATGTGGACAGGAAAACCAATATGAAAAAAAGAAGAGTCTAAAAGCTTCTTCAGCCTCCACGATTCCCAACAGCCCCTTCCTTCCTTGTGCACATACATTTAGAACTATAGTGTTGTTGTTGTGTTTTTTTAACTGCACTACCCTAGTTGGGTTGAACTAAGTTGCATAAACCTACTCACACAAAAAAATGCTTTCAGCCTACACAAATGTGCTATCACAGACAAAGCCATGAGAAAGTACAGGAAAACGATAGTGCTTACTAAATAAAAGCTCTGCCATGTCCAGCCTGAGAACAGTGAATTTCATAGACGGTGTGCAAAAAATAATAATTAAGGAACAAATAAGGATATGGAGAAGATAATATTTAAAATAGGGCTGGCACAGGGTCAAGAACTTGTGTTCATTTGTAATTGTATCTTTGCCTGAATTCACTGGATTTTTCCTATTGCTACTAATGTAGAAAACGCAATAAACACAGGTCTTTGCATATGGATTATTTTGGTTCAGAAGTGCAGTAAGTCTATGCCAGTTTGACAGGCCTATAAGGAAAGGAAAAAGCAGTTAAAATTGCTGCTAAGTCTACCACCAATTTCATAAGGGAGGCAATGGTAAAAGGGCAGGCTGGAGAATACGACTGGCTTGGTGGGGAGGTTGTTAGCTTGGGTGTGTGTGGGGAGAATAGGATATGAGTCTGGCTTAAGGAAGGGGACAGGAAAGGGGACACTACCTGGAAATGCAGCTGGAAAGACGACATTAACAGGAGACATGGATGAGAGTTGGACTGTGATGGAGCAAATGTCCCCATTTCTGTCCCCTTCCCTTTTTGGTTTCCGTATTTGAAACACAAATACATCAGCTGTTTATTCAGGTTCCAAGTAAACCCCAAATCTCCTTAAAATGTGGTATTCAAGGTCTCAAGCTGGACCCTAAAAGTTGCAGATGGGACACTAGGCAGAGGCACCAAGGCTAAGGAATGAAACTGGGAGACTCGCTGATGAGCTAGTATCCTGGGGAGTTGGGATAGTGACTGGGGCACCACTGCATGAGTGCAGTAGAGATGGGGAAAAGAGAAGAGGTTGTAGATGTTGATCAATTGGGTGGTAGCCCTGGTGTGGATTGAGAGGCTTGTGCCCATAACCTTAGGGGTTGCCACCCCACATAAGAGGTTCACCTACCTAGGACACACCTAGGGAACACTAGTGGAGAATGCAGACTCCTGACCCACTTTGGACTCTTACTTAAAAAATTTTTTAAAGCACCTCTCCTTAGCAAACCCTGAGAAGAAAGAGGGGCAGGAGCACAGACTATCTGTTTGATTGCGGATGGTGCCCACATGGAGGCAGAGAAACTGGTGAAGTGGCTGCTAGACAGCCAAAATGTGCATGCCGCAAAACTGCAGCAGTTTTTGCAATAGCTGGTAGCCCAGCAGCAAACAACACCAGGAACAAATAATACAAGAGCTGGCCACCTCCCAGTTGCAGGTGCAATCTCAATTGGCATCCCGGGTGTCTTCCTTGCTCTCTTCTGCTTTCTCGGTCTTATATGAAGGGACCTGGAGACGAGATACTAAGGGGGGCTCATACCTCATGCCAGTCTGCCTGAATAAAATAGGACCCTCCGATGACCCTGAGGCTTTCTTAAATACATTTGAAAGAGTGGCCACTGCGGTTCAGTGGCTGGAGACCAATGGGCCATTCTCCTTGTCCTATGTTTAGCAGGGGTGGTCCAGGATGCATACGATGCCCTGGAGGCAGAGGAAGCCACCGAGTATGATACAGTGAAAGCTACCATTTTAAGTAACTTGACATCTCTGAGGAAAGTATCCCCCAGAAACCCAGTTGCAGGCAGTGAATCAGAGACTGAATATACATTGTAATAGATGGCTCAAACTCACCAAGACAATTAAGGAACAAATTGTGGAGCTACTTTTAGTCAAATAATTTGTTCAAGTCATACCCGCCAAAGGAAGGAATTAGGTTCTGAGGCATTGCCCAACTAGCCTAGATTAAGCAGTCAATGAAGGACTATGAGGCAGCTGAGCTATCGGTCGAACTCCCCCAGCTCCTCCTGTCAGGAATATTACAGGGCGGGACCCAACCAGACTCAAAGTCATCCTACAGAAGGCTCCAGAGGTGGACTGAGTAGCCCAGTTTGGAAGATTTAATCCCAACGAGACAAGCACACCCCAAGAGGCAACCCCCTAGCAGAAAAAGAACCCCTGTTGGCAGACAAGTAACACAGGGTCACAGAGGGAAGAGAGGGCCTTCTAGAGGGGAGCAAAGGAC
Source organism: Sphenodon punctatus (assembly GCA_003113815.1). NCBI lineage: Eukaryota > Metazoa > Chordata > Lepidosauria > Sphenodontia > Sphenodontidae > Sphenodon > Sphenodon punctatus. Next base: position 684,040 of record QEPC01013419.1, read on the forward strand.
CTATGAGAATGGAAGAAGAGGCACAATCACCATGGCAGGGGACCCCTCATCTCACATTTATGCTTTACCTGTGGGAAGCCAAGACACATAAAATGAGATTGTCCACTGATGAACTGCATGTATGCCGAAGCCTGGGCTGGCAAGGGGGTGATGATGGAAGAAAGCTTAGAGAAGCCCATGATGCCATTTTGCTTAGAGGGCCAGCAGTTTTATGCCCTTGTGGACACCGGCTGTAGTCAGACTGTGGTGTGGGAAGGAGCTGAGGGCACCTCAACCCTATCCTCAGCCCCATATGTGCACCTCCATTACATCCACAGGGACATTAAGACCTATCCCACTGTTGCCATGAAAAATAGGCCTGAAAAGAGGGCCCTGTTTCTGCGCCTGAATTGATGAAGACAGGTCAATCCTGCTCAAAATTGGGAGTTTTGTGCCACTATTCTGTGCTAAGAGACAATTTCTTTGCTGAGAAATGTTTATTAACAATGTTCCCAGGCTTATCATTGTTTACCTAATTGTTGGCTGTATGCCCAGAAGGTAGTTAAACAAACTGAAAAATATTTTGTTTCTTGCTCTTCTACAAGATAGGTCGGTGAAGTGATGTGAAGACATGCGATTGCACTGTTGAATTCTGTTAAAGGTAATTGTAATGCTATTCATGTGACCACTTTGAACGATCTGCTTTTAATTGTATATTGGTGAACTTGAAATTACGTGGTTCCTTTGACCCCAAGTAGTGGGTGCCTTGTTTGTTTAGTGAGCACTGGTCCAGCAAGAGAAGCCACAGTCCTTAAAACAGCTGACACACCAATGCTTTTGGCCACTTTGTTAAGTTCCTGGGGTGGCTAGTACACTAGTGCCTAAGGAAAGAAAGTGCCCAACTTGGAATCATTATGGGGCCTAGTTGTTAGAATTAGTTTTAGCATAGCATTTAGCAAATTTTACTCAGTGATTTGAAGCCACATTCTTTACACATGACGCCCTTGTCCTAGACAAATGCTATCTATAATAAACAATATCTTGTAGAAAATTACTGGATTTGAACGTGCAAAGAACTGCAGTAAATATGTTTGGAAGTAATTATATTATGGTTCATTATGACCTTGGGAGAAACAATGAGTTTAATTGCAAGGTTCTGGTAGTAGATGGGTTCTCCATAGTGGGATCTGTAGAATCTGGCATTCTACCTGAATTCATGAAACATTCTATTTTATTAACACTATTAGACTGTTAAATTCTGTTAAAAAGTTAATGTGAGCACACTTTTAGTCTTGAATGTATGTTCTTTGCATTTCTATTATTGCTATTATTTCTTTCCATTTAAATTCAATGGTACATTAAAAATTACAGTTCCTCTCTGTCCTACAGAGGACACTGATCTCATATCTTTGTTTGGGTTAGCAATAACGAAAACAAAGAATGAACAGAAAAATAGCAGAAATTAACAGTATTTTAGTGGAGAGATATTGCCCTCTTGCAGAATTAATGCACCATATCTCTAATGTTACATCATTATATCCCTAATGTTAAAATAAGTTTAATTATAAGTTAAATCACTGGTTCAAAGGAGTTCAATTGGAGCAGCATTAGTGAATTTATTTCACAATTCACATTTTAAATTGTTTTAAGGTATTTTAATCTTATATAGATTAAAGAATTTCAAGCCAATGTCTTTAATTAGTGAACTTAAAGTTTATTTCAAAGATAAGGTTTAGTTTCAAAATGCTTTCCATGAATCATTCAAATGAATAATCAATTATTCAGTAGGAATGTGCCTTAATGAAAAATTCCAAAACCTTTACAAATCAGAGTTGCTAGTATATGGCTAATATAGAGGTGGGTTTTCCCCCCAAAATAAATAATAGACAAATAACCTCTATTCTTCAACTACTTTTTGAGATGCATGGTATTTGTTAGGTGAAGGTAATATCCCTATACAAAACATATAAAACTAATGGAATGCATTGACACTTCAGTGTGGTGAAAAATTAATGGGAGATTTAGCTAACAGAATCCACTGAAACTTCAGTGTGTTGTGAGTTACTGGGAGAAAGGGCATGGCTAGTGAGAGGTTGCAGTGCTCTTTGGTTCCTGGAAATGAGAATGGGTAAAGTCAAAAGAACCATGAAGAGATATGGCTGATCAGTCTTCGCAGAGATATAAAAAACATAACATCTTTCTTTTGCATCATCACTTAGCAAGAGGCAAAATCCCTGCTGATTGGTGCTACCCGTAACCTGCTTGTCGATGATTGGAGGAACACCTGACAGCCATTTTGCAAGACTCTCAGAAATCCTATAAAAATGACTGGAAATAGTTTACATCAAGGAAGATCTTGCATACTATCCAGACCTGCTGAACGGCAGATACCTGATGAAGGGACTTGTGGTTTTTTTCTGTCTCCAACTATTTTACTTTTATTTTCCATTTTAAAAGCTATTTAGTTCCAAATTGGGACTTACTTCTCTCTTTTATTCTAGTAAAAGACATTTCATTTATTCACTTTTATTATGAACAAGCATTTATATAGCACAGCAATGTACCTGGTGCTTTACAAAGTAATTGAATAGACATGGTCCCTGCCCTAGGGCTTACAATCTGAGAGACCGGGGGGCGGGGGAGGAGAGATGAATGAAAGTGAACAGAGGGAGAGACAAGGAGTGTAACATTGACGAGGATGCTGTTGTGTGTATGGTTTTGAGTGACTGATTTTAGGTCAACCTGGCTGAAGCAGAGGCCTCTGGGAATCAAGAGCTGACCTTGCAATAACAGCAACCCATGAAGGCAGGAAATGCCCAGATACATTTATAAAAAACAGGCAAAAAAGTCAAGACGTCGGTCACTCTGAAAAAGAGTAACCAAAAAGCCTGCACCCTCGCCTGTATTTTAAAATAACTTACAGAAATACCAGTGGACAGTTGCCAAGAACCAGACAGATGGCTAAAAGTTATTACATAAAAGGAAACTACTGAGCCCCTGTAGACGGAAATGATTGACCCAACATCTTAGAGGCAGCGCCATGCACGCCAGGAATTTGGCCTCTATCAACGAGCTACTCTGAGATTGGCCATCTCAGATATATGACCGGTTGTAAGTATGACTGTGTAGTGGAATAGGAAAAAGGGAGTTTAAGTTTGTAAGTCATAAGTCATTTAACAACCTTTTAAAATAAAATCTGATTTATTGGTCAGTCTTGTGTGGTTTGCGTTCTTAATATGATATAAAATTGGAACCCCCTCAATAAGATCCCTGAGGACTGATCACCCGCTGAGATCAGGATACTTCTGAGAAATTTCCAGTAATCATAAGGCCCGGTCACCATTCTTAAGACGAATAGGTGATGACGTCATTGGTAGTGGAGTAACAGACTACATAGACTCAATATAAATATCCTGGAAATTAAGGAATTTTTCCTTAACAATGCAAGGTCCCAGGTGCACGCACTTGGCTTAGTTACATCAAGAATGATGGCTGGTTGGTCCATGTGGTGAGGATATAAGTACACAGACCTTAGGTAACAAATTGTACTGGATGGAGGGTATCAGCAGGAGTTAGGTGAAGGTAGCAAGAAGTCGGGGAGGGTAGAGCAGAAGAGGTGGGACGTGAGGAGGGATTTGAAGGTACGAAGGGAGGGGGCAAGGCGGATGTGGGCATGGAGGGAGTTCCAGGCATGGGGGGCAGCTAGGGAGAAGGGACGAAGGCGGTTAGGGGAGCAGGGGAGGCATGGGAGGGAAAGAGAGGGGACAGAGGAGGAGCGGAGTTCACGGACTGGAGTATGGGGAAATTAGCGCAGAGAGGTAGGGGGGAGCAAGGTTGTGAAGAGCTTTTTAGGTGAAGACTAGGAGCTTGTGCAGGATTCTTTCAGGAAGGTGGAGCCAGTGAAGAGAGGAGAGGAGGGGCTGCACGTGGTCGAAGTGACGAGCGAGGTGGAGGACCCTGGCAGTAGAGTTTTGGACGGAGATGAGGGAAGAAAGGTGAGAGCGGGGGAGGCCAGTGAGAAGGAGGTTACAGTAATTGAGGCGAGAGATGACCAAGGCATGAACAAGGGTTTTGGCAGAGGAGAGAGAGATAAAAGGGCGAATCTTCGCAATGTTGTGGAGGGAGAAGCGACAGGATTTGGCAACAGTGTCGATGTAAGGTTTAAAAGAAGGGGATGAGTCAAAGATGAAGCCTAAGCTATGGCTTGGGGGACGGGAAAGATGGTGACCCCATCAATGAAGATCAACAGGAAAGAGGGAGAGGAAGGATGAGGGGGGAAGATAAGGAGTTCAGTTTTAGCCATGTTTAGTTTGAGCTGACGTTGAGACATTCAGGTAGAGACGTCAGAGATTGGTGAGGCAAGCTTGAATAGATGGAGAGAGAGAGAGAGGGAGTAGAGACATAGACCTTTTTGAGCTATTTCATTCAATTTTCTCATTTTTATTTTAAAACTATCTAAAATTAATACTTCTTTCTCTTTATACATTTTGAAGCTATTTTATTAATTTTCTCATTTTATTTTTAAGCTATTTTTATTCATTTTTCTCATTCTTTTTATTTTTAAAAGATATTTTAAGGCTACCACCTCTCATTTGCCACAGCAAAAAAACATTTATCTTGCTTTTTACTAGTTTTCATCTTTTTAAAAGTTATTCTTGCTTTTTATTTTTCTACAACTTAAAAGCCATTTTAAAAGTTATTACTTCATTTCATAGCAAGAGGAGGGGGCCGGTATCATTGCCAAAATGTAGCTGGGGAGTGCGAGGTCTGGAACCACACACAGAGCCTGGGTGCAAGGTGATTGCTGGAACTGCCCACATAAAAGAGCCCCGCGGAGTGAGCCCGCGCCGCTGAGCTGGAGAGGAGCAGGAAGGGAACCCCTGGGTGTTCGGATAGTGAGCTTCCTCCCCCCTCCCCCGACTTATAATGAGGACTTGTGATCTGAAACTTTAGGGGCAGTTATCATCACCGAAACGCACCTGGGGAGTGTGAGGTCCGGAATCATGCACGGAGCCTGGGCATGAGGTGATTGCCGGAACTGCCCACAAAAAAGAGCCCCACAGAGTGAGCCCGCATTGTTGGTGTGCGCCGCAGGTGCGTGCCACAAACAGCATGCCTAAGGGCCGTGCGCACAAGGGCGTGCCCTTGTGCGCACAGCCTTAGAGGCCAGTGTGGCCCGGGCTGTGGCGGATTGCTGTTTGTTGTTTTGGCTGGGCTCTGCGTCCGGCTCGGGTGGATTCCTTTGTTTGTACTGAGGATGCATCATCACTGAGCCCGGTTTGATTCAGGCTTCGGCCTGTAGTTAGAAGATTCCCTCTGCCTCTCGATTCACTTGTGGCTTACGGGCTTTGCCAGGAACAGACTTTGTTGAGGTGGCTGGACGGTTTAGTTCTATGCCATATAAAGTGGGTTTTGGCCCCTTGTCCGCCATTTTCTTGTGACTTAGGGGGTTTGTATTTAGTTATATATTATTATCTTGTTTAACGAGAAATGACAAGAAAAAGGAGGAGATAGGGGCCTTTGGCTGCTGTTGTTCAATCCCACTCTAAGCAACTGAAACTTAATTCTTTCATGCCCCTTAAGTCTAGTGCTAAGAACCAGGATGCAGGGCCAGTCACGGGTTCCCCCTCTGCAATTGATAAGCCATTGTTTGCTAATACTGATTCGAATACATTTGTCTCCAAGGAGTGTTATGCAGTCTCACATATAGTAGCTTCCTCATCCTCGGATCTTTTGTTTCCTGAGGGGGAAGACCTTGCAGATGGGGTTCCCCCTCAGTTTTCTTCTAAGACAGTATTGTATCCAAAGGAATTACTAGGCAACCAGTGTTTCTTGATTGGAAACCTGATGAAGAAACTGATAGTGCAATTAGGGGAGATAACGTCACTGCTTCAATTACAGAAGGTTCAGATGACTTCTGTGCAAGAATTTATTGCCGATTTTAGAGCTGGGACGTTGGGTGAGGAAGCACAGAGCTTGTTCAAGGCAGCACTAGTCCCTCTGCATGAGTGCAGCACCTTGGATCCAACTCTAGCTGTTAGTGGGACGGCTCGGGACAGGGCTTTTTCTAATAATTTACTCTCTGGTGCTTGCGAGCAACGGGCCCAGAGTCTTAGTTTTCATACTTTGCAGCTACAGGTGGATGCAAAAGCAGTCTCATTTAGGATTCACCCTTTACCTGATGGTCGCTTTCCCTTATGGAATTCTAGAATGGCCATTCAGCACCATCTATCATTTATTTTGTCATCACAGATCCCCCTGTGGAATATTAGATATTTCCAGTTCCTTCCAGCACCTAGGAATCTACAAAGAATTGGGTTTTTTTTCCCATTCAACCTCTCTAACTGCAAGGATTCTGGCTCAAACTGAATTATTTTACTCCTGGGGGATCCATATTGGGGAATTGTTTGTTGACTCTAGTAAGTCCCCCTTGTGTGTGGACAAAGCCCAGAACTGTGTAGCCTCTCTTAAGGGGCCCTTGGCACCTTTAGTAGGATCAGGGTGTTAGTGTCTCTACTAACCTGTCCACTGTTAACTCTAAGTGGAGTTTCCTTTCTGTTCCAATAAGTACTAGACTGCAGACTATACCTTCAGGAAAGGGTCAGAGGGTGGTTCCACTTCAAGTGAGTAGACCTGTGTCTGCCTCCCAGGGTGATCCTATGTCCCCTTTGGTTAGCATGCTTGTTGATGTTGTGCCGCCTTTAATTAAGACTACTCTTATTCTGTCTGCAAAGGGGCCGACTTCCACTGTGCCCCCAGTCTCCCCTCCCCACTTGACCTTTGTATTGAATACTCAGTTAAGAGCAGCGCATACGAGTGAGTCGGTTAGTTGTGATTTTCTTACCTCCACACAGATACCCTCTGGCTTGTCTACTGGTAATTCCCTAGAGTCTGATATGTGCTGCTGATTTTCAAAGTGTCATGGCTCTTGTTCCCTTTCGGTCTGTTCTTGGAATATTGCAGGGTGGTCTGCCCATATTTGCAATCCTGATTTCTGCAATTATATTTCCGAGTTCCAAGTAATATTGGTACAAGAAACCTGGGTGAAGTGCGCACTTGAGTTGGAGGGTTAAGTTTCCCACTATATACTAACTTCTTCGTATAATCCTAAAGGTTGCCCCTGTGGTGGTTTAGGATGTTTGATAGATGGAAATCTAAAGCAGACTTTGCGGGCAGAACTTAGTTTTCCTCCCCTGGCCCTGGCGGTGGTACTAAAATTTGATAGGTGTTCTATTATTTTTTTTAATGTTTATGTGCAACCCTGCAATTCTACACACTTTGACCCGATGGTCTGGGACAATTTGGCATCAGCTTTGGATGAAATTCTGGATAAATTCCCCGACAGTCTTTTTGTCCTAGCTGGTGACTTTAATGCTAGGATTGGTAAGGATGATGAAGCCTTAAGTATTTATGGTTAAATCCCTGACAGGAGTGTCCTGTTAAAACTTAACTCTAGGCACTCTAAGGATTTCAAAATCACAGCCTCTGGAATAATTTTTGCCAATCTTCTTATAGCTCACAATCTTTACATTTTGAACGGCTCCTGTTTTCTTGATACTGAAGGAGAGTTTACTTTTTCAGGCTCGGAGTCTGGGGGTGATATTGGACTCAGATCTCCGCCTGGATCGACAGGTGGAGGTGGTGGCGAAGGCCTCCTTCCACCAGTTATATCTGGTGCAGAGGTTGCGTCCGTACGTCTCCGGCCTGCACTTGGCCTCCCTCATCCATGCCTTCGTCACCTCGAGGATGGACTACTGCAATGCACTCTATGTGGGGCTGCCCTTGTTCCTGGTCTGGAGGCTGCAGCTAGTGCAGAATGCGGCGGCCCGGCTTCTGTTGGGGACGGGTCGTCGGGAGCACATAACACCTGTGCTCCAGACTCTGCACTGGTTGCCAATACCGTGCTGAGCCAGGTTCAAGGTATTGGTATTGATCTATAAGGCCCTTCACGGTCTGGGCCCCTCATACCTCAGGGACCGCCTCACCCTCCGCACCCCACAGCGCCGGGGGTGCCTTCTTGGAGGTCCCCTGTGTTAAGTGGGGGGCCACAATGGAGAGGGCATTCTCGGTGGCCAGGCCGTGCCTTTGGAGGAAGCTCGCCTGGTCCCAAGCCTTTTAACATTCTAGCGAGTTTGTAAAACCTGGCTGTTCGCCCAGGCCTTTGGGGAAGGTGGGAGGGTGGGTTGGGGTTTTAATCTCCATCCTACCCTTATTTATTGTTTATTTTGTCCTAGCCCTGTTCTAATTGTTTATATTATTATGACTGTTTAATATTTATCTTATTGTATTTTTTATTCTTTTAAAATTGTTAGCCACCCCAAGATGTTTTACAGGAGGGGCGTGGTATACATTGATAAAATAAATAAATAATAGCGGGTCAGGGGTAGTTGACTTTGCGGCAGTCTCACCCAATTCCTTAAATTGGCTGAGGAACTTTTCGATGGGCTCGATACAGCTTGGTGATCATCTGCCCCTTTTACTTACTTTTGATACATCTATTCCGGTACCTTCTCCTCTTTGTGTAGATGACAACGAGGAGTTTACGAATAGGAAACATTGTCCTGTGAAGTGGGCTAAGTTAATTCTGGGTGATCTGAATGCCTTAGTTGTAGACGAGCAGGTGAAGGCTGAGAGGGATATTGTTTTGACCAATATCAATGAGTCAGAGTTGATTGAGGCCTATGACAGGATGATCTCTTGTTGCAGGATTCTTTTGTGGCTTTGGCGCCACAGACAAATCTCTCCCCGGCTACCACTGGAAGAAATCAACCTTGGTACGACAGAGAGTGCCGTAGGGCTAAGACAAAGGTATCTGAAATTTATAGAGACTATCACCACGGCCAGCTTGCCCGTTTACCAGTGCAGTATTTTCATGTTAAGAAGGAGTATAAAGATCTTATTAAAGAGACAAAAAGATCCCACTCTAGGCATAGGTGGGAGGAGCTTCTTGCTGTGGCAAATGCTAGTGATTCAAGGTCCTAGTGGAGATTACTTAATAGCTTTCTGTCTGGCTGTAAGATCTCCTTGCACTCGACTCTCCCCCCACGGGTTTGGGAGAACTATTCTCGTCAACTTTATGTAGTCTCAGAGGTGAACAAATCAAGTAAGGTAGCTCAGAAGGACTTCTTTGGATCTCCACCCTGGCCCCCAATTTCACACTCTGAGGTGCTCTCATTAATTGATTCCTTTAAAAGCAACAAGGACCCTGGGATAGACCACATTCCAATAGAGTTTATTAAAAACCGTAAAGATTGGTGGATTCCTCTTTTGTCCGCCCTTTTTACTACAATCAGTATGACAGGATTTGTCCCTGTGTCATGGAGGATGGCTGTGGTGGTTCTCTTCTTTAAAAAAGGCTCTCGGCAGGATCCTGCCAATTATCAGCCCATCAGCCTTCTTAGCATAATAAGCAAGATCTATGCTAAATTATTACTTTCAAGGCTTAGTTCCTGGATCGAAGACAACAATATAATATTCCCCGAGCAGGCAGGTTTTAGGAAGGCGTGTTCAGCAGGTGAGTATTGTATAATTTTAAACCATCTTATTGGGAAATATATGAACTTAAACTGCCACCTTTTTGTAGCTTTCCTTGATTTGAAGGCAGCCTTTGACTCTGTCAATAGGAGCATCCTTTGGGCTAAGTTAGCCCAGACCTCTATTGACAAGAGATTGCTTTTTCTCATACAGAGCCTTTATGGTAATACATTGCTAGTTGTTAAAACTAGTAGCATGGGGACTGTTACTAATGAAATGGACGCACCTATTGGGGTCAGAGAATGATGCGTCCTGGCACCCACCCGTTTACATTTATTTATTAACGATGTTATCCCACTGTTGGCAGACTTAAAGTTTCCTCCCCCTAGATTGGCAGACGATTATTTAGGATGCTTGTTATATGCTGATGATTTGGGTCTTGTGTCTCAAACCCGCACAGGTCTGTCCAGGCAGCTTGAGGCCTTTTCTGCTTATTGCAAGTTTAACAAACTGTCAATTAATCACGAGAAATCTAAGATCGTGATGTTTTCAAAGAAAAGGCAAGTGTACAGCTGGACCTTGGACGGACGTAACATCGAGCAAGTCAGGATTTTTAAATATCTTTGCTTGTATTTTCATTCTTTGGGAAATTGGAAACACCACTATAACAGGGCTTTATCGGCGACCAAGGGCTTAATTCCGGTATTGTTGAAGCTTTTTGTTAACATGGGGGAAGATTCAATTAAGTTAGCCCTGGAAGTCTTTAATTGTAAAGCGAGAGCCAAGTTTCTGTATGGGGCAGAGCTCTGGCGCCTCTGCTCTCTGCTAATTTGGACCTTGTTCAATCTAAATTTGTCAAGACTTTGGTCAAAGCTCCTGGAGGTACCCCACTGGCTGCCATTAGATCAGAACTGGGCCAAAGAAGTTGGTATTATAGGGCCTGGTCCTTAGCCTTAAAAGTGTGGCACAAAATCACCAGATACACGGCTACAGGGCTTGCTTACTTTATGTTGACAGATAAGTATAGGAGTCATTGGAGCATTAACATTGAACTACACTTGTGCAAGTTGGGCTTTTCCTTGGAGTATCTGTTGGGTAGGGATCCCCTCGTTGTGCGGCCTGAAATACTACTCCGGTGGGATGATGTGGACTGGTAATCTAAACAGGCGAAAATCAGGGCCTCTCCTCATATTTATTTATTTATTAATTTATAATTTTTAGCCACTCCCTCATGCCTACGGCATCTCGAGGCGGCTTACAACAATACAATAAAATTTATAAAAACAATATTTAAAAAACAACTGCATCAATAAATTAAAACAATCCCCATATCCACCACTTCCACATCCCCCATATCCACAACTACCCAACCCTTCCCTCCTCCCCACCGAAGGCCTGGGCGAACAGCCAGGTCTTACAGGCTCGACGAAACGCCAACAGACCTGGGGCCAGGTGGGCTTCCTCCAGGAGGGAGTTCCAAAGTCGCGGCCGGGCCACTGAGAACGCCCTCTCCATTGTGGCCACCCGTCTCACCTGGGGGACCTCCAAGAAGGCGCCCCCAGTAGACCGAAGGGATCACTCTGAGGCATGGAGGGTGAGGTGGTCCCCGAGGTATGAGGGGCCCAGACCGTGTAGGGCTTTATAGATCAATACCAACACCTTGAATCTGGCTTGGTACACTATAGGCAGCCAGTGCAGAGCACGGAGCACTGTTGTTATGTGCTCCCATCGCCCAGTCTCCATAAGGAGACGGGCCGCCGCATTCTGCATTGCAGTAGTCCAGCCTGGAAATGTATGGGCACAGCCTCCATACCAGATGCAGCTGGAGGAAGGTGGTCTTAACCACTGCCTCCACCTGCCAATCCAGATAGAGACCCGAGTCCAACACCACCCCCAGACTCCGAACCTGCTGGGCAATAGGAGGAGGCACCCCCACACACAAGGGGGGCCAGAACCTCCCCCGCCCTCCCCACCACTATCACCTCCCCTGGTGGTCCCGTCTTAGCGGGATTTAGTTTCTCTGCTCTGCTTTATCCAATCCACCACAGCCTCCAAAGATTGGGAAAGCAATGAGACAGCAGGACCTGGGTCAGTTGAAAACGAGAGGTACAGCTGAGTATCATCAGCATATTGGTGACATCGCACCCCGAACCCTCTCACGATCTCCCCCAGGGGCTGCATATACACATTAAACAATAATGGGGACAGGATCGAACCTTGCAGAATGCCACAGAATAAGGCCCAGGGGCTTGATGTTTCAGCCCCAAGCACCACCCACTGGCTTCTCCTCCAGAGTCCCGTCCAGACCCGCCCAGGTCTCGCAACCGTCTCACCAGCAGCCCATGGTCCGTGGTGTCAAAAGCAGCCAAGAGATCTAGCAGGATCAGAAATGTCGAACATCCTGCATCCATCTCCTGTCAGAGATCGTCCACCAAGGCCATCTCAGTACCATAGCCGGGGCAGAACCCAGATTGAAAAGAGTCAAGGAAACCAATGTTATCCAAATGCACCTGGAGCTGCAGTGCCAATGCCCATTCCCTAAAAAGGGAAGATTAAAGACAGGTTAGCTGGCGAGTGCGTCCACATCCAAGGATGGCTTTTTCAGCAGGGGGCGCACCACAGCCTCCTTGAGACTGGGTGACAGCCTCCCTGCTGAAGGGACACGTTCACTATTCTTGCCAGCACAATCCCCAAAATCTCCCTGGAGTCTTTCACCAACCAGGACGGGCACGGATCTAATTCACAACTAGTGGCCCTAACAGACAGGTTAGCTGGCGAGTGCGTCCACATCCAATGATGGCTTTTTCAGCAGGGGGCGCACCACAGCCTCCTTGAGACTGGGTGACAGCCTCCCTGCTGAAGGGACACGTTCACTATTCTTGCCAGCACAATCCCCAAAATCTCCCTGGAGTCTTTCACCAACCAGGACGGGCACGGATCTAATTCACAACTAGTGGCCCTAACAGACCCCAGTTCATTCACCACATCGGTTGGCATCACTTCCTGAAATATGGTGGGCTATTTGCCCCTGACTCCACCAAAGGAGAAAACGGTCAGCTACTTGAACTCTAGGATCTCCGCGAGGGGGAAGAGACTGTTCTTGAGTGCTCATTTTAATGCTCTTCCCACCAAACGTTTGGACAGCCACCTACGGGGTATTCTGTACATGGAGAGACTTTGTCCTTTTGATCAGCTGGAGGTGGAAACATTAGATCATCTTTTACTTAGGTGCCATTTGTATGACAACCCTAGAGAGGCATTATTGAAGCCTCTGCTGGATAAGCTGCCGACTGTTTTATATTAGAACGGGTGTTGTTGGATGCAGACCCAGAACTAACAGCTATAGTGACGATTTTTTTATTTTTTTTTGGCAATTAACATGAGGGAACATTTTTTAGAATTCAAGCCTCTTGTATGTGATTTGTGTTTAGAGCCATGACACTATGACGACTACTTGACAGGTATTTCTTTTTATTTTGTTTTATTTTATGACTCTTTGAGGAAATTTGTTTACCTTTTTGTGTAAATTCTTATTATAGAATGTTGGTTTTCTGTTTTTTTCTGACATTGGACTAAGATGTATTTGAGTCTTTTTCTCTGTCACTGTAATGTTGTTTTTTATTTTGTCTTACTGTTAAATTGCCCAATTTTTGTGTTTGTTTGTAAGCAATGACCTTTGATCACGCTGTTAATAAAATTCTATTCTATTCTATAGCAAGAGAAATTTTTTTCACTTTTCATATTTTTGCACCTTTTAAAAGCTATTTTTAAAACTACTACTTTTCCTTTTTACTTATTCTTATTTTTAAGCCATTTGTTCCCAGTTGGAACATAATCTCTTTTGCTCTATCAAGAAGTAATTCTTTTCAGTTCAGTCTCCAGCCTCCACCATAGCAGCAAGCCTCCCCAGCAGGACCCTAAAAGCCTGGCCAACTTTTGGTACCTGTCTATATCTGTGTAATGAGATACATTCTTAAATATATATATATATATTTGTAATCAATAACTTTTTTGCATGCTTCCATAGTACTTTTGTAGTGCTTTCAAAGCAGTGTGTAAGTCAGTTTGGCAGGGTAATAAAGTGTGTAGCATTTAGTCAAAATAATTGCCTGTCATGAATTTTTGGTGAGGAAAATTGAGCCATTCCTGCAGCAATCCCTGACCCCTGGTGGAGCTAATTCCTGGGAGAATCTCAGAGTAACATCACCTGCACCATGGAGATGACATTAGCCAGAAAAACTGAGATGGAGCAGGTCAGGGTTGTCCCCAACTTGGTATACCCCACTGCTGTAAGATGGAATTGGACTCAGTTACCTCCATCTCCTCGTATTTTCAAGCTATTTTAATACTGTATTTATATATTTTATATTTTTATGTTAGCCACCCTGAGGGGGTGGGATATTAAATGTAATAAATAAATAAATAAGGCCCTGGCCACTATTCACACAGATACCCCACCTTTGATCGAGGCCGATTGCAAAAGGGAGGTTCTGACACACAGCCTGAGGAAGGCAGGCAAGTCTGGCCATTGGAGTAAACTTGAAATAGAGCAAGACTTCATGCAGCAGTGAGTAAACGGTTTTGATTTCACTGTGGCCCAGAGGAGCAATCTCAGTTAATGAACACTTATAAGCAAGTAGAGATAGTGTAGGACTGCCTATACCGTGTGGAAAACATGACCCCCATGGGTGAGGCGCTCCAACAATTATTGGCCATGAGGGAACTGTAGGAGAAGCTGTTAAGATTGGCCCATGAAGTTATCATGTGCAGGACACCTAGCTCAAGAAAAGACCTGGGAAAGGTTACTACAGAGGATCTATTGACCAGGAGCGAGGGAAGTGGTACAACATTATTCTGATGCCTGTCCAGACTGCCAATTGACAAGCCCCAAATGAGTACCCCAGGCTCCTCTGATCCCACTTCCTTTAGTAGGAACCCCATTTGAAAGGGTGGGGATAGTTTTGATAGGACCTCTGGAAATGTCAGGAGCAGGTCATAGGTATATCCTTGGCATTGTCAACTATGCTATCTGGTCCCCAGAGGCCATTCCTCTGAGATCGATTCAGGCACCATCAACAGTAAGAGAGTTAATAAAGTTATCCTCATGGGTGGGTTTCCCCAAGAAGATTCTTACCGATCAAGATACCAGTTACATTGGTTGGATGATGAGGCAAAAGTGTACTATCCTGAAGGTGAAAACTTTGGGCACCTCCGTGTAACACCCTCTAAACCAACGGGCTGGTCGAGCAGTTTAACCAGATCCTCAAGGGGATGCTGGAGAAATTTTCAGGGCAGAATTGAAAACTGGCATAATCTGTTATTAGCATTAAAATTCACCTATAGAGAGGTACCCGAGGCCTCTTTAGGTTTCTTCCCATTTGAACTCTTAATATGGGTACTGGCCACGAGGCTTGTTAAAATATTCTAAGCGAGGAATGGGAAGAGCAACCCACCCCACAAGAAAATATGGTCCAATAAATTATTAAATTACGCAAACAACTGGAAAAGATCAGGGCCTTCACAAAAGATTTTGAAACAGCCCAACCCTGGCAGAAGCACTGGGATGACCAATGAGCAAAAGGGTGCCAATTTCAGCCAGGCTAGAGGGTTTTGGTTCTCCTACCCACTTCCGAATCTAAACTGCTGGCCACATGACAAGGTCCCTTTGAGACAGTGTGAAGGGTGGAGAAAGTGGATGATGTGGTCTGGCAACCAAGAAAATGTAATGAATTAAAGATGTACCACATAAATGTATTGAAAGAGTGGACAGAGAGACAAGCCCTATGGGAATCTACCATCCTGGACAGTCTGGAACGTGAGCCCCTCACCAGTGCAATCCGGAACAATGCGTCCATGGAGGTAGGTGCTATACTGACCAGAGAACAGAAACCACAGATGATGGGTGGTCAGGCTTCCCCATGTTTTCTCCCCACTGTCTGGCTGCACAATGTAGGACATACACCATATTGAGAGTGAACCAGGCAAGGTTATAAGGGAGAACCTTCGACGGGCACCCTCGCATAAATGGAAGATCATCAGGAAGGAAGGGAATAAGATGTTGCAAATGGGGATCACTAAGAGTTGTACAGTCCTGTGGAAAAGTCAACTCATCCTGGTGGGGAAGTAAGATGTGTCCACTCATTCTGTATTGACTTCCAGGTGAATGCCATTTCACGATTCCATACCAACTCCAAATAGAGACACTGGGGGAAGCCAAATACCTCTCAACGTTAGACATGACCAAGAATGATTGGCAGATTCCTCTGTCCACAACTTCCCAAGAGAAAACAGCATTAGTCGCACCTTATTTGGATTGTTCCAGTTTATCCACGTGCCTTTTGGCCTGCATGGTTCTGCAGACACTTTCCAGAAGCTCATGGATAAGGTGCTGTTTACACATACACACTGTTAGGTATATGAGAGTAAAGGGTCACTAAAGAGGGCCACAGGGCAAGAGAAGGAAATCCAGGGAATTGTGCCAGAGGATACAAAGACCACATTTGGATATTATATTAAAGTGCTCAGAGACTTTCCTGTATAAATTCCCTCGGGTGATCAATGGTTAGCGCCCTCAAGGGCAAACTCGACACTCATCACAGGGATTGTGTTCTGTCTGTCAATGGCCCAGAAAGACAGGACAAGGATAGGCAAACCAAGGAGGGAATGATGAGTACAAAAGGTAACCAGGTGAGGGTACCTGGCGTGGAGGCAGAAAGGAGTGCAACTCCAGTGGGGAACAAAGGGAAGGAAGGTTGCATGATGGGGGAAACATTAGAAGAGGAAAACTAAGTAAGCAAAGGCTGAACGAGGCACTAGAAATGGAGGGAGAGAAAACAAACACCACTCAGACTAAAGGACAGAGGTGCAGGGAGCAAGGCATACAACACTCATAAAGCTGGAGGGGGGGCAAACTAAGGAAATAAGAAACAAAGGGTGAAAACAGACATGACGCTAGCCACCCTTGGTGGTCATTTATGCATGTTTCAGGGCTGCATAGGGCACCAATACAGCACTGCAACATGCATAAATAACCACCAAGAGTGGTTAAAGGGTAGTTAGCGTCATGTCTGTTTTCACCCAAAGATAACAAGGTAAACAATAAACACAGAAATGATACAACTCATGAACAGGGAGTCACACGGTGAGGCAGGCAGGTAACAAGCATGCGAAGTACTAGCAGCAAGGCAGGACAAACAAGGAAGCAACCGGCATACAAACTGACAGAGCAGTAAACCAGCAAGCAGTCATAGCCAAGGCAGCATCAAATAGGGAAGGGGCAAGTGCTGTACAACTGCAGAGAGGAATCCAGGTTTCACCAGCAACCACCAATCAACAATGCACCTTAAAGGGGCTGCACCTATATCTGACAAGCATCCTACTCCTCCTTATAAAAGCTACTGGAGTTCTAACACACTACACTGTGGCCTATATAGACAATATTATCATCTTCAGCTCATTGTGGGAAAAACACCAACATGTAGAAAAGATAGTCATGACCTTCAGGTTGCAGGAGGTCACTCACCACAGGTACTGAGTTGGGAATGGGCAGGTATGGCCAGTAACTGACAAGATCAGGACAGGAGCCTGCAGGACTGGCCACAACCAAATACCAAGATGAAGGTGCATAGATTTTGGGGGATGGTTGACTACTTTTGCTCATGTGTACCTCATTTCACAATGTTGGCTGCCCCTCTTACCAACCTAGTAGGGTGGCATAAGCCTTCCTAATTACAGTGGATGCCTGACTATGAACAATAGGGGTGTGTATGTTGTTTTTGTTATTACAATAACAATAATGAAAATTGTCATTTTCATTATCGTTATTGCAATAACAAAAATGATAAATAATAACAAAATAAAAATGAAAATGACTTTTTGTTTTTGAAAACAAGGGAAAAAACTGAAACATTTATTTCCGGCTATAACCTTTTTGATTCTTTTTCAATTCTGATGACACTTGGGGAGATTGTACCCCCAATAGAGGGCAAAATGTTTACCAATTTTCGAAATGATTAGATAAAGGGAACCAATTTTAGAAACAATTGCATGTTGTGATTTTAAGAAAAGTTCCACACACATTCATGGCTACAACGTCTTTATCTTCCATCCAATTTGCATGAAACCTGTGAATATTATGTCCCTCCACAAGCTTAACTCTCCTGCCAATTTTCAGAAATATTAGATAAAGGGCCCTGACTCCTGATCGTACGAGACATTAATTTGAAAATACATTTCCAGCTGGATCATTTTTATATTCCATCCTGTTTACAAGTCATTTGGCAGGAAAGTATCAGATACCTTCCATGTCATCTCTGCCAAACTATAGGACAATTTGATAACTGGACACATTGCATAAGCAATTGAAGTTGTCCCCTTGAAGACCATTATTCAGATAAATAGCAACACATGCAGTGCCAATCAGAGGCAGGCACCTGGCATGGAAGGGAGAGGGAAGCTGTAGGAGGGAGGATGGGGAGCAACCCAAAAGACTGACAGACACATTCACTGGCCAGTTACTGCATGCTTCCAGCTTTACAGGACCAATCGGTAGTGGCTTCGAGGTCGGCATAGGGGGCAGCCCTCAGACAGGAATAGAAGGGAAATAACTGGGACTTTGGGGATAGCATCCCAGCAATCTGGAGACATAGTTTACATATCCAGGCTGGCCAATTATCACCATAATCACATCCTGCAGCACTGTGACAGAGGACATAAGAAAATCTCTACTGGCTCTTTCCTAAATAGATGCTTCTGACTTCCCAGTAACAAGTGGGGGAGAAATGTTGGGATGGTCACAACACAGAATGGAGGATATTTAGTTGATATTTCTGCTGGTCAATTGGCATCACAAACCGATCTTATACCACAGTAACATGTAAGAGAATTCCTGGAATAGGCTCCTTCTCTGCATATGCTGTGCAGGCATATAAAATTGTGACCCTTTATCACATTATTCTGATATTTGGCAGAGATTATAATGAATGTGTGATATACAGCCCTGCAAACTTTCATGTAAGAATGAAATGAAAGTTAAAGTATAGTAATTAACTAATATTCTTTTATGTTTTATTATTCCATTTTAAAAGTATTTTTATGTTGAAGTGCATTGTTATTGATATTTTTATTATGTAGTATGCAATAACCAACAAGGCTATGCAATAAAGGGATTGACTGATTGATTGATTGATTGATTGATTGATAGTCAAACTTTCATGTACATTGGTTGGACTACAAAGATGTTACAGTCAGACATACATTTATAAGTTAATAGCTTATACCACCAGGACCCTTTATCCAATCCTTCTGAACGTTGGCAGTGATAGTAAATATGGGGAGGGGTATAAGCTTGCCAAGTTTCATCTACATTAAATGTGAGGCAAAGAAGTTACAGCTAAGAATGTAAATGAAGATTTTTGCAAAATAATATAATTCAACTGCTTATAAAATCGGATTCCTTTATCCATTCTTTTTGGAATTTGGTATACTTAATGTCTTCCATTGTAGGTACAATCCCTCCATGTTTCAGCCACATATAATAGAAAACAAAAACATTACAACCGAAAATGTGTTTTCAATTGAAACCAATTGAAAATGAAAACGAAAGCAAAAATGAAAACAAAAGTTTGATATTTATGAAAACGAAAACAACAAATTTAAATAATGAAAACAAAAAATGACATGGGCCCCTGGTGCACACCTCTAATGAACAAGCCTTTCAGGTGCTTAAGCACAAGCTGTGCACTGCCCATGTGTTGTACCATCATGACTTGTCTAAACCTTTCCTTTTACAAACAGATGCATCCAACATGGGCCTGGGAGCAGTCCTATCTCATGTGGTGGACAACAAAGAACACCCCATTGTCTACATAAGTAAAAAGCTCAACCTGCATGAAGGAATATGTAGTAGTCGAAAACTAAGCCCTTAATACACATTAGGCTACTGATGCCCTGCAGTACTATATGTTGGAGGCAAATTCACCCTATTCACAGACCACGCCCCATTGTGATGGCTCCAGGTCATGAAGGACATGAACCCCAGGCTAATGCACTGGTACCTCACACTGCAGTCTTATGCTTTGGATGTACTCTCTCAATCGGGCACCCATCACCTTAATATGGATTTCCTTTCTCTGCAGGAAGATAACACTCCAGAGTCCTTGGGGTCCTGAAACCCAGTTTTGGTGGCCAAAGTGTTACGCGGGAAAGGGGAAACTACTGGGATACATGTTTGGAAAGGGGGCACCAATAGGAGATGCAGCTGGGGAAAAGACACTACCAGGAGATGTGGCTGGGAGCGGGGCTGCAACGGGGCAAATAACGTCATACAAGAGCGACATTTCCAACAGGGCCCGAGCACGGAGAATAAAATTGGCTGCAGACTACAGACACTAAGAAACAGGGCATGGAGACTTGCTGATGAACTCGTAGCACAGGAAGCAGAGATAGTGATTGGGGCACCCCCATATGAGTGACAAGGCAGCTCAGATGGGAGGAAGAGCACGGGCTGGAGGCGCTGATCGATTGGGTAGGAGCCCTGGTTGGGGTTGGAAGGTCTGTGCCCATACCTTAGGGGTTGCCACCTCATAGTAAGAGGCTCCCATACCTAGTGGAGGGCTGGAACACACCTCGGGAGCCCCTTCCTCTGCCACAGTTGGTCAAAATGAGATCCTCTAAAAATCATACATGCCTGCCTCTGCAGACACCATGTCATGTAACCCCTTCTTCCTCATTTTCTCCTTTCTACCAATGAGGTCCTTTATTGTAACCAGTCATGGATGCAGTGGTAGTAAATAAAATAAGACCAGGAAAGGGGTGCGAGTACACCTTCTAGGCTTAGTCTATATCAGGACGTGTAAAACCTTTTCCCTCCTGCAGCCACTTTGAAAGTTAGACGTTCTGCAGCCTGGATGGGAGTTGGGGGTGGGGTATTTGAGGGATGTGATCAGGATGGGAGAAGAAAGGGTTCTATGTCATCAATCCATCCCCTATCCTTGAGTGCATGCCCTTTGTCTCCAATCCCTTCCCTGAACTCTTTCTCTTAGCGCTTGAGTTTAGTGACTAGATCCACAGATCCAGGGATTAGAAAGGGACTAAACAAAAAAAAAGAGCTGAAGGCTAGATTTGGCTCTTGGGTTGGAGGTTCCCCACCCTTTTGTCTATACCTCTGTAGCCAGGGCTGGCTCCAGGCATGTGCCACATGTGCGGCCCTGGGACCCCGCTTGCCTGGTTTGGGTGGCAGGCTGCAGTCAGCTTCTCCCCCAGTACGTTCTTCTGCCTCCCCTCCCTGGCTCTGGTCCTCATCCCTCACCTGCCTCTGCCTGCTAGTAGTGCTGCAGCAGCAGTGGGACACTGATTGGACTGGGAAATAAAGCTGTTTGTTTACAAACAAATCCTCCCTATGTGAGTGATCAGAAGGCTGTAGTCTTGTAAAGAAGGTTCTTCAAGATGGCTCCCAACATTCTCACAACTGAGTTGTGCATGCTCACCCCATTCAAATAATAGACCATGTGATGGTCTCGAGCTCCTCTAGTATAAAAAATACTCTCCTCCTCAGAATGACAGTTCCTTCCAACCCTTTCTAGGAATATAAAAAAATTCCATGTGGGGTTGGAAGGGTGGCTGTTGTGAGAATGTTAGGAGCCATCTTGAAGAACCTTGTTTTCAAGGCAGCAACCTTCTGTTCTGTCTTTGAGCTGCTCCTCACAGGCCATTTTAACATGGTTCCGATGGGTGAGGGGGTCCGTGGGTGAGCATGCACATGGCCGCACACGCATCCCCACTCATCCCTCACTCATCCGCATCCACGAAGTAACCGCTGTTTTCCTCGGTTGCTCCGTGCGTGGGGACGAGTGGGGATGCATGAGGCAGGCGCACACATGCACCCCCACTCACCATGGGAGTGTGCACTTCATCGTTCACACGGGGCTCCCCCACCCACGAACACGCAGAAATCTGCGTGTTAATGACTGGGAGAGGCCCGTGTGAATAGGGCTGCATTCTCACAACTGTCTTACTTATACTATCTTAGGTAGGCATTTAGGATGTAAAGCAATATCTATTCTAGCTTGGGAAATCTGCAAATATGGTTCTGAGATTATTATGGCTGCTTTTCACTAACCCTTCTTAATTAAGTTATTGTTAACAGGAATACTGTCTTTAAACTCCAACCCCATAACCAGTTCATTTGCGCTATAATGTGCTTAATAGGCTGGCTGCATTTTGCGTGTCTTGTGTGTTTGATAGCAGCGCCTCTGGACTGATCGCACTGCGTGCGTGCACAAGGTATAGGTGGCACTGGCAACAACAGGCCCTGGAGGTCAGGCTGGCTAAGCTCTCCCCACGCCCCCACCAGTAAGGCAGCAAATGCAGTCAGTCTCTCTGCGCCCGCCCCACTGCCCGCCCAGCTGCCACTGCAGTGGAACCACTCCTGAGGAGTGGTCGTAGACGCTCAGCTGGGGAGGTAGGGGAGGGGGGAAAGCATTGGGAGGCCATGCTTGTCTATGGCCGCTTGGCTGAGCGCCAGGTAAGGCAGTCAAGGGGTGCTGAACCAGGGTGTGGGGGAGAAGAACGGGGAGGTCATGCTTCTCCATGGCTGCTCGGAGGGGTGGAGAATGGAAATTCTTTCTGTCCAGAGGGAGTAAAATGTATGCAAATTTACACATTTGCATAATTAGGTGGGGTCTAATGCAAATTAGAAGCCGCCTGGCCATGGCCACTCTTCCTGTATATAAGTAGAGACAAGGCAGAGAGGAAGGCAATCTCTCCCTGGGAGCTGAAGGGGTCACATCTTCCTGACAATGCCGAACCACTCTATGCTCTCCAGGGTGCTGAAGAACCAGGGTGGAACCAGGTACTAAGGAGAGACTGTGCCCAGCCTTGTGCCTGGGGAAGGCTTGGCCAGAGCCTGGGGCTTTGAAGCCTGGCTAGACGGACATGGGGGGGGGGTTATGTTGCTCCTGGGCTTGTGAGAGACGGACCTGGGCCTGCAGGGTGAAGGCGGATGAGCCGGCAGCCCTGGGATTGTGTACACTGGACTGTACAAATAAAGGACTGTGAACTGGATACTCTCTCGACTGTGTGTTGGGTCCTACAGGAGGGTACCCCCTCCCTCAGAGGGGACTCAGCCGAGGCTCAGGCTGAAAAGGCATAGCAAGGGGGTTTGCTAATTCCCCGAGTGAGACCCCAGCATCCCTGTGTGGCCCTGGGAAGACCCCCTGCTACACAGCCCTTCAGGTATTTGAAGACCACTTTCACACCTGCGGGAAAGGGTTGTGAGGAAGCTGGCAGAGCAGAAGCAAATGCAAATTAGCCATGTCTTTGATGAGGTGCGGATGTTGACAGTCAGGTGATTTCCTTTGATATGTGTGTTGAGATTGACGATTGACCAAGTGGTGAAATCCAGCTCGGTCAATCATCATTCTAAAGATGCATATCAGAGGATTTCACCCAGCTGCTGGCATTCACATCGCATCAAAGACACAGCTAATTTGCATGTGCATCTGCTCTGCCAACTTCTTAACAACCCTTTACCTCAATCTTCTCTAGATTAAACTTACCCAGTTCCTTCAACCTTTATAGGACTTGGTTTCCAGATCTCTGACCATCTTTGTTGCCCTCCTCTGAACCCGTTCAAGTTAATCAATGTTCTTTTTGAAATGCAGCAGCCAGAACTGAACAAAGTAGTCCAGATGAGATCTGACCAGGTCAGAATAGAGTAGAACTATTACTTCTCATGACTTCGAAACTATGCTTCTGTTAGTGCAGCCTAAAATTGAAGAAGCCTTTTTGCAGCTGCATTACACTGTTGACTCATGTTTGGTCTGTAATCAACTTCAATCCCTAGATTCTTTTCACATGTACTGCTGCCAAGCCAGGTATCCCCATTCCTATACTTGTGCATTTGATTTTTCTTACCTAGGCAAAGAACTTTACATTTATCTCTGTTGAATTTCATTGTATTAGTTCTGGCCCAGTTTTCCAACCTATCAAGATCGTTTTGGATTTTATTTTTGTCTTCTAAAGTGTTAGCTATTCCTCCTAGTTTTGTGTCATCTGCAATTCTGATACACATCCCCTCTACTCCTTTATCTAAGTCATCAAAAAAGATCTTGAACAGTACCAGCATCTTTTCTCCTGAACAGTACCAGGCCCAGGACAGAGCCCTGTGGCATCTCACTTGATATTTCCCTCCAGATTGATGAGGAGCCATTAATAAACACTCTTTGAGTATGCTTCTTCAACCAGTTGTAAATCCACCTAATGGCATTATCCTCTAGTCCACATTTTACCAGTTTGTCAACAAGGATAACATGGGGGACTCTCTCAAATGCATTTTCTGAAATCAAGATATATTACATCCATGACGTTCACGTGATCCTCTAAACTAGTAATCCGATCAAAAAAGGAAAGAAGATTAGTCTGGCATGAATTATTCTTGATAAATTCATGCTGGTTTCTAGTAATCACTATATTATTTTGTAGATGCTTACTGAGTGGCTGATTTATAATCTGTTCTAGTATCTTCTCAGGTATCGATGTCCAGCTGACCCATCTATAGTTTCCTAGATCTTCTTTTCCCCCCTTTTTGAAGATAGGGACAACAATTGCCTGTCTCCTGTCTTCCGGTACCTCACCCGGTTATCCAAGAGTTCTCAAATATTATATACAGAGGTTCTGAGAGTACGTCAGCAAGTTTCTTCAGTACTCTTGGATGTAATTCATCTACTCCCCAAGACCTGAACTCATTTAAAGTAGCTAGGCATTCTCCGACCATGTCTTTAACTATCCTGAGCTGCAATCTTTTCCCATCATTATTCATGCTACTTTTGCCAGGTTGGACACAGTTTCCCTTGTGGAAGAAGACAGAGGCAAAATAGGAGTTGAGCAGTTCCCACCTTCTCTCTCAGGAAAAGTTGCATTCATGAATACTCAAGAAAACTGGGCTGTGGGTTAGGGCTGTGGCTCAGGTGGAAGCTTTGCATATATAAGGCCTCAAGTCTGAGCATAGAGTCTGGTTACATACCTATGCCGTGGCAGTGCAGGCAGCAAAGAAGGTTTTCTTTGTTGCCCTCATTGCATCCACTAAGTCCCGTCCAGCTGAGCTTTTCCAGGTGGTGAGGGGGCTGGTCAGTCCAGCCTCCCTCTGCCTGGATTCAGAGTTATCAAATGCTTGCTGTGACTTTTTTGCAGTTAAAATAGCTCAAATCCACCACAGTTTTGATGCAACATTTTCAACAGTGGGTGAGTCAGAGGCAGTTGAAGCCCCATCTTGTCCTGTTTTATGGGATGAATTTCAAGACATGTCGCCTTCAGACTCTTGGGACTATTTGAGCCATTTATTGTGAATTAGACCCATGCCCGTCCTGACTGGTTAAGGCCAGCCAGGAGACAGGGCCATTGCTGGCCGGGAGAGTCAATGCCTCCCTTAGGGAGGGCAGGGTGCCAGATCTCAAGGAGGCGGTGGTGCAGCCCCTGCTCAAAAAGACATTGCTGGACATTAACGGCCTGACCAACTACTGGCCGGTTTCTAACCTTCCCTTTTTAGTAGGGGTGGGAATATCGGTATCAGATAAATCTGATACACACGATAATCGGGTGTATCAGATTAATCTGATAATCCAATAATCACCAGTACTGGCACACCAGATTTTTAACATTGGCCGCATTACCTTTTTTTTTTTTTTGCAATACACGCCATTGAAATAATGGCCGCAATGTAAAAAAAAAGGTACGCTGCCAATGTTAAAAATCCGGTATGCCGGTACCAGAAAATCCAACACCGGGGAGATCAGTTATCGGTAAATCCGGTATCCGGTATTCTCCCCTGTGCCCCACCCCTACTTTTTAGGGAAGGTTATTAAATGGGTGGTGGCTCGACAGCTTCAGGAGTATCTGGACCGGGCCAGCTTTCTTGATCTCTCGCAGTCTGGCTTCCATCCGGGTTATGGCACAGAGACTGCACTTGCGGCCTTGGTCAACAACCTCTCCTGAGAGTTGGACCAGAGTCATTCGACCCCGTTGATTCTGTTAGAGCTCTCGGCTTCATTCGATACCGTTGATCATGAGTTGTTGGTGACTCAGCTGCGGGACCGGGCAGGGATGTGCAGGACTGTTCTTGAATGGTTCCGCTCTTTCCTGGGTGGGAGAACCCAGCGTGTGGTGGGTTCTCCCCTTTGGGGGAGGTTGTCAGAGAATTTGGTATAAGGTGTCATCAATATGCTGGTAACACCCAGCTCTCATTTTCATCAGACCCTGGTCCAGCAGTATCGGTACTTACCTGGTGTTTGTCAGCTGTGGGGGATTCGATGAGGGTGAGCTGCTTGAACTTAAATCCTGATAAGACTGAGATGATGGTTGTGGGGAAAGCCAGGGGAGTGATGGCCCCCATCACTGATGCGGTCCCTCCTCCCCTGGTATCTCAGGTCCGTAGTCTGGGGGTGCTCCTGGATCTGCAGCTCTGCTCGAATGTCCAGGTGGCAGCAGTGGTGAAGGGGGCATTCCACCAGTTACATCTGGAACGTCAGCTTAGGCCATATGTCTCGGACTTGGACCTGGCCACAATCATCCATGCTTTTATTACCTCAAGATTAGACTACTGTAACACTCTACGTAGGGCTGCCCTGGGTGATAGTCCGGAGACTGCAGCTGGTGCAGAATGCAGCGGCCCGTCTCCTGAAGGGGACAGACTGACATGAGCACATTATTCCAGTGCTCCATTCTCTGCACTGGCTGCCAATAGTCTTCCGGGCTCAATTGACGGTCACTCTGTGGATGAGCTAGTCCAGCATTGGAACAGCTTGCTGGAGGAGGTCATTGACAGGGTGGCTCCGAGACGCCCTCTGCCTCGGTCTCGTCACCGCAGGGCCCCTTGGCTTACTGAGGGGCTGCGGTGTATGAAGCGCGTAGGCAGGAGGATAGAGCAACACTGGCGTCAGACTCGATCTGACTCCGACCGTCGTCTCCATAAGGCCCATTTGCGGCCCTATGTTGAGGCTATGAGGACGGCAAGGAAGGAGTTTCTTGCTGTCCTCATAGTGTCTGTGAAGTCACGCATGGCGGAGCTGTTCCGGGTGGTGCGGGGGCTGGTTAGTCTGGCCTCCCTCTGCCTGGATGAGGACTTGTCCCAGGCCCGCTGTGAGGAGTTTGTCAACTACTTTGCAGACAAGATTGCTCGGATTCAGACCGACTTTGACGTTGGATTAGGGGCAGTGGGGAAAAGCGCGAGGGGACGGAAGTCCCGTCTGGTCCAGCTTTGTGGGGGGAGTTTCAGGAAGTGATGCCAGCTGATGCTGCGGATGTTTTGGGGTCTGTGAGGGCCACCTGTTGCGAACTTGACCCATGCCCGTCCTGGTTGGTGAAAGCCTCCAGGGAGATATTGGGGACGGTGCTGGCGAGGGTTGTTAACGCGTCCTTGCAGCAGGGGAGGCAGTCACCTTGCCTCAAGGAGGCTGTGGTGCGTCCCCTGCTGAAGAAACCATCTTTGGACGTGGATGCGCTCGCCAGTTACCGACCTGTCTCTAACCTTCCCTTTTTAGGGAAGGTTATTGAGCGGGCGTGTCAGTCGTGGCGGCCGCTTCCCGGCGCGGCGGCTGCTCCCAGAAGTGAGGGGCCCCGCCCCACCAGCACTAACCCTGCAGAGGCATCTCCGCAGCCGACCGGGACTCCTGCGCTCACTGACGTGGCACCAACAGCTGAACCGCCCCACGACACAGCGGGGCCCCGCCCCCTGTTGCGCCGATCCACATGCCTCCGGGAGCGTGTGGAGGGCGGGGCTTCCTCTTCAAAAGCCGGCCTCACAGTAAGCTCTGGGCTGGTGAACAGAGCTTGTGTCTGGATGAACTAGCCCCCCTGCCTGAAAGCTAAGTGAACGTATTGGTACTGAATACTCCGTGTGTGTTTCCCTCTGCCTGCCTCCGCATTCCCTCTCCTTCCCCCCTCCCTGTTTGACGTGATTCAAAGTGATTCCCTGTATTGTCTTTTATTGTGTGCCTGAGCCCCTGCTCCCTGTTGTTCCCAGAGTGCTTGAGTGGGTAGTGTGAAGGGGCCCGCGAGCCTGGCGTTTCTCCCCCTTCTCCCCCCTCCCTGGGCACCTTTTTCTCCCCTACCCCTCTCCAGTGTGCAAGTCCTTGTACTCCTGTCCCCTCTACCCCGGGTCCTTTGCCTCAATCACCCTATACCAGCCCCCACGGTTCCTCCCGTTCCCCTGTGGTGTGTGAGACCCTTGCCTAGGCAAAGCTCTGTGCCCTATGATGATAGGGGCCTAAGTTCCAGGTGCGAAAGCCCACGGAATGGCCCATATACTATCCTGACGGGCCTCCGGGACCCACATCAAACACAACAGAGCTCCCCGAGAGTGTGTGGTGTGCCTGGGCAACCCTCGTCCCCCCTTCCTTTCCCCTTCCCACTGACAGATTCACCGGCATGTACCCACGCGCTCCTTCCCCTCCTGGAACCATGGATGCGGCCCAGGAAGTTGGGAAACTCGTCCATGCGGTACAGACCCTGGCGATGCAGATAAAGGATCTGCAGGAGCAGTACATGCAACTGGCTACCACAGTGGCACAGCAGCAGCCCGCTCCCCCTCCTGCAGCAGCGATGTTGGCACCCCCCGCAGTTGCCAATGCCGACGAGGCTGCCGCCCCAGCCCCAGTAGCTGTTCCTCTTCTTCCACTACCCCTTGGGTTACCGAGAGAACCACAAGGACCACGAGGACCACGTATTGACAAATTTCAGGGAGATCGTAAGGCTTTCCAAGCCTTTCTGGCCCTCTGTGACCTCACCTTTACTACCCAAGCCGCCACATACCACACAGATGAATTTAAAATTGCATTTGTGATTGGAAACTTGGGGAGTGTAGCCCTGGAATGGGCCACTAATTTATTAACCAGCAAGAGCCCCCTTTTGACTAACTACCAGGACTTTTTAAGGGAGTTTCTGTTCTTGTTTGACCACCCGCATCGCCTGCGGGATGCCGAGACAGCCATTCTGACCCTACGCCAAGGGCGAATGCCCCTCATGGAATATATAACACAGTTCCAACATCTTGCCCTAGAATTACGCTGGTCTGAGGACGCCCTTCGGGTGCACTTCCGGAGAGGACTAGCAGATGACATCAAGGACCAGCTTGCCTATGTTGCTCTCCCGGACACCTGGGCAGCGGTAGCCATGCTAGCACTCCAGATAGACACACGGCTTGCAGAGAGGCGAAGTGAACGACGTCAGGATAGCCGAAACTTCCCCATCAGGCCCATCTCCTTCACGCCCCCTAGTGGGGAAAGCTCTGGGCAGGCTCTCCCCGACGCAGAGCCTATGCAGTTAGGTGCCTCTCGGGGGCCTGTCCCAGTGGAAGAACGGGAGTGGTGTCGGCGGGCGTGAGTCTGTTTCTACTGTGCTGAACCAGGACACTTCATACAAGATTGCCCGGCATTACCTACTGCCCGGCGCCAAGCGGGAAATGCCAGGGGTCGAGATGGACAGGGAGCGTCTTGACCCTGAACATTATCCCATCCCTTACGACTTACGCCTCACTTCACTTACGCATACCTTTGACCATCACGGTCGCCTCGCACCGATCGTTGATAGTTTGGGCCTTGCTGGATTCCGGAGCATCTGCAAACTTTATGGATATCACCCTGATCCAAGACCACAAGATTCCAATGCAGGGGAAACACTATCCCGAAGCAGTCCAAACAATCGATGGCTCCCCCCTCTGTTCGGGCCCTGTCACCCAACAAACCACTCCTTTGGAGTGTGTGATAGGTAAACATCAGGAGACTCTTACCTTCGATGCAGTCCGTACTCCTCTTTTTCTTGTGGTTCTGGGCCTCCCTTGGCTCATGCGGCACGAACCTCGCATATGTTGGGCCCAACGACAGGTGCACCTTACCTCCCCCTACTGTACCCAACATTGTTTCCTACCGGCTCCATCTCAGCAGGCCATGACTACAGTCCCTTGTTCCTCCAGTAAAAATGACCAGGCACTGCCCTCCGAATATAGCGACCTCCTGGAAGTCTTTAGCAAGGTCCACGCTGCTCAATTACCTCCTCATCTTCCCTATGATTGCCCTATTGAACTGGTTCCAGGGAAATAACCGCCTTTTGGACGCATCTATGCCCTTTCAACCCCAGAGTTAACTGAATTGCGCAATTACCTTGATGAGGCCCTTGCGAATGGCTTCATCCGGCATTCCACCTCTCCTGCGGGGGCCCCCATCTTTTTCGTTTCCAAAAAGGATGGAGGCTTATGCCCCTGTGTAGACTATCGGGGTCTCAACAGCGTGACAATTAAAAATCGCTACCCGCTTCCTCTGATACCAGAGCTGCTCAACCGTCTTCAAGGAGCCCGAATATTTACAAAATTAGATCTTCAGGGAGCCTACAATCTGCTCTGCGTACGACAGGGTGATGAGTGGAAAACTGCTTTCCGTACACGGTACGGACACTTCGAATATCTCGTGATGCCGTTCGGCTTGGCCTATGCTCCTGCTGCGTTTCAACATTTTATCAATGACATCTTCCGAGACATACTCGACACCTTTGTGATAGCGTACCTACACGATATTCTTATTTATTCCTCCTCCTATACCCAGCATGTACAACACGTTTGACAAGTGCTACGATGATTACAGACTCATCAACTTTACTGTAAACAGGAGAAATGTGCATTTCATCTCACCGTAGTTGAATTCCTGGGGTTTGTAATTAGCCCAGGGGGAATCCAAATGGACCACAAAAAGGTGCTTGCTATTCAGAAATGGCCACCCCCTAGGGCAGTTAAGGCCCTTCAGCGCTTTCTTGGTAGCACTAATTACTACCGCCAGTACATTCCCCATTACGCTGAAGTCAGCCGCTTCCCAGCGCAGCAGCTGCTCCCAGAAGCGAGGGGTCCCGCCCCACCAGCACTAACCCTACGGAGGCATCTCCGCAGCCGACCGGGACTCCTGCGCTCACTGACGTGGCGCCAACAGCTGAACTGCCCCACGACACAGCGGGGCCCCGCCCCCCATTGTGCCGATCCGCATGCCTCCGGGAGCGTGTAGAGGGCGGGGCTTCCTCTTCAAAAGCCGGCCTCACAGTAAGCTCTGGGCCGGTGAACAGAGCTTGTGTCTGGATGAACTAGCCCCCCTGCCTGAAAGCTAAGTGAACGTATTGGTACTGAATACTCCGTGTGTGTTTCCCTCTGCCTGCCTCCGCATTCCCTCTCCTTCCCCCCTCCCTGTTTGACGTGATTCAAAGTGATTCCCTGTATTGTCTTTTATTGTGTGCCTGAGCCCCTGCTCCCTGTTGTTCCCAGAGTGCTTGAGTGGGTAGTGTGAAGGGGCCTGCAGACCTGGCGTTTCTCCCCCTTCTCCCCCCTCCCTGGGCACCTTTTTCTCCCCTACCCCTCTCCAGTGTGCAAGTCCTTGTACTTCTGTCCCCTCTACCCCAGGTCCTTTGCCTCAATCACCCTACACCAGCCCCCACGGTTCCTCCCGTTCCCCTGTGGTGTGTGAGACCCTTGCCTAGCCAAAGCTCTGTGCCCTATGATGATAGGGGCCTAAGTTCCAGGTGCGAAAGCCCACGGAACGGCTCATATACTATCCTGACGGGCCTCCGGGACCCACATCGAATACAACAGAGCTCCCCGAGAGTGTGTGGTGCGCCTGGGCAACCCTTGTCCCCCCTTCCTTTCCCCTTCCCACTGACAGGGCGGTGGCACTCCAGCTCCAGCTGCATCTGGACAGCATCAGTTTCCTAGACCCTTTCTAATCGGGGTTCCGTCCTGGCTATGGCACTGAGACGGGGTTGGTGGCCTTGGTGGACGACCTCCACCGGGAGATGGATGGAGGATGTTCAACATTTCTCATCCTGCTAGATCTCTCGGCCGCTTTTGATACCGTGGAGCATGGGCTGCTATTGAGACGGCTGCATGACCTGGGGGGTCTGGATGGGACTGTTCTTGAATGGTTCCGGTCATTCCTCTTGGGGAGAAGCCAGAGGGTGGTGTTAGGGGATGAGACATTGTGCCCCCGCGCCTTATCATGCGGCATTCCGCAGGGTTCAATTCTGCCTCCATTATTATTTAATGTATACATTAGGGGTGGTAAATCAGGGCAATTACCAGCTACCAGATTTACCGGTTACCGGATTTTTAAAAACCAGATTGCCGGATTTGTACCAGTTTATCGGTACCGGATTTGTTCCATTGATTTCAATGGGGAACTGTCCCCATTGAAATCAACGGGGGAAAAAACAAAAAACCTCCCCCTCCCAGACTGTGCGGGTGGAAGGGGGGGCACCCCCACCCTGCCCAGCCTGGATTAAAACAATTTTTTTTTAACCCTAAGTCCCTACTAGTGCGGGCTCCGGGCCGCCACCGGTGACCCAGAGCCCGCACCAGCAGGTACTAGGTTGATCCTTGGGGTGGGGTGTGGTTTAACACCCCCCTCACCCTAGGGATTACCCTACCTCCCCACCCAGGGATCGCCTACCTTGCGCTCCGGGCGGCAGCGGCCCAACTCCGGCAGCTTTAGCGCTGCCTGTGGCTGCCGGCTTCAGCGCTACTAGGCCTTTCAGGGAAACACAGAAGTTCACTGGAAGGCCTAGTAGCACTGAAGCCGGCAGCCACAGCCAGCGCTGAAGCCGCCGGAGTCGGACTGCCGCCACCGCCACCTGGAGCGCAAGGTAGACGATCCCTGGGTGGGGAGACAGGGTGATCCCTGGGGTAGGGGGGTATTAAACCACCCCCCACCCCAGGGATCACCCTATTACAACCGTACCTACCTGCTGGTGTGGGCTCTGGGTCGCCGGCGGCAGGCCGGAGCCCGCACTAGCAGGGACTTCGGGGAAAACATTTTTTTTTTAAAGCCAGGCTGGGCAAGGTGGGTGGGGGGTGTCCCCCCTTCCACCCGCGCAGCCTGAACTGGGGAGGGAAAGTGGGGTGGGGTTTTTTTACATTGCGGCCATTCATTTAAATGGCTGCAATGTAAAAAATCCGGTATGGGGAATCCGGTAAATGGGCCGGATTACCGGGTTTAATCCGATACTGCTGGTACACCAAATACTGGCAGTATCGGATACCGGATGATCCGGAATTCCCACCCCTAGTATACATGCAGGCAGCCCTTGGGAGAGGTCATGAGAGGGTTCAGGGTATGGTGTCACCAGTATGCTGATGATACTCAGCTGTACCTCTCGTTTTCAGCTGACCCAGACCCTGCTGTCTCGTTGCTATC
The DNA here is from genome assembly GCA_003113815.1 of Sphenodon punctatus. Lineage (NCBI taxonomy): Eukaryota > Metazoa > Chordata > Lepidosauria > Sphenodontia > Sphenodontidae > Sphenodon > Sphenodon punctatus. Next base: position 716,706 of record QEPC01013419.1, read on the forward strand.
CCAATGTTTGGAGGCCGTGGCGGAATGGACACGGCAGAGCAGACTGAAGCTCAACTCCGATAAGACGGAGGTGATTGTTGGTGGGGAGAGCGAGGGAGGTAGTGGCCCCCCTGGTTGGGGGGGTTCACCCTCCTATAGCTCAGCAGGTCCAGAGTCTGGGGGTGATACTGGACGCGGACCTCCGCCTGGAGCGGCAGGTGGAGGCAGTTGCTAAGGCTGCCTTCTGCCAGCTGTATCTGGTGCATAGGCTGCGTACGTTCGTCTCCGACCCGGACCTGGCCTCCCTCATCCATGCTTTCGTCACCTCGAGGCTGGACTACTGTAACGCGCTCTACGTGGGGCTTCCCTTGTTCCTGGTTCGGAGGCTGCAGCTAGTGCAGAATGCGGTGGCTCGTCTCCTTATGGGGACGGGCCTTTGGGAGCACATTACACCTGTGCTCCGAGCTCTGCACTGGTTGCCGATAATGTGCCGAGCCAGGTTCAAGATTTTGATGTTGATCTATAAAGCCCTTCACGGTCTGGGCCCGTCATACCTCAGGGACGCCTCGCCCTCCGCACCCCAGAGCGGCTCCTTCGGTCCGCTGGGGGTGCCTTCTTGGAGGTGCCCCATGTTAAATGGGGGGCCACAATGGAGAGGGCATTCTTGGTGGCTGGGCTGCGCCTTTGGAACTCCCTTCCAGAGGAAGCTCGCCTGGCCCCCATCCTGTTGACATTCCGGTAAAGTTACAAAACCTGACTGTTCGCCCACGCCTTTGGGGAGGGTGGGAGGGTAGGGTGAGTTTTTTTTAGCTCCCCCACCTGATTTATTATTTATAATGTTTTAAGCCGTTTTAATAATTTATATTGTCATGGATGATTTTAAATTGTATTTTATTGTATTATATTTTTATTGTTGGAAGCCGCCCTGGGCTGCTTTTGCAGGAGGGGCAGGGTACAAATTTATAAAATAAATAAATAAATAAATAAATAAATTCAAGGTGTTGGTGCTGACCTACATGGTCTGGGACCTACCTACCTGCAGGACCGCCACACCCTCCTGATCTTGGATTGACCTCTGAGGATGGCTGGGGGTGCCCTCCTTGAGGTCCCCCGGGTTTCCCGGGTGTCGACCATCAGGAGGGTGTTCTCTGTGGTTACACAGAGGAACTCCTTCCCGCTGGAGGTCTGCCTGGCCGCTGACTTCCCCTCTTTCCATAGACAGTGTAAGACCTGGCTGTCTTTGCCGAGGAAGATGGGATGGGTGGGGTGGGATGGGTTAGGGAGGGGCTCTGTTTGGGTATTTTAAAAAAAATTAATAATGTTGATTTTAAATGGTTTTATTACATGTTTTTAGAATGTTGTTAGCCGCTCCAAAATGCTTGTAAGCAGGAGGCGGTGGCATATAAATTTAATTATAAATTAATTTCAATTCCTGGCATCTCCAATTCACAATCTCTGGTAGAACGCCTGGGTGAGGCCTCTGCCAGAGACGCTGGAGAGTCGGATTTGAAACCCTGTTGCCATGTCAGGTTGTGACAATACTGGACTAAGATGGACCACTGCTCTGGCTCAATTAGGCAGCTCCTTATATTCTTATAACTTACTCTGTATTGAAAAACACTTGCAATGTATAATTGCATAGATAAGAATTTTGAAGAACCAGTTGTACTTTAATTAATTAGGCTAAAGTCTGCACTGTACCAAAGCCTAATTCAGTCAGAAAAATAACTTTTTATTTAATGTCAGCACTTTTTACCACAATCCCCTTGAAATGTCAGACCAAACCAATACAATTTGAACATTATACTTGCAAAGGACTAATTAACAGCCTGAAAGAGACACATTGGGATCTCTCTATACATGCCTTCTTTCTTGGAGATAAGAGAAATCACAGGTGGTAAAGACCTATTTGCTTTTTCTATCTATTCCCCTGCCAATGAAGGACTGTTATTTGCAGTGTCCAGGAGAATATTTTTAGTCTAGTATTAAATAACTCATGGGATGTATTTTACACGCCTCCTGTGGGAGATTACCCCATATTCTAACTGAACATAAGGAATTTCCCCCCACTAATCAGCATAAAAATGCAATTCTCAAGTAACTTGCTCCAGAGCGATCCCATCAAAATCTGTACTTCTTTTTAATTCGCTGAGGCACCTGACTGAGCAAGGGCAGTAAGATCAGGTCCTGGAGAGTTTATAGTCTTATAGTTTTCAAATATATGAAGGCTGCTATGACTGCTTTCAGTAACATCAGAGCAAACTACATAATGGTGTTCTTGGGATGACAGTTGTTCACACTTTTGTCTTGTTGGGTGGTAATACCGTGGTGTTTTACCTTCAGCAACATGAATCCCCAGGTGATATACCAGAAAGCACTATATCAAGTATTATCATGGTGCCATGTAGGTGTCAGTGCTTTCTCATAGATGCTACTGTTGGTGCACTGTGCGACTAAAACAACATGCATAGAATTCTAGACTTATGCATGGTTTGACCTATCTGTTCTAAGTTTCCATGTACATGTCTTGCAGTCATTTCAACCCTCACCACACAGTAATATGGCATCTGAAGCAGTCTAAATTCTCTATCCTTTCAGTCATTTTTTATACATTCAGCTTTTAGTCCTTACTCATAACTAAACCCTGCCAGCCACTTAATCATTTTTATGGCTCTTCTCTGAATATCTCCCAATTTATTAATTTGCAATCTTTTGATTGCATGTGGCATATGCCTCTGTCTATCATGGAGAAGAACTCTGCTCCAAAAAACTGCATACAAATTATGCAAGATTAAAATGTGTAGTCTGACCTTGGAAAACAAACCAAAATAAAAGTGGTTCCATTTAACAGTACATATATTCATTAACTTCTGAACCACTCTAAAGGAAAACAACTTGTAGATATAGTGAAATCAGAGGTTTGGAATTACTTTGAGGTTCATAGAATGGCATAAAGATCTCCTAATCAAAGGAAAGCTGATGTGAAGCACCGATAATTACAATTATATAACCTGTAATTTGTGGCCACCTGCAAATTCTGGGTCACGTAAATCCTTTTTCTGTTTTCCAACAAGGCTAAAAAAAAAATCAGCAATAAATTAATCTAATCACAGAAAGAAAAAAAAGCCTTAAAGCCAATATTACAGAAACATTAGGAAAACAGATTTGCCAATTGTTGACAGGGAGTGAATGCTGCTTTCTCTTAGAAACTTAAAATGCAGGTCATGAGGCTAAATGGAAACATCTTGGGCCAGATTCTCAACTGGAGCTGAGCAGTATAGCACTATTAGAGTAAATGAAGCTAAAAATTAATATCAATAGAAAATATGGCATATATTTACTCCTTTGTTTAGCACAGATTCTTGCAATGAGATCTAAGAGGGTAGACCCCTGTAGAATCGATGGAGCTCTGAGTTGGTGTGATCTGTGCACACATGTATTTGCAGAATCAGGGCTTTATTTCAAATTCTAAAACACAATATAACAACAGCTAGGAATCATTGTACTGCATTTTTCATTCAAAGACCTCAAGGCGCCTTGCAAAGGAGGCACATTTTACATTGAAGGAAATGGAGGCATACAATGGTTCTATGACTCAGAAAATATCAACAAGCTGAAGGTCAACAGATCACACCAACTCAGAGCTCTATCGATTCTACAGGGGTCTACCCTTTTAGAATGGAATCCAGTTCTCCCGAGTCCCAATCCAGAGACCTACACACTAGGCAAGACTACCTCTCAAGGGACCTACCTACCTTCTCACCTTCAGTAAATATATGTAATTACAGAGAAAGCAATGCTTAGACCTGTGTGGAAATCAGTTTTTAAAGATAAGGTCAAATGCATTAAAACAAAAGTACGAACTACAAAGATCCAAATTCAGCATTCCTTGTATATTCAATGGGAGTTTTAATGGGGTAAGCATTGAAGGGTTTGACTGGTAAAGAATAAAATTAAAAGACATAGTAAATCCTGAAGTCTCTACTAATTCCTACATTGGTAAACTGAGTTCGTATATTAAAACCTGAACATTCCAGTATTGCTGATACAGCTAATGAATGATGTAAAAAAAAAAAAAAGACTGTTCTGAATATTCAATGATAGAGGATTTTATTTTTTTTTTGCTTCTGAGGCAACCAAAGCAGAATGTGTTATTTTGTGGTGAATTTCCCCATGGCACAGTCACCTCATTATAGCCCTGAAACATAAATAATTATTCCCCGTTCCTTCCCACATCCCCTAGGTTTCCCTCCTGTTTCTCCTCTTGGTTTTTGGCTGTGTGCTTTTTTTTTTTTTTTTAAAGCTCTCTTACTTTTTACTCTAATGGGAAAACAGCTCCAGTTTTTCTGTATAAATCTTCTCAGAGGCTTATATTTTTTTGTTGCCGCAATTTAACAGTCTAACATTAACCTGTCTTTTTTATCTTCTGCCCATAACAAATAACAATTGCTGAAGCGTTACGTTCCAGGAAGCCCCAAATGTCTTAAAGGCATAAAAGAAGTCTCTGCACAACAGGCTCTAGATGCAAGGTGATGCATGTTAGAAAGATTCCTGCTCCAGACAGAGGGCTCCTGCCTAAAATAATGCCTTGTCCTTGACTGCTAAGCCTATGAAATAATAGTAAAATACAGAGGATGTTTCAGATTTAATTTACATTGGCTTCCCTAGAGAGATTCTTGATATGCATCAGTGTGAATGCAAAGGGAGTCAGACCTTCCATCTGCCAAATATAGGGATGCAATAGGAACTGTGGAACCCAGAGTCTGGTAGTTTTAATCTGTTAGCCCTTTTACTATGTACTAGCAATACCCTTCTGTTGTTTCAGATAAAAATACTGCAATTCAAGGAATATTTCCAGAGCCTGCCTCAGCATCACCAGCTCACCCTTTGCACATTAAAAGTGCTAATGACTTCCAGTGCACAAGCTGAACAAGTTAAGAGACTGAGGTGGTCTGATAAAAACGCTTTAATTGCTATCCTAAATACATTCTCCCCCAGTACACAATAGCGACAACTTCCATGTTATCAGGAAATAACACAATCACATTCTCATGATAATGCAGGCAGTCACTTCCAATTGTCAGTAACGTACTATTGCCATTGCTTTTCATGAAGTTAGCACCAGTCAATGCGACTGGGAGATGCAAAATCACGTCATGTCAATGCATTTCAGTGCTGCAAGACAGGACGTGGACATTAGCAGGAGACAGCACTGCAAGAAGTGTCAAAGGAGTGATGCCCTGATGAGTGATGATTTCACACTTTGTAGAGAATGCTACCTGCAATGGAAATAAAAGTTATCATTGATTAATTTGGGACCAAACCCTGTACTTGGGGCCTCATGGTGAACCCAATATTCTGTTGCCCCTTCAGGCACAGATCTTTCACCGACATCAACGGGTGTTCCACTACTGCAGACTCTTTCCATTACTGAAAACCAATCTGGCTTGATGAGCTCAGTTATAGACTGTGCAGATGTTCTGAAGTGAGAGAGAATGAGGAATGACATAGGAATTGGAAACCAAACATGTGGACTAAAGGTAGTGTGTGCACTCCTCCCTTCATTGAAGTCAGTGTGCGTTTGCCATTGACTCCAGTAGTACATGCTTTCTGTCTGCGTTAGGTAGAAGCAGGCATCATGTCTTCTAAGGGAGTATACTCAAAGGAAAAAAAATGTTCATTTAATTAACATAAAGCATGCTGTCTGCTCAGTGCTAGCCCACAGGCACACCAGAGTCATAGCCCCAAAGAAATGCCTGGACAGCCTCATGTGTGAAGGTATTCTCATCAGCAAGGGTATTCCAGCATCCTCTGCTTCCTGAGCACATCCAACAGGACAGGCCAATTGAGTTGCATCACACATTGATATGTACACATTCTCTCTCTCTGCATTCACACACACTACCACATACCACACATGAATACTTATTAATAATGCAATATAAATATTGTGTAATATAATACTATCTTCCCACAAAGCATTGCTTAATGGACTCAGAAAATAGCTCCAATGAAGTTGTGGGTAAAAGCAGATTTAAACTAGCTTGTCATCATCCTAATGTTTCAAAACTGTATCTCAAAAAGATATACTACCTATGATCTCTCAGAGGAAGTGACAACTCCTGAAAGCACACTGACAAAGGGCACTTACACTATATAATGTAATTTCACGTGCACTGAAAAATCCTTAGGTGAAACACATTGGTTGCACTATTCAGAGAAACTTTGGGTGATTTCAGACGTTACGTTTTCGGCATTCACCACAGTCAACCTCAGTCACACGTGGACGGTGGTGAAAGAGCCGTGCATGTCTGTTTGCTCGCATCCAGATGTTCACCACAGTAAAACGCGGCCTGGGGTGAATCCAACCATGCTTCTTGAGGTCGGGACGGGAGGAGGTCCAGAAGTGTGGTGAATGTTCACCACGGCACGGGTGAAAGAAATGTAACATCTGAAGGGAAACCCCCGGCCGCGGTGGAAATGACCACGGGCCGTGGTTACGGCACGCAGCGTCGCTGCCAGGCAAACAACAACAAGCAGCACACGGAGGGAGATTTAAAGGGCAGGCAGTAGGAGGGGAACGTGGTGGAGAAGTCAATGGAGAGGAGGGAGGCAGAAAACTTGTGGAGGATGGAGTGAGAGGGCGAGGAGGAGGCGCAGCCGCAGCCGCCGCAGCAGCAGGGGGAATCCCGGAAGAAGGTAGGGGGTGCAGCCAGGAGCAGATGGGTCGGGGCTGGGGAGAGGGGGGGCGTGGGAGGGGGGGGAAGGAGGGAGGGACCGCAACCACCAGGAGCCTAACCAGCAGCCCCCATTGTACCCACAAGCAGACCAGCAAGAGGGCATGCACCCCGGAGGAACCCGGAGGGAGCCAGGAATAGGAGACGGGGGCCGCGGAGGAGGAGGAGGCAGCGGAGGGGTCAGCACCCAGGTGCCGGTACCACGGGGGGGGGTCAGTGGGGGCTCCAAGAGACCCACAACCTAATTGCTATCTGGGCGACACCTGAGATGCAGGCTGAGCTGGCGATCAATGCCCGAAATGAACAGGTGTTTGGCCAGATAGCCACGGAGATGGGGGAGGCTGGATACGACCGTACGCCCACACAGTGCCAGACTAAGATCAAAAAACTCAAGATGGGCTATAAGGACATAATGGACAACAACCAGCGCTCTGGGCGGACGACACAGGCCTCCTCCTACCTGGATGTGCTGAGCCAGGTGCTCCACTGCAAGGGCTCCGTAGTTGCCCAGCGCCCGGAAGGAGGGTGCCCTCCCTGTGCGTGCGCGTGCAGTCAGTGCTATCTCCACAGGCAGGTGTGTATGCATGCTACCTCTTCCAATGGCTGGACCCCCTGGGACCCGCTGCCACCCACCTGCCTGTCGCCCCCTCGCCTGGGACCCGCTCCCGCTGCCCCGGACCCCTCTGTGTGGCCTCCATGGTGGGCCATTGTGGTGATTCCCTCCCTCCTGGACTGGGTCCCGTGCCCCCTTTGCTGCTGCCCCTTCTCCCGCGCCTGGCCCCACGCACTCCAGCTCTGTATGGCTCTGCGCCAGGCCGGTGCCACTTGTGTCCTCAATAAATACCTGTTGTGCTCTCCTGTGCCTTGTGTTGCCTCCTGTCTCCTCGGACTGCTGGATCCCCCTTCCCCTTGCCCGCTGGGGTCCTGCCCCCTCCCCCTCCTGGTGGGCTGGCTGTGCCGGCCCCTCGCCCCCCCCATCTCCCATGCATCTGACCAGCCATGGGGTTCCCTGTCCCCCCCTGATGTGTGCCTCCCTCTGTCCCCCTGCCTGGCTCCCCTTTGTTGTGTGGGTGTGCTGCTTCGTGTGTGTGTGCGCTTCTCGTTTTGAAGTGTGCGCGCCTTCTGTGTGGCCGCTGTTTATGAGCGCTGCTCGCGCTGTTGCTCCCTCCACCCCCTCCCTTCGTGTTTCCCTTCCCTGGGCGGGGCCCTCCACTGTCTTTGGCTTTGTTTGCCCTCAGGCGGCCATGTTTGCATCCGCTCGACCCCGGTGCCTTGTGGGGCTCCCACCGCGGTTCTGGCCACCGCGTCATGTCTGTTGGGTTCCCCTGGCCCGGGTTCACTCCGGTTGGCCCCGCGCAGTGGTGCCGCCCCTGTCACATCTGTTGGGGCCACGCAGCTCACCACAGTCCGCGGTGACGCAATTGACACCGGGGTGGGATTCACTGTGGTGAATCTCACCGCGTCACGTCTGAAATCACCCCTTTTCTCTGAGAAGTTGACTGCTAGTATAGAGAAAATAGGGTTTTCTGTGTTGGTTCCAAATACAGGCAATAGAGACAAAGTAGTAAAGTGATATCTTTTATTGGAGCAACTACAATTGGTGGAGGTATGCAAGCTTGTTAGGCAAGTCTGGGGGGGGTTACATCTAGTTTTAGTATCTCAGACCACAGGATTTACTGATTACAGGATTTTCACAACAGAAAAATGCTCACCAAAACCCAAGGACCTACAGAAAAAGACTGTTGCAGACTGTTATAGACCACTACTAGAAAAGGGAAGTAGAAGCATGTGGGCCTAAAAAAAGGAGAGACCAAAGTTCAAAGCCTGGCATCATTAGGTTGTCTTGGGTAAATCTCTATCTGTGAGCTTCAGTTTCTACTCTGTATAATGAAGTGCCAACTACAGTCCTGGCCAGTCATTCGGTGTATGATGCAAGACATGGATTGGCTCCATGTGTAAGATGTATATGTATTAAAGTGCCTTATTCAGGCTGAATGCCAACTGAAATTAATGGTTCCACCCACTGTATGAAAGGCTGGCAAAGCGTGACCATGTATCCCTGACCCTCCAGTTTATAACAGCCTCTGGCCCCTGAGAAGGGAGGAAGGTGCCTTGCTGGGACAGTGGAAGGGGCTGGACCGTTCAACACTTGGGGCTGCCCCACGCCTACCCCTGACCCTCCAGCTTATAACAGCCTCTGGGGCCCTGAGCCCTGCAGGTGGCTGCCAAAGGCCAGCACAAAAGGCCACCTGCCATTTGGCAGCTGTTCAGCAGTCAGAGGCTTGGGGTTGAAACAAGGCAAGGTTAGGCATACCCTATTTTTATTTTAATGTTTTTAGAGGAATATCAGTTGGCAGGGATTGGTGGGTGAGGGTGGCTTTGGGGGTTGTGCAATGGCCCCCCAGTGAGAGGGGGGTTATGGGCAAGGGTGGGGAAGGGAGGAGGTTTGTACTACAACCCTCTGGTGTGAATGGGGATACAGGCATGGAGGGTCGGGGTGAGGGGTGGGGCCACAGCCCCAGCGTGAGAAGGGGGGTATGAGCAAGGGTGGGGGAAGGAGGCTCATGGCATGACCCCTGGTGGGGAGTATGGGCATAAAGAGGCCAGGGGTGGTGCTACCGCCCCCCAGTGAGAGGGTGTTATGGGTAAGAGTGGGGGGGGAGTTTGTGCCATGGCGTCCCAGCAAGGGATGGTAGAGGCAAGGGTGGAGGGTAGTGCCACTGCCCGCTGGTGAGGGGGGGGGTACAGGGCATGGGGTGGGAGGGTTCCTGCCCATCTCTCTGGCCAATTATTCTCCAGGGATGTCAGGTGCAGAGCCCTCAAGCTTCTTTTGGATCTGGGGGTGGGGGGAAATCTTGAAGGGGCAGTTGCTGAATCAACTGGGGTCATGTTGGGAATGGGGAGGTATGGCAAAGGGGGAGGAAAAGTCATCATGGGTACATGGTTGTTGGGTGGGATTGGATGGAAGGGTAAGGGAAGGAGTTGGGGGGATTTTAACTGGTTTTGTATTATGTAAGCTACCCTGAGCCACAATGGGAAGGGTAAAAATTGATTTATTTTTTTAAAAAATAAAAAAATTCCACACATGCATGTTTTCACACATGACAGTGATGAGAGCTGCCACACTTTAATCCTGCCTGGAGGGTTCTCACTCCGGGCAGGATTCAACCCAGCTGCCAAACAAATGTGGCAGAGTCTGGGTTGGGGAGTGGGCAGGGAGACAGCAGGGTTACGTACAGGCATATGTCCACCCGGCACCACACCTGCACTGCTCAAGCGGCCCATAGGAAGCCATGGCAGCTTATGAGGCCACCATGATTTCCCAGAAGCGCTTTGGACCTGAACCAGGGAAAGTGTGAGCAGGCCATCAAATGTGACAGCCCACTTTACCCTGGTCTGGCATTTGTTGCATGGGCTGTGGCAGTGCTTAGCTCAGCTGTTCCTCGGGAATGGTCCCAAGGAACAACCCAGGCTACACCACCACAGCTCATACTACGGCCCAGGCCAACATCTGTTGGCTCCTTTTAAATGTGACGTTGGGCATGGATTAATCCATGCCCAATGTCACATCTGAAAACACTCATGTATAACTTAGAAAGGTTTCATAGTGTACCAAAAAGCATTCTGCATTCTCCTAGTTGAACCAAATTAAAAAATGACAAGCTTATTTCTCCAGACAATATTTTATCTACTTTCTAACTAAGATAAAATGAATTGCCTATAAAAATGATAAATTTGTACAGTGGGTTAATGACAGACCCAGTACAAGCATGAAACATGCAACTTCTCCTACCTAGCTTACTGACAGAAGAGCTTGTAGTCAGATCCTAAGAGGGCAAAATCACTTTCAATATAGCATAGAGAAAAGTAGTGCTGAGATGTGGCCATCATAGACAGAAGGCTTCATGGAACAGTTAAGTCTTCAAAAAATATGCAAAACTTTATTAAGTATATTGAGATATGAAGTTAGGTAAGTAAACAACACAGCACTACAAGGTACTGAGTGGCTCCTGGCAGGTGGTGAGCATGTTCAGTTTCTACTGAGTTTATCCTAATTTCAACAGTAATTGAGGGCATATGTTACATCTCTCAGGATCGGTATCAAAGACTACATGAACCAAGTAAAGTGGATGAGATGATGTGTATGATGACATTAGTGAAAATGGCAGCCACTGTGCAGAGTACAACAGATTCTAGTATTGGAGACAAAACAGTTCAGATATTTGGCATGATCCCAAATCCCCTCATGTGCAGCTTATGTATTTGCATGTGCGCAGTTGTGTCCACATGCCGTAATCTCCATAGCAGAGATGCATATGGGATGCACATTAATTGTATTCTATACATTCCTTCTTCACTTCTGGGAATTATGCTTCTTTCTCTGTGTGACTGACTCTGCACTTTTTAGCCAACAATTCTCTTTTGGCACGCCGCTGTGAATTTTGCATTGTCTCCTTCTTCCCATCATAGACACCCTGGGTAATTTCAGACATTACGGGATCACGGTCAACCACAGTGAATCTCCTGTGGTGGACGTGATTCCCGTAACGTCTGTTTGATTCCCGCCAAATGTTCACCCCAGTGAATCACTGGTGGGAATTAAAATAACCATGATTCCAGACCTCCAATCGCCTGGAGATCCAGAACTGTGGTAAGAGCAGGCCCGGGATCAGGCCTCAGGGCCCAGTATCGTGGTTGGATTGGCCACGATCCGGGATGGGCCGAAGGTAACGTCTGTTACCTTCAGCCCAGCCTGGATCATGGCCCCGACTGTGGGACAGGATCGAGCGCAGCGGCCCCATTGGCCGCTGCGCCCGCCCATTATCCAAGGGTGGGCGGTCATGGGAGTGTGGGGGGCGGGGCCGTGCAGCTGCACGTCGCACCGCACAGCCCCGCCCCACACAGCCCTGCCCCCTCCCCGATCCCCTGTGAGTATCAGGCCAGCACGTCTAAAGGACAGCTGGACAGATTCCTGACCGGGATCCAAAACTGATCCCGGTGCGTGGTTCAGCATGGTAAGCCTCTGGGCCTGTCACGTCTGAAATTACCCCGTCAACAGAGCTGGGCTTAACCCAATTAAATAGAGATCTCTCTTTTCATTCTAGTCTGGTCTAGGGATATGAGCACTGCTTAAAAATGCAAGCATTCTACAAATCTAATGCTTAAAAATCTGAATGTTTAAAATCCCTCGTGTAGGCTGAATCTAGGACACCTGAATAACTTCCACATCCAGATATTTCTCTTGATCACTTACTTTCCTTTTATGTGTTAGTTGCGGATAGGTTTTAAGACCTAAGAGTTTGTCAGTGATTCACTCTTCAAAATATTATTCAGAAAGAAGTGTTACATTTACATAGGAAGTTTCTTTGTATCCCGTACCCCCATAAGTTGTGAACATGTCAGATTTCACAAGCTAAAGATGGGAAGATGCTGGCCTCAGATTTGTTGTGGACATGAAAACAAGATACAGATACCACAATATGGTTAAATATAGATGTTGCAATTTAACAGTTACTACCACACTGGGATAAACCATCAGGTATGGTTGTATCGGAGATGATCTCAACTGACAGCAATGGCCCCTGTAAACCAATATAGCAGAGACCTCCTCTTTCAGAACTCTTTTATCCAGATGTCTCCTTATTCTAGACACATGTCTATATACCTAACAACTCTCAAGCACAATCCATTATTATTACAGTGGAACAGACACCAATCCAATCCAGACATAAAACATGTGCCCTGAGGTGTCCAGATACAAGAAAGTTACTTACATGTAAATTATGGTCTTTGAAATAGGCTCTATGCATCTTTACTTTTGTGAGATGCATGTGTACAGATCTACTCTCCAGAACTTCCTCAAGCAGTGATGGTAAGGTATCACATCCCTACACAGAGCATGAGCTCTAGCTGGTGGGCTGGGGGGGGGGGGAGGGGACGGCTTTTAAAGGGATGGGATACCTTCCTGTCTCAATTCCTTCCACCCACATTGCAGAACCCTCCAAGAAAGGTTTCCAAAATGCAGAACCTATCTCAAAATACATCAATTACAGGTAAGGAACTTTCTTCTTCAAGTAGCTTTATGCATGGTCACTCTTGAGAGGGTAAAAACAGATGTGACTTTGTCCCACTGTGGCTCAGGACCCTCCAGCAGGTGTAAACATATGCCACCAGATGGTGGCCCAGGATTGCCCTGGGATGTGACCTCAGCAAATCTCCAAGTTAACAGCCCAGGCAGGTCAAACTGGGCTACAGTGAACTAACACGTGTGTCTCAGCATGGCATAACCAACCCAGGCCGGAGGCCACCATGGTTGTGCCTCATTGGCCACCATGGCTGTCCATCATGGGGGAGAGGGGGGAAGAGGTGGGCTGGGAGCCTTCAACGTGTGTTGTGCTCCCAGCCATACCCAGGCCGTATGGGCAGCGGGACAGCTCCCAAGCTGCGAACACGGTCATTCAGTGACAACCTGAGTCACCTGCAATTTTCTGCCCCAGGGAGCAGTCCTGCCAGCTGCATGTCTGATTTTCTCTAGAGGCTGATAAGTAGTGCTGCTATTTGGATGGAGGAAGAGGAGCTCAGTTAAAAAAAAAGTTGCAGCACTTTAAATGGGAGTGTCATGTCTACTGTCAAGTCTAATGTAGTGTTTTATGACGATGAGACTAAGTGCACTGTATAGCAATGGGACATTTCTGAAGCTAGCTTTGGAAGCTGCCATGGCCTGGATAAGTGGGCTCCACTATCCTCTGGAGCCTCCCTAGCTACTAACTCAGAACATTTCTTGATACAGGATACAATCCATTTGGAGAGTCTATGTGATGTGGCTCTGGAGCCTGGTGGTATTTCCCCATAGATAACGAAGATGGAGTCTGACTTCCTGAAGTAATCTATCACGTGCAAGTAAAATTATAAATCTCTTAGAGATATATGGCATGGAGAGCAGTCTCTGCTTCACTAGTATACAGTCTAGGAAAAATAAAGGTAACAAGTTGCCCTTCATCAGATGGAAGGGGAAAGCTACTTTGGGACAAATGATGGATCAGCCCAGAGTACCACGATGAGACTGTGGAAAATCAGAAAGAGGAAATGTTCATAGAAGTGACAGTTTCCTTATTCTCCTCATGTACTAAGATCATCACATTCTGCAAGCGTGCAGCTTGAATGGTTGCCCAATCAATTTAATCAGGTCTCTCTGCAGATCCGAGGCAAGAAAGCAATGAACATTGGGAGAGTCAGTATTTCATAATACTTTGAGAAAAGATTTTACCACTGGGTGGAGAATAGGGTTTCATGTCAACTGAGAAGTGATTAGCCAAGATGGTCACCAGGGGGACTTTCAGAGAGATTAGGGACAATCCCTCTTCCTTGAAAAAGCCGGTAAAAAAATACTTGTGTCAGAAGTGCTGCTGCTGTTCTCCTTCATTAATTATTATTATTATTATTATTATTATTATTAAGCATTTATATAGCACCAGGAATGTACCTGGCGCTTTACAAAGTAATGGAATAGACACGGTCCCTGCCCTAGGGCTTACAATCTGAGAGACGGGGGTTGAGAAAGACGAAGGAAGGGGAACAGAGGGAGAGACAAGGAGTGTAACAGTCACGAAGATGCGAGGTCCCAGGTGCATGCGCTTGGCTTGGTTACATCATTAGAGAAAAGTAGCCATTGAGCATAGGGTTATCCCATATTAGGTTTTTGAGAATTTAGAAGGACCTAAGCTCCATCATTCCTATAGAACCACACTGCTGCTAGGTGTAAGGAATATAAAATCATAGAACTAAAGAGTTGGAAGGACCTTTAAGGATAATCTAGTCAAATCTCCTGCTTTGAAAAAGGATAGCAAATATCAAAAGCAGGGATGCGGAATTCTTTTCCCTCCAAGGGGCCACGCTGAAAATTAGAACAAGCTCTGAAGGCCATGGGTGTGTGTGTGTGTGTGTGTGTGTGTGTGTGTGTGTGTTCTTAATGGGTGCTTTAGAGGAGGAGGGGAGAGTCCAGATCATAATTCTGTGCCATAAATCTCTCTATCAAGGTGCAAAACGTGCAGATGCCTGGGAGTCACTCGTGCCTAGAAAACTGAGGCTGGCAACTAGTACTGGGGTGTAGTGGGGCAAGAAAGGTTTAATATCATGATAAAGTCTGGTGACTAATTTTTTTTTTTTTTAAATTGATCCCGGAGTTCGATCTGAAATTTCATGCCCTGTCTCTATCCTTGTGTGTGGGACCTCATCTCTTCCTGCCTATTCTGCACTCAGTCTTTCAGTGCTTGGGGGGTAGGAACTGGATCCAGGAATTGGAAAGGGGCCACATTCGACTCCCTGGCTGGACAATCCCTGGCTGGACACTCTCACACCTCAGACCTCCCCTCTGTCCATAGATAGTGTAAGACCTAGCTGTTCTGTTGACCCTTTACTTAGGGAGACGGGTGATGGGTGGGTTGGGTTAGGGTTTTACTTTTTTGCTTGGGTTATTTTCAAGTTTTATATTTTATGTTATTTGTTTTCATAATGCTGTTAGCCACCCCGAGATGCGTAAGCAGGAGGGGGTGGCATAAAAATGTGAAAAAATAAATTAATAAAAAGAGAAAGGAAGCATCCCTCACAGATCTTTGTCCAAACCTTTCTCAAAAACATGCAAGGAAGGAGGAATCACAATGTTCCTAGTCAGTTTATTCCAGTTAGGAAGTTTGTTTTCTAATGCTTAACCTAATCCTACCTTTAATTGAAACCCACTGCTTCTTGTCCTGTCCTTGGTGGCAACGGAGAACCAATGTTCTCTATCATTTTTATAGCAGCCTTTTAGATATTTGAAATGAAAAACCTACTAAAGCTACCACAAACGGCAGTACTCTCCCATTCCCAATACCACTGGCAGAGGGTACCTAATAACCCAGACCAATAGGCAGCATAAAGAAAAGGGAGGGAGAAAAGGGACAGAGAAGAGTGAAGGACCACATATCTCCAAACACAGGCCCATTTCAAATTGGTCATGGTGGGTGGGAGGATGGATGTGCGCCCACGGTAGGTGGAGGTAGGTGTGTGGCCATTTCCACAGGCACAAACCTATTTCCACCCATGGAGCATTGGAGCCCATTGCTCCATGCATGGGTGATGGATGGAGATGGGTGTAGCACGGGAGCTCACACGCACCCCTACCCATCCCCCATGGCATTCCCATGGGAAACTGCATGGAGATGGGTGCGGGTGTCTCATGTGAAAAGGGCCAAAGATGAAGAATGTAGGGGGAAAGAGGCGGCCAATTGAACTTTGCCTTAGTCAAAGTTCTCTCTCTCCCATGGAAGGTGTCCTGGCTGCCCCCAATCCCACCAAGCCCCATGCTGACTATTAGGGTGATCATCACTGACATGGGAGATATTTTCCGCATGGAAAACCAGGTGCATTAAGCCTGGGTGATTCAACTGAGACCCGTTTTGACTCATGACTGATCCAATGCTCCCATATGTTGTATGAAAGCACCATGCCCCTATAAGTGTCACGTTTCAGAAAAGACATTAAGTTGACATGAAAAGGCAAGATCCGGCCCAGTCGCCAAACAGATATGCCAGCAGCCCGAGCTGGGAAGGGGGCAAGGAGAGAGTGGGGTGATGTGCAGACATAGCCTGCACTGCCTCACCCCCACCTCCCCACCTCCCGCTGCTGAGCACAGCCTGCCCTCCTCCCTGACAGGCAGATGCAACAGACTCTGAAGCACCCGCGCCCACCCGGAAAAGCTCTAGCCCCGGACTGAAGTTAGGCAGAGCAGGCCTTCGCACATGACAGCCCGCTATACCCCAGTCTGGGAATGGCTTCCCCGGACTGTGACGGGGCTTAGCCCGTGCTGTGACTTGGCAGGGAGCCCAAGTCACAGTGTGTGGGCTATATCCTGCCACGGTCTGAGTAGAGCCCTGATCCCTACAGAAACATCTGGCAGGTGGGATCAAATGTGATGGCACTGCCGGTGGCCACACAGATTAGACAAGAAAATCATCTTGTCCCCACCTGAAATAGACAGAGGACCGAGCAACAAACTCAGCAAATGCAATGAGTAAGACAGAAGGAAAAAAGGGGAGAGGGAAGTGAAAACCACCCCCTATTCCCCCTGGTGCCTGGAATCCCACAGAGGGAGGGATAAAGACCATCTGTCCTGAGAGGAAGGAGAAGGCAAATTTACAGGTACAAAATTTCCCGTTCTCCCCTTCCTCGCAGGACAGATGGTCTAAACTGATGGGACATCCCCAAGCAGAACCTCACCAGGGAGGGTGGATTCCCACCAGTAAACAAGCACCCTGATCCTCCGGGGAGTCCAGGCGCTTAATCTAGAAGAACCCTCTGAAGGACCCTCTGCCCAAAAGCCGCATCAGCTGAAGCCAAGGACGTGAGTCTATAGTGACAGGCAAAGGTATGTACCATGTGGCTGCTATACATATTTCCTCCAGGGAAGCCCCACCCAGCAAAGCAGCATTGGCTGCTGCACTCCTAACTAACTGAGCGACAATCCTCTGTGGGACAGGAACCCCTCGTGCCTTATAGGTTTCTGTGATACAGAAGAGAGGGAAGATTTGCTCACCCTCTTACCCTTGTTCTTATTACCAAAATTAATAAAAAGTGAAGAGTCTAACCGAAACAGGCAAGTTCTATTGAGGTAAATCTTAACAGCCCGTCTAACATCTAGATTATGCCACAACCTCTCTCTCTGATGTTGGGGATTGGGACAAAAAGAGGGTAGCATCAGCTCTTACTCCCTGTGAAAAATCGAATTAGCCTTTGGCCAGAAGGATGGTTCTAGGCACAAGACTAGCTTATCTGGGTGGAAGATACAGAGTTCTGGATCAATCAATAGGGCCCCCAATTCTGAAACCCTGCGGGCAGAGGTGACTGCTACTAAAAAGAGAGTCTTAATGGAGAGAAGGAGCAACGGGATCTCAGCTAATGGCTCAAACAGAGGCTTTGTCAATGCGTCAAGAACAATATTTAGCCTCCAGGTAGGAAATCTGTGACGAACTAGAGGGGAGAGGGCTTCAATCACTCTAATGAACCTTCTGACCAACGTATGCGTAGAAATAGATGGAAGACCTGTACAGCCTATGATGCCGGATAAGGTGGAGAGTTGTCTCTTGATAGTGTTCGCTTTCAGTCCCTTCTCCAGACCCTCCTGTAGAAAAAGCAGAACTTCTACCTGACCTACTTCCATCAGACGGAGGTGGCGTTGAGAGCACCATTGAGAAAACTTGTCCCATGTTCTGCCATAGATCTTGTTAGTCGACTCCCTCCTGGAAGACAACAAGGTATCCAGTAGCGAACCGGAATATCCCATAGCAGCTAGTTGTCTCCGTTCAGCATCCAGGCTGTGAGAGCCAGTTTTCTTACATTTGGATGTAGCAGTGGGCCTTGAGACAGTAGGTCTGGCCATATCGGGAGTCGGAGGGGGAGTGATTTTGTCAGGCTCAGAATTTCCGAGAACCAAGGTCGACGAGGCCAATATGGTGCCATTAGGAGGACTCGGGCCCTCTGGCGCCAGACCTGTTGGAGGACCCGTGGAAGAACTGGGATGGGTGGAAAGGCGTACAATGGTCCCTTTGGCCAAGGCAGTGACAGGGTGTCTATGCCCACTGCCTTTGGGTCCCTTTGTCATGACAGGAAGAGGTGAACCTTGGCGTTGCTCGATGACGCGAACAGGTCCATCAATGGTTTGCCGAATCTTTCTTCGATTAGAGAGAATGCTTTTGAGGAGAGAGATCACTCTCCCGGGTCCGTTACTTGACAGCTCAGCCAGTCCGCTGTTGTGTTGATCTTCCCGGCAATGTGTATTGCTCTTATGGAGCTTAAATGACTTTCTGCCCAGCTGAACAGTAGCATTGCCTCCACCTGGAGTGATCTCGAGCACGAACCTCCAGGGTGATTTATGAACACCATGGCTGTGGTGCTGTCCATTTGAATGAGAAGGTGTAATCCTGTGAGGACACTGGCCAAGTGGAGAAGTGCCAGATGAACCACTCTCAGTTCCAGCCTGTTGATGTGCAAGTCTTTTTCGTATTCGAGCCACTTGCCCTGGGCCGTTCCGAACTTGCAATGTGCTCCCCACCCCCAGTTGCTCGCATCTGTTGTTATTATCATCCTCTCTGGGTCTCTCAAGGGTAGACCCTTCTTTAGGCACCTCGGGAGGGACCACCAGCTCAGCTGCTGTATCAATTTGTCGGACAATTTGATGTAGAGGTGAGTGCTGTTCGCTATCACCTACTGATAGGGGTGAAGGAAAGTCTGTAGGGGACGTAGGTGTAGTCTGGCCCACGTCACCATTTCCAAGCATGAGACCATGCTTCCCAGGACTTGAGCGAGGAACATGAGATCCGACAATTCCTCTCTCCTGAGGCGTGCCAGAAGTATCCGCATCTTGTCCGCTCTCTCCTCTGAGAGGAATACCCGGTTCCAAATGGTATCCAGCCGGACTCCTGGGTGCAGAATGGACGTGGATGGGATCAGGCAGCTCTTCTCTCTGTTTATCAGGAAGCCGTGGGCTTCCAGGCACTTGGTCATCAGGTGTAGGTCAGTTAGGTTCTGCTCTCATGATGGAGGTCTCAACAGGATGTCATCTAGATACGCATAGATGTGGACGCCCTGTGTCCTCAAATGTGCCACTAATGCTGCTAGCACCTTCGTGAATACCCTCAGTGATGAAGAGAGACCAAAGGAGAGGGCTCGGAACTGGAAGTGGTGACCATCAACTGCGAATCTCAGGTACCTCCGGTGAGATGGGTGGATGTATTATGAATTGATCCAGCAGTTTGAGGCCTGTACAAATTCAGTTCAGCTAACTTGAAGCATAGGCCTTAAGCATGGCACAGACAAAGGAGGCCCATGAGAATAAAGCTGTAAATAACTCACACTCTAGCGAAAGAATGTATCGCCAAGGCCACAATAACAACCCCAGATGGCCACGATCTCTAACAAAGAAGGTCTGAGAGGAAGGGAGGTAACCTCAGCAGGTCAGATCAGCAATTAAGCAAGTAGAGAAGAAAAACTCCCCAAAAGCAAAAGTATTTTTAATGGCTCTGCTCTAAGTAAGAGAGAGATGAGGTCAGCTTATTTCTGGCATGATCAAAGAGGGGACCCTTCAACATGTTTTCTTAATAAATAAAGCATTAAAAGGAAACATCCGGGCCCTTATCTCTTGTCACTGGCGCTTGCGGCTACTAGCATTGCAGTAAGTCTGCATGGACCTCTGACCCTTACCATCGCTCTCAAAGATCCAGAGACTCCTGCCCAGCTATCTGCTGGGCACATGCCCCTTCTCCTCTGAACCAGCTTGCGTCTCGGACCGTGGCCTCTGACACGTAAGATATCCTAGGTTGGGTTACTGTGGTTTGTAAGTGGGAACACTCCCATGTTCAGATGTTAAGTGTCTATCCAATAAAATTAAGTTGTACCCACATACTTTGGCTTGTTTACTGGCAACCTTCGATCCCATTTGGGGTAAACTGAGGTACAGCAAACTCATTTATTTACCAAACAGATGGAGATATGGAGGTAGGCTTCCCAGAGATTGATCGAGGCTAGGAAGTCACTGGGTTGCAGGGACGCCATGATGGATTTCAGCGTTTCCATTCTGAATTTCCAGTACCTGACTCTCTTGTTGAGTGACCTGAGATCCAGGATGGCTCACACATTCCCGTTTTTCTTTGGAACTGTAAAGAAAATGGAGTACACGTCCCAGTGCCTCTGAGAAGGAGGCACCTGTTCTATGGCTCTTATGTCTAGCAGGTGTTGGATTGCCTTCAAAGTCTTGCCCGCCTTTATCTTATTCTTTGATAGAGGTGAGGGTAGGAACTGGTCCTTCGGTGAAAAAATGAAATCTATTGTGTGACCTTTGGTCACAGTCTCTAGCACACACTAGTCCGAGGATGAGCGTGTCCACTGATCCGCAAAAAGCTGTAGCCTCCCCCTGATGAATGTCTCCAGGCTCTGGGGAGGCGGCCTTCAGTCACGCCGAGGGCTTGGGACGTTTCGCGTTTGTGGGCTCTTGGCCTGGAACTGATCTTCACCTCTTCTGTTTCGCTGCCACCAAGGTTTTCCTGGGCAAAAGTCCCTCTTCCAGTTGCCTCTGTGATTTCGCGCGGAGGTTCTGGGATGAAAGGAACTCTTGTTTGCTCCTTTCGTGGGAATCAGCAGTAGAGCCTTTTTCTTCTCCGGTTCGGTGGTGAGGATGTTGTCCATAGCCTCTCCAAACAGTTGCTTGCCCTGAAATTTGGCCCCAGTCAGGACCACCTTGGACGGGAGGTCTACCTTCGATGGGCAGAGTCAGATAGACCGACGAGCCACCACGTTGGTTGCCATGGCTATCACATTTAGCTGGATGGCATCCACGGTCACATTCACTGAGTAGGCAGCGGCCAGAGCCAGCTTCTTAAAGTTGTCTTTCAGCTTCTTCTTTTTAACCTTATGGGCAAGGTCACTGGCCCATAAGAAGGCTGCCCTGCTGAAACTAGAGGCGGAAGCTGTAGCCTTAAGGGCTAGCGCTGAGGCCTCCTAATTCTTCCTCAGAGCTCTCTCTACTTTCCTATCGAGAGGATCTTTGGGGAACCCCTCCCCCTCCGACGGGAGGGCAGCTGACTTAGACAGATCTGCAGCCCCTGCATCTATCTCGGGTAAGACGATAAGATCCTCCTGGGGGAACGGGATCACGTAAAACTTATTAATAAATTTGTGCGACCCCTTAAACTTATCTGGGTGATCCCATTCCCCCTTGATAGTGTCAACATAAAACTTGGCATGGGGTAACTCTGGAGAAGGGGAGGATCCCCTAGGGAAAACTCTTGTTCCCTGTAGGGGACTCCTGTTATTCAACTGGCTGAGCAGGGAGGGAGATAGCCAACTCTGCTGCTACCTTAGCGTGGCGCTTGCTAAACTGTTCTGCCTCGAAAAGTCTTTCCCCTGCCAATTCTTCTTCTACCTCCCCAGCCTCCGACCGGAGATCAGAAAGTTCCCTGTCCTCCTTGTCGTGAGGTAGGGAGATTGTCGAGGGGGAGCTAAGCCTGGAGGGTTTAGCCTTGTATCCCTTGGGTCTCTTCCTTCTCGGAGCAAGAGGAACTGGATCTCCTAGCCCCTTTTCCCCTGTAGCTAGACTGGTGTCTAGGGGGGAGAGGAGGAAGATGATGGGGCTGAGGAGGATGAGCTCCTGGAGGAGCTTGAAGATGAATTTACCTCCAATCTCCTCTTTCTGCCTTTGCCTCTCTGAGGGGGGGGCACCCTCTGGCTGGAGGAAGGATCTCTCCTCCCTGTTCCGGTTGTTCTTGCCTGCCTCCCGCGAGGGAGAAGAGTCGGCCGTCCCCTGACCAGGGGTTCCCTCTCTAGGGGAGTGGAGACCCGAAGGAGGACCTCCCCCTGTAAGGAACTCAAACAGGTGGGGGGAGTTTAAGACCTGCCACCCCAGCCAGAGAAGAACTGCTTCTGAGACTTCCGCTGGGTGGCACGGCCTGATTCCCAGCCCTGGGTTCACTCACCCCTTCTTGAGGCCTGCTTTGGTCAAGTTCCGCCCCGATGCAGGGAGGTGCCACCGCACCTGTTTCGCCTACCTCCCTGTTGTTGAGGGGGAGGAGCGAGCCCGCGTTCCAGCGGGACTGATTCCCAGCTCTCGCCACCATGGCAGAGTGCGGGAAAATGCAGGTGGATGGTCGGCGCACAAAGCGCCTGAAAATTCTGCCGCAGCTCTACTCCACACGAGCTCCGCAGTCTTAGGGGAGGAGCAGCTCCAAGCACGGCGACTCCCCCCTCTAACTGGGCCCCAACAGACTTTGAGGTAATGGGGGGGAGGGGGAGAGATGGGGGAAGGACCCGCCTCCAGTGCCCTGCCAGCGGCTCAGCCCCAACGAGAGTGGGGAAGTGGCGAGAGGAGCGGGCCCCAACAGCAAGTACAAAGAAAAGAAAAGTAAAAATCCTAAGGCCTATGCTCCCAGAGTGGGAGCCTCTGATTCTGCTTCCTACCCTTCACAAGGCAGGAACAGAACTGGGTTTTGAGTGGGTTACGCCCCTCCCATAGGATGAGGCTGTCGATCAAGTTGATCCTGCCTATCCTGAGGAAGGAGGGACACATCCCATCAGTTAAGACCATCTGTCCTGTGAGGAAGAGGAGAAACTCACTGTACATGCACAAAATGGGGGACGTGCATGCGCAGAATGGTTGCAGTGGCCATTTTATGCATGCACAGAGCAGGTTTTGTGGTTCTCAAAAATCTCACAAGATTCTCAAAAACGTCAGCAAGAACGCACAACATGTCACCGGGGCTGTGAGACTCTCGTGTGCTCCCGCGAGAATACAAAAGCATTCTTGTTTCAGCCCTACTTTAGAGGACACTGGAATGAAAAAGGTGATATATCTTCCAGCTATCCAGATTAAAATGCTGTTAATTCATTACTGGAGAAGATTCCAAAACGGCATACAGAAAAAGGGACTGTAAGATTTGATGAAATACCTTCACAGAACTAGTCTGTATAAAGATGTATCAATAGAAATTCTATTCTTAGAGTTTTAATATAAATATTTCAGTCTGTGATGCATCCCCCTAAAGCAAGATTGGCTTAAAATCTAATTTCATTGTTAAAAGCAGACACTGAAGGGGAAAAAAATTATTTAGAAGTATTATATGTGCTTAGAGAAGCAGATTCTGCTCATCACTGTCACAGAAGGCAGAACAAGAGGAAATGGGCTAAAATTGCAGCAAAATAGCAATATGTGTTTTGGTTAAATATTCAGAAAAACTTCCTATCGGTGTGAACCATTTGACAATGGAATAAGCTGCCTGGGGAGGTTGTAAAATCGCCTTCCTTGGGGGGTTTCAAAACCCAGTTGGACAAGCATCTATCTACAATGCTCTAGACAGGGATCGCCTTCCTTCAAGCAGGAGGTTGGGCTCAATGACCCCAACCTAAACATAATTTCCAAACCTAAAGTTCTATGATACACTGATATGTATATGGATTAATAGGGATGTGCGAACAGATCGTGGTTCAGTTGTTCGGTCGTGTGGTTCAGGAGCCGAGTTCGAGTTCGGTCCGGTGGCTGGGTTCGGTCATTCGGTTGCATTTGGTTCGGCCGTTTGGAAATGGGTTTCAGTATCGGTCTAGGTATTGTGTGGTCCCGTGATCGCGTCAAAAACTGGAAATTCGAGTGCGTGCAGAGCTTGTGTGGAGAGAAAGCATGTGTGGTGTGGCTGGCTGGGTGTTTGGGTTTGTTTTGTGTGTTTTGGCTGTGTTTGCATTGGTTGTGTTGGTTTGACTGTTGGTTTGGCTGGTTGGTGGGTTACTGTTGTTTGCCTGTTTTTATATTTGGGGGGAAAAAAAGGAAGAGGGTGAAGCTCAACAGAGGGGAATGGAAGAAGGCCAAGGTGGCAGAGCCGGTGGAGGAGGTGGAGGAGATTGCTGTCCCTGGACCTTCGCTGGTAGAGGTCGGCTCCTCAGAGGAGCAAGAACCAGGCACAGGAAGTGCTGCCAGGTTTGTAAACTTTTTTTTTACTTTGAGGACAAGAAGAATACTAACCTTTAGAGCGAGCTCACTGGTGTGTGGGTAGGTGCGTGGGTGGTGGGCACAAACAGCGGGCATCAGCAGGTGGCAGCGAATGTCTGCCACAGAGAGAGAGGGTGTGGGGGGCTCTTCCAGCAGTCAGGCACAAGCCGAAGGAAGCACCCACCCAAACATGTGCCAGCTCATCCCTAGCAAGAGTCTCCCATTGCCATCCCTAGCACCCCAAGAAGGGCAGGATTTGCACGTGCCAGTCAGGGTCTTTCTAGTTGTCATCCCTAGCGCCCCAAGGAGGGCAGGATTTGCACGTGCCAGCCAGGGTCTCGCCATTGCCATCCCTAGCACCCAAATAAGGGCAGGATTTGCATGTGCCAGCAAGGGTCTCCAGCACTAGCACCCCAATAAGGGCAGGATTTGCACGTCCAGCAAGGGTCTCTCCATTTTCCATCCCTAGCATACACCCCAAGGAGGAAGGACTAGAGACATCATCATAAATGCATGATATTATTTACTTAGGTTCCTGTTTCAGAGAGGGTGAGGATGCCGCCCCCCCTGCCCATCAGACCACCAGAACCTCATCGAGGTGGAGGTCGCCACTGCCAGACAGCAGGTGCATGAGGTCCGATGTCTGGCGGTGGTTTAAGAAGCAGGATGGATTCGCCGTCTGCAAGGTAAGGCATGGGGGCTGGAACAACAGAGAATGGATTGCCCTATGTCCTGTTAGGAAGTCCCCTGCAGAGAGAGACTGGCCACCTACCCACTTGTGGAGACAGAATGCAGGCAGGGCTTGACACAGATCATTGGTCTGACACAGTATGGCACTTCTTATGTTCCTTCCTATCTTTTATGTTCTTTAGGTATGCAGAAAAACATTTAAAAGGGCCAGTCACAGGACCACATCAGGGCTCATCGCCCATATTGAAAAACTCCACGGGGAGACGGTGACTAGGCGGCAGGACTCTGGCGTGGCCATGGTGGAGCATCATCGCCAGAAGAAGGGGGAGAAGGCAACCCAAAAGTACTGCCATCAAAGCCCTTCCCCCTCCTCCAGCTCCGCTGAGGAGTCCACCTAGGAGGAGTCTGCAGAGGAAGGGCCTTTCGGGCCAAAGTGGAGAAGCCCACCCGGGACTTCCTGGATGGGGTACGGCTGCAAGTCTTAAATAGGGAGAACCAGCTGGTGGTCAAGTTCCAAGAGGTCGAGGTGGAGAAAAAGAAGGTGGAGGCGTACTCCCAGTATGTCTCCGCCGAGATGGATGACCTGGAACTCTACCGCCAGTCGGTCTCCAGGTGGCATGCAGCCGTGGAAGGGGCTGTGAACTTTGCTTTGACCCATGGCTTACAAATGCCAGGGCACGGGGTGCCCGCCCCTTGGCCCCATGCGCCCCTTTTGCCATTCCCCCAAGTTCCAGGAGACAGAGACTAAGAGTAGACCCTTTAAGTAATACGTTTCCTTTCTGGTTTATAATTTTTGGTTTTGGTTTTATAATGTTGTTGTTTGAAAAGTTTTGATAAAAGTTATATTTGTTGGTACGAGCTTTGTTTGACATGTCCAATCTTTTATCCCTCTGTGCTGAAGTTCTGGGAGTTGGCAGAATCTCATACAGCTTGTTGATTCCCACCAGCAGCACCTGGCACCACATGTATAACGTATTATCCCAAAGATGTGCCAGCAGCAGGATCTCAACTTGCAGACAGCCCCCCAGGAGGGGCAGGACTTGTGTCTGTGTGGGTGTGCCAAAGAGAAAGAGAGAGAGGCTCCTTGGCAGCAGGCGGCGGGTGCTGGTGGTCAGAGGGGCTTTTTTTCAGCAGCTTCAGCGGGCATCCATGGGTGGGTGCGGATAAGTTGGCTGGGGGGAGGGGCAGGCTGGCATGCAGACACTGGGCTTCTGGATGCAGTGGAATGGAATGACAGCCCCCAGTGACTGGAATGATGGTCCCAGAATCTCGTTGATGGTTCTTGGGACGGGTGGGAATGACTGATTCAGGTACAGTGGAATGACAGCCTATGGGAGTTGAATGATGTTCCTAGAATTAGTGCATGGTCAGGCAGACTTCATTCAATCATGTGATAGGTGGTAGCAGGTACAGGAATGCACACAGGCATGCAGGCACATATAATACGTTGTGTATTATTATTTCCATCTCCTTCTAGTAGGTTTTCTGGTGGATGTGGGCACAGATGAGAGCTCTCGCTGGT
Organism: Sphenodon punctatus; assembly: GCA_003113815.1. NCBI lineage: Eukaryota > Metazoa > Chordata > Lepidosauria > Sphenodontia > Sphenodontidae > Sphenodon > Sphenodon punctatus. The sequence continues at coordinate 743,134 of QEPC01013419.1, forward strand.
TCTGGCAGGTGGCAGACAGCTTGAGCTGGATACACCTCTCCCCCTCCACCCCCATCTCTCTCGTTCTAGCGGGGAGCCTCTCCCTCTCTCTGGCCATATAGTGCAGGTGACAGCATGGGGGGAATCGTGTGTCTCTCCTTCTAGCAGTGGAGAGACTTTTTCTCTCTCTCGGCAGCAATCTGGGTGAGCAGACAGTGTGGCATGAGTGGCAGGAAAGTGGGCTGAGGCAGGCTTTGAACTTGGAGGCAACCTGGGCGGGCAGACAGGCAGTGTGGTATGACAGGCAGGCAGGAGGGCTGGGGCAGGCTTAGAGCTTGGCTGCAACCTGGGCAGGCAGACAGGCAGTGTGGCATAAGACACAGTAGGGAGGGCAAGCTGGGACCTTGGCAGGTCAAGAGAGAGAGCCAGTCAGATTGGCGGGCCAAGATTGTCTAGCCAGAGGCCGGCTGGCAGGCTTACAGTTTGTTTCCCAAAACGCTGCCACCCTGCATCATGCGGTCAGTCAGATAAGCCAGCCGAGACTGTCTAGTATATGAGAGAGAGGGGAACCAGAGCAGGCGGTGGGCATTGGGCGGGAGGGACAGCACCTCAGCAGCACAGCAGCAGTAGCCCTACCCCAGATTGAGGAGGAGGAGTCCCATCCCAAGACTGCCCCTGGCATGGGATGGCATGTACCACTACACCATCAATCCTTGTCCAGGGGCAGCTCGGGGAATCCCAACAGTGGAAGGTTCACCTTGATGAACAACAACTGCCCACCAACTTTGCCCCCAGTCTCAGGCGATGCGGGGAGCAAATGTCCCCCACCATGGAGAACACCCGCTTGCTGGGGACACTGGTTGGTGGGCAGGACAGGATACCCTTGGCCAGTTTCGACAGGGCCAACCACGCGTTGGCCTTGCCAGCCCAGTAGGCCAAGGGATCGCTGCTGGGATCAATACAGGGCTCCTCCTCAAGGTAGGTCTCCACAGCTGCTGAGGCACCGTCGTACTCCCTCTCGTAGCTCGGACTGGGCACCACCTCCACCACTGCCCTCAGCCATGCTGCTTGCTCTATTGTGAATGATGCCATGCTCCCCAGAGTAGCCTGCACATAGGCCGAGCTGCTTCTGCTGCTGTTGCCAATAGCGGTGGTGCTGCTGCCACTAGGGCTGGGGGCAGGGATAGACCCGCCTGGCTGAAAGGGGTGGCTGCTCCCAATCCCACCATCCCCAGGGGCATCCTGCTGCATAGCCCACTCTGCCTCCCAGACTCTGTCCACCAGCGCACCCTTCCGGAGGCCATAGACCACTGTCTCACGTGTCATGCTGCCCTTGACCCTGGGGTCCAGCATTGTTGCCAGGACATATTGCTCCCGCTGCAGGAGCTCGTCAAAATGTGCCCTCAGCCCTGCCTTCAGCTTCCGCGCCAGGTCAAGCGCCTCATTGGACAGCTTCCTGCCCTCACAGCCACAATCCCACCCACCGAGAATCTTGTTCAGCCTCCTGTGGAGACTATGGACCAGAGGGGTCACCTGGCTGAGGGTGGCAGTGGAGCTATTCAGTGTCTCCGTCACGGCCAGGAACAGTCTCAGGACAAAGACCATGTGAGACAGGCTCTCCCATTCCCCCCCCCATCGTACCCTGGAGGTGCCCCGCTGTCCATCACCAGTTGAACCTGATGCAGGACGGCTTTCTGCTCAAGAAGCCGCTCGAGCATCAGGAAGGTGGATTCCATCGTGTGCAGATAAGCCTGGATAAGCTGGTGCACTGGGGAGCCTTGCTCGGCCTGCTTCTTCCGTAGGAGCTTGCTGCCCTTCACGCTCCGGTTGAAGAATCCTGCCAGCTTCCTCCCCCACTTGATCAGGGAGCTAAGGGTGCCTGCCCCAATACCCTTATCCCCCAAGCCCAGAGGGTCCTTGACCACCAGGTGAAGGGTGTGTGCGGCGCAAGGGATGCTGATGAAGCCCCCGTCACGGACTGCCTTCAGTATATTGGCCGCATTGTCCGTCACCACACACCCCTTGGTGAAGCGTGTGTCTGGCATGAACCACTCCCTCACCATGGCGGTCAGGGCTGTCTCGATGTTCCTGGTGGTGTGGGGGTTGTCCATGACTTGTGCCTGAAGCAGGGCCCACCTATATCCTGCTTCAGGTTCCCTCCTGCCACTTCCCCAAAGCTGCCTCCGGGTCCTGCCACCAGTGCAGTTACCGCCAGGTGGACCACAGGTTCCTGGCGGACCACAGGTTCCTGGTGGACTACAGGTCAGTGATGAAGTGGACAGTAGTCCCCCTAGCCCCTGCCAGCTGCTCCCTCACCAACTCCTTTAAAGCCCTGTACGGGTCTGGCACCACATTCCAACTCAGGGTGGTGTGGGACGGCAGCTTAAACTGGGGGGCCAGGAACCCAATCAGTCACTTGAAGCCCATGTCCTCTACAATGGAGAAGGGCTGCCCATCCAGCGCAATCATCAGCACAATCTCCACCGGGAGTTGGATGCAGACTGTTCTACATTTCTTATCCTCCTAGATCTATTGGCCGCTTTCGATACCGTGGACCATGGGCTGCTGTTGAGATGGCTGCGATACCTGGGGGGGTCTGGACGGGACTGTTCTTGAATGGTTCTGCTCATTCCTCTCAGGGAGAAGCCAGCGGGTAGTGTTGGGAGCTGAAACATCTTGCCCCCACGCCTTGTCCTGTGGCATTCCGCAGGGTTCCATCCTGTTTCCTTTATTATTTAATGTATATATGCAGGCCTTGGGGGAGGTCGTGAGAGGGTTCGGGGTGCAATGTTACCAATATGCTGATGATACTCAGCTGTACCTTTCTTTTTCAGCTGACCCAGACCCTGCTGTGTCGTTGCTATCCAAGTGTTTGGAGGCCGTGGCGGAGAGGATGTGGCAGAGCAGACTGAAGCTCAACCCCGATAAGATGGAGGTGATGGTGGTGGGGAGGGCGAAGGAGGCGTTGGCCCCCCTGATTGGGGGGGTTTGCCCTCCTATAGCTCAGCAGGTTCAGAGTTTGGGGGTGGTTTTGGATTCGGATCTCCGCCTGGATCGACAGGTGGAGGTGGTGGTGAAGGCTGCCTTCCGCCAGTTGTATCTAGTGCGGAGGTTGTGTCCATATATCTCCAGGCCGGACCTGGCCTCCCTCATCCATGCCTTCGTTACCTCGAGGCTGGACTACTGTAATGCGCTCTACGTGGGGCTGCCCTTGTTCCTGGTTCGGAGGCTGCTGCTAGTGCAGAATGCAGTGGGATGGGTCGTCGGGAGCATATAACACCTGTGCTCCAGACTCTGCACTGGCTTCCAATAGCGTGCCGAGCCAGGTTCAAGGTATTGATGTTGATCTATAAGGCCCTTCACGGTCTGGGCCCCTCATACCTCAGGGACCGCCTCACCCTCCGTGTCTCAGAGCGGCTCCTACGGTCTGCCGGGGGTACCTTCTTGGAGGTCCCCCGAGTAAGTGGGGGGCCATGATGGAGAGGACATTCTCTGTGGCCAGACCACGCCTTTGGAATTCCCTCCCGGAGGAAGCTCACCTGGCCCCGAGCCTTTTGACATTTCGGCGGGCTTGTAAAACCTGGCTGTTGGCCCAGGCCTTTGGGGAGGAGGGGGGGAGGGGTGGTTAGAATTTTAACACTTCCATACCTTTTATTTTTATTTTAGTCTCCCAACCTGCTGGTTTATATTATTGTGTTTTTAATAGTTTAAAAAATTGTTATTTATTATGAATGTTTTATTGAATTGAATTGTACGTCGCCCCGGGATGCCGTAGGCATTGGGGGCAACTAACAAACATTTAAAATAAATAAATAAATTTCGCCCAACAGGCGCCTGGCTTTCTCTTGATAGTCATGCCGCCCTCCAGCTGTCGATGGCCTTGGCAGCTGCCCCCCACCCCAGCTCCTCCATGTTGGACTGACGCTGCTGGCGAGGCTCCTGCTGCTGTTCTTCCCTCCCTAGCAGGAATACGGCTCCTGCTGCTAGAGGCAGCAGTTGGTGCAGGATGCTTGCCCGCTGAAGGAGGCGAGCGACTGACCGCTGCAGTCAGGAACCCGCTGGCATCCACTTCCCCTGCCTTTCCGCTTAGCAGCGGAGCGCTGTGGTATGATATCAGGTGCCTCGCCATGGCACTTGTCCCAAGGTTGGCGAGCACCTGCCCATGCTTCACCAGCTCATTGCACACAATGCACTGCACCTCCCTGGGATCATCCACCCACACAAGCTTGAAATGTGCCTAGACAGAGGATTCCCGCCTCCCCCTCCTGCCTTCTGGCCTACCCTGGGTGATGCACTGCTGCTGCCAGCGCTGCTGGGAGGGGCAGAACTTGGTGGCAACACAGCTCTGGGAGGAGGGACAGCCTGAGCCATCGCCTCAGCTCCAGATGTCTCCTCTGCAGGACTAGTGTCTTCTGCCTCACTGTCCTCAATCACTGTGACGTCCCGTGAAGGGGAGTACTGGGACCCTGAGGCTTCACTGCCCACCATTCTAGTGCCACTCTCCTCCCTGTGCTCCCTAGAGCTGCTACTGCTACTCCTCTCCCTGCTGCCATTGTCCAGGGATCGTGCCCTGCCTCTAGCAACCAAGGTAGGATCCACCAGCGCTGGACTGCTGGGGTTCACCTCAACAATAGGGGACTTTGGTGGCCCCGGAGGAACAATCGAAGCACCTGCTCCTGCAGCAGCAGAGACAGCCGCAGCCTCATGTCCTACAGTCCTTCCAGTGCCCTGCGTGGCACTGGCAGATGCTGGCAGGAGGCACCGCCGAACCATCCCCAGACTAGTGCCACTGCTGCTGGGAGCCTCTGAACCCTGTCTCCCCAAATCATGCCTGCAAAGCTTGGGGCGTGGTGATGGGCTCTGGCTGCTGCTGCTGCCACTCCGCTAGTACAGTCCCTACCCCGACCACCACGTGCCCCATTGCCCACCTTACGGGCAGAAGACCGGCCTCTCGTACTTCCCTTCTCCATGACTTCCAACCAAAATGCACACAAATATATATATATATATAAAAATTCAATTTTTTTATCTATCATCTACACTAACTCTAACTATAGGATTAACTATTCTAAAATCTATGTAAGTAAATATTATATCTAAAGGCCTAGTCCTACAAACACACTCAAATATCAAAACTGAATAACTACACACTAACACGATCTCTATCTATCTCTATAACTAAGCTAACTCCTACTACAACTATGTATCTATCTATAGTAACTATATCTAATATCTATTTATCTATATATACAATATTACACAGGGATGGGCGGAAAAACACAAAGAACACAGGGAGGAGTACAAAACTGAAATGAAACCTAAATCAATCTAATAATCCTACTCTAAATAAATCCCAAAACAGGGCAAAGGAATCAGGGATGGAATATATAGAGGGAGAGGGAAAGGAAGAATTCAATGGAGAGGGGAGGAAGAACACAGGGAGGGGTAAAAAATAAACCTGTGTCAGGCAGGGGTCGTGTTTTACTGGTGTTTTTGTTTTACTGTTTTTCTCCTGGCCGAACTCATCCGAACTCAATCCAAACCGACCGAACTGTTCGGTCGTTTCAGAGTTCGGTATTGGGTTCGGCCGTCTGAACTAGCCGAGTTCGAGCCAAACTCCGAACCACGTTCTCACATCCCTATGGATTAACTCTAATGGAGTCAAAGTTACTTTCGCTTTATACCTGCACAAGAGCATATTCTTGCCTTGAATTTACAAACATGTTTGAGGAGAGACAATTCTGATTCTGCTGAAGTCAGAAGCCAAATCTCCATTGATTCCAGTGATCCCAAAATATGAAATATTAATTGTTTCATTTTAAATTATGTGCTCTCCAGCACTCCGAACACCTTAGAATATTAACATGGACATTTTTACAATTTTTCCTCATTAATGTAGTTAGTTACTTTTCAGGGGCAGCTGGTGGGTTTTTAGTTTGGAGGGGCAGAAAGGCCGTCCGGCCCGTCAGTGGGCAGAGCCAGGGCAACGGTAGGCAGATCCAGGGCAATGGTAGGCGGAGCCAGGGCAACGGTAGGTGGAGCCAGGGCATAACCCAGCAGCAAGGAGTTCCCAGGGTTAACATCAGATGGAAGAAAACACAGTCTAAAATGCACTTCAAGCTTAAAATGAATAACGTATAAACCCCAAGCACAGGGAAACAGTGGCAA
>QEPC01013419.1:754419-775018 GCA_003113815.1 Sphenodon punctatus
GGGGGGGGGTCGCAGGGAGCACATGACACCAGTGCTCCGGGCTCTGCACTGGCTGCCTATAAAGCACCAGGCCAGGTTGAAGGTGCTGGTTTTGACCTTTAAAGCCCTTCACGGCCTGGGCCCTGCTTATCTGAGGGACCGCCTCACTTCCCATGTGCCCGTGCGACCCTTGAGATCGTCCGTGGGAGCCTTTTTGGAGGTTCCCCGGGCGAGGCGGGGAACCTCTTTTTCGGTGGCTGCCCCTGTGCTGTGGAATTCGCTCCCGGAGGAGGCTCGGCTGGCTCCCACTCTCCTGCTATTTCGGCGTATATGTAAGACCTGGCTGTTCCGTCAGGCTTTTGGTGAGGGGTAGGGGTGGGGTGGGGTGGGGGTTTCCCCACATATTGTATTTTTAAATTGTTTTAACATTCTTATATTGTTTTAATGAGTGCTGTTCGCTGCCCCGGGCTGCCCGGTGGGCAGGAGGGATGGGATATAAATTTTAAATAAATTTTAAAAATAATAATAATCACCCACCTCAGTAGCAGGCTGGAGCTGAAACACTCTGTGCATGCCTGTAGGGGTGCCTGAAATCACAGCAGCCTGCCCCAGCCTCCAGAGCTGCTGACAGACACTGATGACACTGAGCACTCGGAGTGGTAAATTGTGACTGCCACTGCTGACTACACGCCTGCAGCCCAGGTTCTCAGATGATGCTGAAAAGACTGGAGAGCACTCAGCAAAAGGAGGAGCATTAAGTAGGTAGGTGCTGCAACTTCCCGGCCACCTGTAGCTCCTCCCCTGGAAGCTGCCCAGGAGTGGAGGAAGATATAACATCTTTAGAAAGCAGTAAGTAGTTGCTACTGCCCACCCACTCGTGCCCCTGCCCATCCTATCAGTGCCCAGGAAACAGGAAAGAAAATAACAGCAGAAGCAGCCTGCAGGCAGCCCTCAGAGAGCTGAAGTGTCACCTAGAGGACCAACAACCAAGAGTAATGCTGCTCATTCACAATCCCTACAGAGCTGCCCTGTGAACCAGAAATGGGAGAGACAGCTGATAACAGAAGCAATGTTCCTGTAGCGCTCAGAGCTGAAGCCATAGGGAAAGACAAAGAAGCACACTGCACAGAGAAAGAGTCAATTTGGGGACCTTGGATTGATTTGGGTAGACATATTTAAAAAAAAAAAAAAATTCCACAAGGACCATATTGGGGTCGGGGACACAAGGGTCATGATGAAAATCTCTGTCACAGAGGAACATAGGGTCACACACGTGTAACACGCGCCCACATATAGACTACAAGCCTGGTAAATATGTAATGCAAAAGGTTCCACATGTATGTAATGTTGCAATACATGTAGACAAGAAGTCTGGTTAATGTGTAATACAAAAGGTTCCACATGCATGTAATGTTACAGTGGAGAACTGCAAAACCCATATCACAGCTGTAACACGTGACAAGCTCCAGGAAATACAAAGAGAGATAAAGGATGTGGCCAGACAGCCCTGATGAGATGTAGATGGACCTCCATGTTTGCCTGGGTCGGCTACGTGACCGACCCCACAATTCCCCAAAGGCGGGAACAGAGACAAAGGGGAAGAAAAACTATTTAAATGAGCCAGTAAGTCACCTGAAGAAGCTCTTCCAAAGCCATCTTGAGAACTGATCTGCATACGAAAAGCCTGGCAGCAGCAGGCTGGAGAAAACCATGAGCAGAGAGACATGATTTTGCTCTTTACCAACTAAAAAGCCAATGCCCAGTCATTCTACCTTTATGACTGAGGAACAAGAAGCTTATGGACCTTTATAGGGTAATATGCTTATTTAGGAACTCAATCAGTATAGATTTGGAATGCGTTATTTTTACCTTTGATTTCTAGTAACCACTCTGTATCAACTATCTTGCTTATGTAATCAATAAACTTACTTCTTATCTTAATGAAGAAGTGTCTGTGTCTAACATTGGAACACAAGTGAGCAACAAGAGCCCTCAAGTTCTTGTGAACCCAGAGAGTAAAGAGTCTGTAAACGGGAAGAATCGGGCCCTTGGGTGACAAAGGAGTTTCAATGTGGCAGCCTTGAATTAGCCAGAGAGAAACTAATTCAAGAGGGCTGTGTGCAAGGGAAACTGAGTCACTCAAACCCAGTAAAGTGGGGGTTTGGACCTCCAACCCGTGACAATCTCCCTCTCACCAACTGCTCCCCTTGGGCAGCTCAGTACTATATTCACATGCCTCTTGGATAACAATATAAAATTTTCCATAACAGATCAAATCACTGGGTCATCAGTTCTGGAACCGTACATTCAATAGTGTTTTAATTTAAAGGAAAGCGAACACCCCTCCTTACAACTGCTTTTAACTGTGTAATGTCTCAATGAGGGGAGGTGAAATTCCATCTAGACCACTGCATTGATTACCTTATGCTCTCAGGCATGAGATCCAATTATCCTTATCTTATCTTTCATAACTACAAATGCTAATATTGGACATAAAATTACTCAGGCATTTTAAAAATCCAGCATCAATATTTGATTTGATGACCTCCTGTAGCAAATTACTATCACACGTTCCCTATGCCTTCTACACTTCGTCAATAATTTGCTTTTCCATTGCTCTTTGCTTTTTACACTAAGAGACAGAGTTAAAACCCAACTACTTTTTCTATAATCTTCATAACACTGAATGCCACAGTCAAGACTTTTATAAAAGCCAGATCAGGGCCAGTACAGCAAAAAGATAAGTTCAACACCCTGTTGAGGAAAGCAGCCTCTGGAGACAACACAAGGTGTCTATGCAAATCAAAGGCTGCATTCACATGAGATTCTTCTGCCTGTACTCTTCATTGCAGGAGTTTGAATTTGCACATTTTAATTGTTTCCATGATCCTGCCCTGCTTCAAAAATTCCCTCCCCCACTTCAGACATTATCACCCAATACAGCCATGACCATTAGTAGGTATCCCATTATTAGAGGTGGGACTTGGGCAAAATCTCGGTTCTCGGTTTCTATCAGTGTCAGATCTCTGTCTAGTGGTTCTTCTATCAGTTCTCGGTATCGGATTTTTAACATTGTGGTTTTCCCCATTGACTTCAATGGGGAAAACCACAACGTTAAAAATCCGATAAAAAAATCAATGCAAAAGATCCGATACAGAGAAAGAACTGAGATATCAGATTAATACGATATAGTCATTATCAGGTACTTTCGATTCTTGGCAATACCTAAAGTCCCATTCCTACCCATTATGCTGTGGGGTTGGGGTTTTTTTTTTGTTTTTTTTAACAATGCATTGACCTGACTTGATTGACCAATGCATTGACCTTTCACACATTGCAAGAAAAAGGGGGAGGGAGGGGAGAAGGGTTGCAGCAGCCTTAGAGCTTCCTGTATCATGTATGAATGCAGTCTTAGAGATCGTCCCAAAGCACCTATGATTCTGGTGCCTTGCAGCCCTGAGTCACATGGCCTCAAGGCTGCCCCCAGGAAGCAAGCAGAGCACTTTGTTGAACCAAAGCAGACAAAGTGGATGATACTCACTATTCATTCATGTTCTGTTAAATATCCATTTTGGTTACTTTGAGTTAGGAATTTGTTCCTTCCCCCCCTTCCGTTATTCCATCATTTTGGTTACATCATTTCAGTACCATTAGTGCTACTGCATGTCACAATTGCTGAAATGAAATAACTGAAATAGCAAAATAATGAACCGAATAACCAAAATAGCAAAACAAACAAAGTAACCATGTCAGAGTATCCAAATAAGCAGATATGCAAATGCACATTTCAACTGCAGATATTATTCAGATATTTGAAGGGCTACCCAAAAATGCAAACAATGCCCACAAATGTTTTTTTTAAATGTGATTTGTTTCAGCTCTAGTATAGACCAGCAAGAATTTACTCCCCTGCTAGAACAAAGGGAAAGCAAAAGAGAATTTGTTTTTGAAGTACACTGCCTCCAAGGATTATACATATTTTCCTGTTCAGGGTTGTGACTAAAGGCATGATTTAGCACTAAATCATGACTAAAAAATAGTCCCATTTCTTTGGCTGTTAAAGTGCTCTGTTTGCTGGACTGCAGCAAACAGAGCACTTTAAAAAACCCTGTTCTTCCTTGTCAGGTATGAGTTTACAGTAACTAAGGGGTCAGTTTGAGAAGACACCACCAGCCTTTTGGAGACAGTTCATTAGAACTGTAGAAAAACACATTTTTGTACGGTTTCTTGCTATTTAATAACCATTTCGCACACTCCAACTGACCAGGCTCTCTTGGATAAACAACTGGTTAGCCCTTCATTATACATCCTGAAGCTGAACAGAAAAGGAAATAAAAACATCCAAGTGATATTGGAGTTTCTTCAATGAACAAATCAGCCCCACAGAAAATTTAAATTCCAAAAATGAGAGTTGTGGAATTCAAACCTGCCTGGAACCTACTCACACTTTGATTCTGGTTAGTAATATGGGTTCAGGGGTAATAAATGGCCCTTTTTATATGAGATGCACCCACTCACGCCCACACAGATTTGCTGCATGGGCATGAGCGGATGCCCCCCGTGTGCATGCCATGGTGGGTGAGGAGGTGGGGGTTTGCAAACTCCCGCAACCCACACACCACCACCCATCACCTGCTCACGAAGCAATTCGCCGAAACGGCAATTGCTCCGTGAGTGGGCATGCAGGGGATGGAAGGGGGGGATCGGTGTGCGCCCATGTGCATGTGCCTCCCCCCCCACACCACCCACACTGCTGTGGCACACACCGGTTCCCCCAGCACCGTAGCCCATATAAAAAAGACCAAGGACTATTCCATTCTCCATGGAAACCACAAAGGGGTACCAACCAAAAAGCATACTTGTGAAATGCAATTAAGCTTATTGAAAGAACAGAGAGACTTGTTTTTCTGCATTGAACCATAATGTGTAGAATAACAGAGTGCAGCTTCTATCAAATGAATACCTGCTAAAGAACTAAGTGTGCAAAGTGGCCATTTTCTATGCCATAGATTATACATATAACAGGTTGCTTGATAGTACACTACCATAGCAACCACAGTGCCACTTGGTGCACATCCGCCTTTGGGATACAAAACACCTTTTTCAAGGAAACAAGGACCATACACTCGAAAATAATATGAACACTGGAAAACACTAATGCTTCCAAGGAGGAAACAGGTCTTATTTTCTCCAAGCAAACATTCATTTTCCAAGCTATTTTCTCCTTAATTTTTAAGAAAAGGGGAGAGGTGAGATGAGGGGTTTGTGTGCTGACAAAATAGATACCTAAGAAATTACATAATAAATATTGGTTAAATCACTGAAAGGATAAATCAGCGAAAGTGTTTAGGAGGAGGCAGGCTCGATATAGAGAAAGTAAGTACAATCTCATAACATTTCTTATCAAGAGGTATGTTACAAGAACCTAAATGTACAACATTTACACACGTGTGTAACTGTACTGATTAACTGAAGGATTGGACTCCAAACGCTGCTTTCTTTATTGAATCAGATCTGCATAAAATGCCACAAGGACAATGTAATGCAAAAGAATAAGAAGCAACAAAAAGGCTATATGGTGCAGTACAAATAACAAAGGCAACCAAAACAAAGACTACGCATTATATAAATGTTATAAAAGCTCCAAATATATAGAGGTAAACAACTCTCAAAGATAAAGAATCAGCCAAAAATGGATCCAAGGTATCGAGGTGAAAAGAGTCCCAAGAGCACGTTCATGTGAGCCAGATGACAAAGTTCAACAATGTGCAAGAATAAAATATTCAAAAAAGTGTTCAAAGAGAAAGCTCTGATAAGTTTGTCTTAGGAGCTGAAGATGTCTGTTGATTTATCTTCTGAAGCTGAGAATGCCCAACGTTTTGCCACAAATGCAGCTTCCTCAGGGGCCAATCTTTCAAATGAACCACTTTTCTTCAACCTACACATGGACACAGAATCGAAAGTATTCTAAGGTGAGACAGAGTTACCCTGAGGTTCTAAAGGTATAAAAGAGGTTAAAAAAACCTACTTATTACATTTTGTAACAGACCTCTTGGGCTACCCTGGTTGTCTCTTGATGTAAAAGTGTTTTTTTTACTTATACCTTTAGAACCTCAAGGTAACTCTGTCTATCCTTAGAATACTTTTGATTCTGTGTCTATTTGTAGGTTGAAGAAAAGTGGTTCATTTGAAAGACTGGCCCCTGAGGAAGCTGCATCTGCGGCAAAGCGCTGGGCATTCTCAGCTTCAAAAGATAAATCAACAGACATCTTCAGCTCCTAAGACAAACTTATCAGAGCTTTCTCTTTGAACACTTTTTTGAATATTTTATTCTTGCACATTGTTGAACTTTGTCATCTGGCTCACATGAACGTGCTCTTGGGACTCTTTTCTCCTCTATACCTTGGATCCATTTTTGGCTGATTCTTTATCTTTGAGAGTTGTTTACCTCTATAAAGTTGGAGCATTTATAAACATTTATATAATGTGTAGTCTTTGTTTTGGATGCAAAAGAATAAGTCACACAATGCATGCCAATCAGCCTCCATCTCCACGTTCAAATCTCACCTTATGACAGTGGTTCCCAAAAGTTTTCATGTGAGCCCATTTTGAGACTTAAATAAAATTCTGTGACTCCCCACTCCCCAGACAACAACAAAGACATATAAAGTATGTGAAATATCATTATTCTTGCAATTCATTCTACAATTGTCATGAGTCCATGGATCCAGAACAGAGAAACAATTAGACTGCCTTAAACAATACTACTCTGCAGACACTGGTAGGAAATGAACAACACTGCATACAAGCACAAGGTGGAATTTAGTTCTGCCTGAACTGGAATTTAGCCTGGGCCCTCCCACACCCATTCTCCCCATCCCTTCCTCTCTTGCCCAAGACTAGCTAACATGGTTAATTTTCAAAAAAAGCACCATGAGACCTTAGTTACCAAAACTGGTCATGACAACAGTTTTACATGTCATGTGAAAGAATGCACCTCCATCACCTTCTCATTCCCTATTGAGACATTTGCTCAGTACTGACTCAGAGAAAAGTAACACCTATTGAATCAATAGCACCATGCTTTGCTGCAACCTGGAATCCTGCCATCAAAGTTCTAACCCAGCTTAATCTTGCGTAGCTTGTGTGATCTTTCAAGTTCACCGTTTTATATGCCAGAAACTACAGAATGGTGCACTGATCATATGGTTCTGCTCCGTCCAGACAATGTCAGAGAAAATAAAGAGGGGGGGAAAACACAAACCATATAAATTATATTGCAGATCTCTCTCTTTCTTAAAGAGATACATGTATAAAATACAGATTACAGATATATAAAAATACACATGGCATGGCATGGCATGGGAAACCCACGTGGGTCCAGAGAAAAAGCTCACTATATCCAGCTGTTCACTATAATAGGGTTTGGCAATATGCAATTGAAAGAAATGCTTCCTGCAACTGGGACTGTTATAAACAGGAGTTCATTATAAGCAGGATTTGTTATAATAAAGTTAGAGTATATACCAACACAAATCTGAAAACAGAAGCTTCTTCTGTGAAGTTGGATAACACTGCATATTTTAGATCAGCATTTCTTTTCTGAATTTGCTACAGTGTACACATAGCATTTATTAAATCAACTTCTGAGAAGGGCAGATTCAAAAATTGTACCATCTTGAAAATTACATTTTCCATAATTTATAGTTTTTAAGTTCTCTATTGAGATTGTCATTTCCAAGAATTGTATTAAATTATTGTTTAGCAGATTAAAGCTCCAAGCTAGCTTCCTTTGCTTTTCAAGCCTTCTCTTCACACCCTGTTACTAATGGTTTCTCAAGGCTAAAGAAAAAAAATATACATATCATCTCATGCACCAAAAGGGGGAAAAGTCAAGATAAATAATACTGCTGGCAATAGTAGACACCAATTATTTCCTATTTTTTATATCAGAGAAGCTTCCTGTTTCTTAACTCACTGACTAGTGAATGATGGAGACAATATGGCAAGCACACTTTATCTAGTGAATGTCACTGATTGACATACAAGCTCTGTATTGCTAGCAGCCTCATCAATTGTTATGCTAACATTTTATTAAGATTCTTTTTAAAAAAAACAAAAACACTCTTTAAAGCTTTGCACACAGTTACACAAAAGACAGCTGCTATTCATTACAAAGACATGTCTGCCCCTCAAAAGACTTAGCGCTTGTGACATAAGTAACTTCTAGTTGGTTGGATTTATTTATTTTTCTCATTTAACGCCCCCCCCCCAAAAAAAAACACATAACAATGTTAAGTGGGCACAAAATGTATTTTTGAGAGAGGATCTTATTTCTTTTTGTTTGTTTCTTTTAAATATTTCTGCCTAAATTAAATTCATTCCCACTCTTAAAAGTCATGTCATACTTGGGCCATAATTAGATTTGTATTAGGAACACTTTCTAATCAAAATCAGCCAAACCATCAGGGGCTTTTTATTAACAGCTACAGTGTTGTAGAGAGCAGCATGGAATACTATTACTGTGTTTACTGATTCCTAAAGGTCCTTTGTACGTGAATTCTACAATTAAACGAAGTTTTCTTTCTTTCATAGGAATGCCAGTGTTTGGTTCTCCCATTAGACATGCAGCAAGTTTTCACCTTAAACATAGAATGGAAAAGATCAAGATAAGCAGTATGTTAGGGGTGGGTCTGGTGCTAAATAATACCATGTTTCGGGGGGGGGGGGGGAGAGGATGCCAGCTAATATTTTTTATAATTTCAACTGCAAGTAATTTTTCATAAATAAACCCAACATGTGCAGTATTCAGCCTCGATCATGTTTGTACCTGGAAGCAATAATACTCAAGAGAGCATGGAAAGTCCACAACAATGAGCAGCAATCACTGCTAAGGAACATGACATCATTTTCTATTCTTAACCACCACCCACAATGAAAATCCGACTACAAGCCAACTGCTCCAGAAACTTGTACTGACACTGACGTTAATGATTCACAGTACAGTCAGCCCACAATATGTGAAAAAATCTTCAACAACCTTGACCCATATGTATAATGTGAATAGATGCTTTATTTCCTATTCTAGTAAGCATGCTGCTTTAAATTCAAAACTGGTTGGAGGTGACAGACTTACTTAATATAAAGTGGCAAATGTTGATCACAAACAGCATAATTCAATAATGGTTACCTGACTGAGGCCGTTTTCACATGGATGCCTCCCCCCCCCCTCGGTGGGTGGGTGTGGCGTCCGTGCAAATGCCGTGACAAGTGTGGGAGGGGGAATTGGTGGGCGCCTGTGGGAACGCTGTGGGCGGGGGTGCATGCACGCTCCTGCGCTCCACCTACCTCCACCCATCACTCACACACAGGGTTACAGGCGCCAATGCCTGATGCTCCATGCATGGAGATGGGTGGAGGTCCGTGGAAACATACCCCCACATCCCCACACACACCCATGCCCGTTAGAAAAGGGCCATAGTAACTGAAAGAGTAGTTTCTCCATAGTACACACAGTTCAGGCTTGTATTGCATTGCTGCACAATCATTTTTTATACTAACTGCTACACCAGCATGTATGAGCTGGTTACAGTATCTTTATCTGCAAAATTAAGAATTATATACCCCAATCTCTGAATGTACTGGAATTTAGAAAATTATTATCCAAATGGAAAAAAACAAATAATCCTTCAAAATGTTCACGTATTTTCACCAGCCAAGACAAAGAATTAACTTACACCCAAAAAGTGCTACTGACTAGAACTCCAGTTAAGGAAAGCACTTCAGCATGTGCTTAACTTTAATCATATGCCTGCTCCTAATAATTAGACCAACAGGACTGCAGAATTGAGTGGGTAGTGAAGTGCTTTGCTGAACACGGACTTAGAATTCACCAGATAATAAAGCTACAAAGATGTACAAGTTAATTATCTAGCCCCATGACTCTCAGTAATAAGCCCACTACAAGCTAGTGGTGTGCAATATGTTTTTATAAAAATGAAAACAAAAAAATAACAAAATAATGAAAATTTTTCATTTTCGTTATTATTTTCGTTATTGCCAGGCTACATTTTGGAGGGAAAAACTGGTAAACATCTTCTAGGCAGGGAGGACAGAGCAGACACCACAGAGCCAGAAGACATGATTGACATCTCCACTGGCAAATGGGCAGTACAAGCACATCCCAGACAGCGGCATAGCACGCTTTGATTGCTAAAGATGATTGCAGCCTCCCAGAACCAAACATGGGTGCTCTGGGAGAGCATGCTTAGAAGAGGAAAGTTTTATATTGCCACAGCCAGCTTGTTTCCTCTTGTTCTGGGTTAGTCTCTTGCTTGTCAGGTGGCATCTGCAGAACACTGGTACTCTCTAGCAAAACTCTTCCCCTGCCCTTACTGTATCCTCTTCCCTTCCTCAAACCAATCACTCTACAACACCCATCTTCACACTACCCTTGTGTTCCAAATCCATTCTCAGAACCTTTAGTCCTTCCCTTCCACAACACTTATCCCCCTTTATTCCTTGTCTGTTTTAGTGTGTGTCTGTCCATCTCCCCAGTGTACATATTACACATATGGTGGTAGATAGACAGACAAAGACATCTAAATATACGTTATGAGGAAGGGAAGGAGAGCGAGCTCTGGCCATTAGACAGCCAAGGCAAGGGCAGGTGGCCTTTCAGGCACTGTAAGAGGACGTGGACGTGGAGGGGTTGGCACTCCTGCCACTGCCAACCCACCCCCCTGAACAATTAAACCCCCAACCTTTTCCTCCCTGCAGCAGTAACACTTCTTGGGGGAAGAAGTGGCTGAGATGTTGGGCTTGATGGCAGGTGGTGATGGTCAAGGCAGGGACCCCCAGCCTTCCACCAGCAGTGGCACTGGAGGCAGGGGGGGGAGGGGCGGGAGAAACAAATGGTGCAGCAAGCGCACCCTTCTTGAGCACGCAGTGGCACTGGCAGCACCGATGCGGGGGCAGATGTTGGCAGCAGTGACGTGGGTGATGTTGGGGCACCCTCCTGTCCTGTTGGGCAGGCTTCCCCCACTGGGACCACCCTCCAGGGGGCAATTACATTTGGGCAGGATTTGGGGGAGGAGTTGTTTGGCCTCATCACTCACGTTAGCAGCACCCCGAGCAGCCCATTATTCCCCGAGCAGCCCATTATTCTCTTTGTCTCACAAAAGCAGGACAGCCTCTCTTATTCCCCATAATCCCCAGGTAGGCAGGCAGGAGGAACAGCAGCACTAGCAATTGCAGCAGCAACATGGGGTCGGGCTCTCGCTATAGCCCTTCAGTGGAGGATCTCGGGAGTGAGAAGGAGGATACCCCTGCTGTCTCTGCTGAGCCCCTATATGTCGTCCTCCTGTGGCCCCTTCAGGGACAAAGATAGCAGACCCCAGCGGCAGGAAGGTGAGAGCACCCTGTAGGTCAACTATGTGGGCTCACTTTAGGCAGATGGGAGGTCATTCAGGAGCGGTGGAGTGCAAGCATTGTGGGAAGTACATCAGCTGTGACAAGCAGCAGGGGAACTTCACTAACAGTGGAATAAACTCCCACATGAAAAACCACCACCAAGCAATGCTGCTGCAAGAGCAAGCAGGCACAGTAGGTTCCCTGCTCCAGTGGGCAGACCTTCCTCCTCTGCTCAGGGCAAAAGGAAGGGGAAGGAGAGGGACCAGACAGAGCAATCCCCATCTCAACCCTACCTCCCCTCCATGGAGGAGCTGGGGTGCCAGTGTGCAGGAGAGGGCATTATCCAGGGGCAATGCAGACCACCAGGTGGGTGAAATGATTGCGCTGGATGACCAGCCCTTCACCATCGTGGAGAGCATGCACTTCTGCAGGCTCATGGCACTGCTGGCACCCCACTACTAGATGTCCTCACGTACCACCTTCAGCAGGTATAGGGCCTTCCCTATATCAGGCAGCTAGGGAGCAGGTAAGGGAGCAGCTGACCATGGCAGGGGGCCTATTGTGCATTTTACAATTGACATCTGGAGCAGCAAAAATGCACAGCATGTATACCTGGCCCTGAACATGCACTGGTGCAGGAGTAGCAGCAGGTGGCAGTGGTGAGGGGGCAGGGTACAGGTGGTCCCTGCTTCACACCCAGGTCATGGACCAGAGCCACACTGCCGCAAACGTTCTTGAAGCCTTGAACACCATGGTGGAGGAGTGGATAATGGCAGGAGCACCATTCATCAGGGGGTTCATGGTGACAGACAATGAGGCAAATATGGGAAGGCAGTGCAGGATAATGGGTTTGGGGGCATCCCTTGTGCTGCCCATACCTTTCACCTGCTAGTGAGGGACACCCTGGGCCTGGGGGAGAAGGAACCTGGAAGACCCCCTTTCCTCGCTGACTGAAAAGAGCAGGAAGATCACAGGCTACTTCAACAAAAGCATGAAGGGAAGTCACCTCTTGTGGGAGAAGTAGGTGGAGCTGGGGGGGGAGCAATGTCTCGTGCAGGATGTGAGCACGAGGTGGAACTCCACCTACCTCATTCTGGAGTGTCTGTGGGCAAGATCAGGGTGGCGTCACCGCTATGACAAGAAGACTCGGTCATGATGGCCCAGGTCACACAAATCCTTAAGCCCTTTAAGCATGTGATGGAGACCCTAAGCACATTGACAGCCACCCTGACCCACGTCATCCCCCGGTCCAGATTCTGGGCAAGAAACTGGCAGGCTTCCTGAAGGACCAGAACCAGGGGCCGGAGAAGTGGCACCTCGTACCAGAGGTGGTGGCCCTGGTATGAAGGCTGCAGGAAGGGTTGAGGAAGCACTTCAACCCACTGGTTGGGAAGGAGGAATACATTCTCACCACTATGCTGGCCCCCTGGTTAATGAGAAGTGTGGCAGTTCGCTCCGAGGGCTTCACCCCGAGGAAGCATGTGCTGGTGGAGAGGGTGCAGAGGGGAGAAAGGGCCATATGGCAGGAACAGGATCCTAAGGATGGGAGAACCATCAGGAGGGGATGAGATTCGGAGCACCCCTAGTAGCAAGCAGGGGCAGCAGCAGCTCTTTAGCCACCACCCACTGGAACATGCCAGGGCAGGCACTATGGGTGCAGGTCATCAGGGAGGAGGTTGGCGGTGGCAGCAGCCACATCCGCAAGAAACCTGCCACTGCAAAAAGGGTGGTGGCCAAGTATCTGGAGGAGCCTGTTGTGGGTTGCGTCAGTGACTCCTTTCAGTACTGAGTGCAGAATGGTTAGGTATGGCAGGACCTGGCCAAGGTGGCCCAGGAACTACTCTCCAACCCACCAACCAGCATGCCCAGTGAACAGATGTATTCTCAGGCAGGTGAGATGGTCAGTCCCCACCATTTGAGGCTGGATGCCAGGGGCACACTGCCAACTCCAGCAGCAGCCTTGCTACTCCTCCTTCCTGCTGGGTCTCACGTGATGCCTCCTTCCCCTCCTGCCCAAATGCTGGCTGCCCCTTACCCCTGCTCGCTCTCCCTCGTCCATATTATTCTGCCTCTTGGGACAATCTCTGCAAGCTGCACACCCTGGCTCCCAGCCTGTTGACCTTTCATCGGGCCTGTAAGACCTGGCTGTTCATCCGGGCCTTTGAGGGATGGGGGTGGGGAATAAGGGTGGTTTTGTTGTTGTTGTTGTTCTGTGCTTTTTTACCAGTGGTTTTACCTCCTTCTTGTTGTTTTTATTGTTTTAGTAATCCCTTTTATGAATTGTTTTAATATATTTTTTAATGTCTTGTGAGCCACCCCGAGCTGCCGTAGGGCTGGAGGGAGTGGGATACAAATCACTAAATAAATAAATAAATAAATAAATATGGTACTGCCAACTGATAGTGCCCAACTGCCATTTTATCTACCTCGTATGATGCCAGCAGGCCACCCTGGGGCAGTCTCTGCAAGTTGAAGCCTTAGCCTTGTGTTAGCTAGGGTTTTGGAAAGCTGAATGAAGGAGACACACATAGTGGCAGTGGCTGGCCATGCCATCCGCCAGAACAAGAGAGAGACGCACGCTCTACCCAAGCTGCCACCCTCACACACCACAACCAGAGAAAGAGAGACACACACACACCACACCGAGAGTCACACACACCCTGCTGCTAGAATGAGGGAGAGAAGTACACACCCTGCCCACACTAGAACCAGAGAGAGACACCCTGCTGCTAGAATGAGAGACAAGTGCAAACACTGCCCACACCAGAACCAGAGAGAGAGAGTCGCACCCTGATGCTAGAATGAGAGAGGCACACACCCTGCCCATGCTGACATCCACCCGCCAGAACCAGAGACACACACACAGCTGCTAAAATGAGAAACTCACACATGGTGCCACCCACCAGCCACACTGTCCATGCCAGAACCAGAGAGAAAGGCATTTGTGCCCCCACCAGCTGCCACCCACCAGAGTGTGAGAGAGACCATCTGTGCCCACACCTGCTGCCACCTATCAGGATGACTGAATGAAGCCACTCTCTCTCTCTTATGTCCTGCCCCCCGGAGCGACATATGCAAGCTGAAGACGCCCTGCCAGTCTGGGGGGGTTCCAGTGCTGCCCCCCTGGGGTGATCTGTGAGCTGAAGACACCCTGCCAGTGTGGGCTTTTTTTCCCCCCAATGCTCCCCACCTGGGGCAGTCTCTGCCAATGCATGTCTCTCTCACACACGTCCTGCTCCTCAGGACAATTGCTGCAAGTTGATGCCCCGACACACCTTGGGATGGCATGGACAGTACCAAATACTCAGAACTGCTTGCCACCAGTGTCTGCCCTTCCGCCTGCCTGTTGGTGCTCCCACCACCCCTCTCACACTCTCTCTCATATATGTTCTGCTCCCAGGGGTCTTGTCTGCAACACTTTGGGGTGCCGAACCAAGCCTGATTGTTGCCCATCTGGAAAACTGCTGCTGCCAGTCTCTACTGTCTCTCTCTCATATAATTCCTGCCTCCCTGGGGCAGTCTCTGCTAGTTTAACCCTAACAGACTTGGGACAGCACGTCTCCTTTGCCAGTCCCTGCTGCTTCTCAGTGTCAGCCTGCACACTGCCTGCCCATGCTCCTGATGGTCCATCTTTTGCCTGCCTGAGTGCTAGTCTCTCCCTGATAGTCTGCTTCCAAGAAGTTGAAGCCTTGCTGGGGCACACACCACCGTCTGTCTCTTCCTTCCCCTGAGAGCCATAGCACCTGCTGCTTCAGTGCTCCCCATGCCCTCTGCCTACCAGTGTCTGCTCTTGCTCTGTCCCCTGCCTGCATGCTATGTGCCAGTCTCTCTGTGATATTTCTGCAACTCTGGCACCCTCGACAACTTTGAGGAGGGGGGAAAGTGCTTTGGAAACAAAATAAAAGTGCTTCCTAAGTCTTAGGAAGCCCTACAGTGAGACCCCTTGGAATCCAATACAAAAACGACAATGAAACTATAACAAAAATAACCGGGGGGGGGGGGGGAATCAAAAATGAAAACAAAAACCAACCATTTTAATAACAAAAACAACATGGGCCCCTTGTGCACACCCCTACTGCAGGCATATATATTATGCTGGGTATAATCAATCAAAGCTAACTTGAGAGTTTAAAATTAATAGTACACCTCGAAGCCTCTCAGTACCAACAACTTTAATTCTTAGGACTCTTTCTTTAAGAAATGTATTCCACGTAAAAGCTACTGCATTTTAAGAGAAATCAGCAGTTTACAATTAACGCTCCTGCTATGAAGCTAATTCTTCTAATTCAATTTTTTCATCTTCTGCTTCCAATATAAAAAAAGTAGTTATGAGAGGGAGAAAAGCTAGAACCAGGAAGGAGAGATGGAAGAGAAAACACTGAATTACTTGCTACTAGACATTTCTGAATATACTGTCTCTTCATAAATACAAATTATGATTTCCATGATGCGAGACCATTTAAAAACACTGGCACCATGTATGTTCTGCAACAACTTATATGTGCATTCTTACTCAGTCTCTGTTCATCCCTCAGGTTGCTCTTCTCCTGATCAAAATCTAGCTCAAATGTTAAAAGAAATAGCAAAGGATGGAACCTTCCCCTGGAGGTTTGTCTGAGCCTGAGCCTTGTTATCTTCTGGAGGCAACGTAAGGTTTTTTATTTGGCAGGCAGTGACAGAGCTTGGTAAGGTTTGGGGAAACGAATTTTAACTGCTTTTATGTCTATTTGTGGTTTTACGTGTTGTAACCTGCCCCGAGCCCTTGGGGGAGGGCAGGATAACAATTTAAATAAATAATGAAGAAATAAATAAAACCTACTCAGATACCTTCAGTCATTGAGAAGCGACCCTCCTTTCTCCCTCACTAAATTCTAGATCCACGTGTAGGAGAGCAACAAAAAGAAACAATCCAAAGGTGTGTTTCTTTAGGAGATGTTAATTAAAAGAAACTGAAGGATCACTCTCCCAAATGATCATCCAAACGGGCTTTAATAGCAAAAGAACTGTGTTTTGTCGGTGGACTTCCAGGTGGTAGCCTTACAAATCCTAGTCCTTCACATTGTACAGATAAACTGCAGAGGCAGTTGCAATGCTAGTGAACAAAGATTTTGCTCCCCAAACAGTGTTTTTTATTCTTGACCAGGAAGCAGCAACCGTAGGAGATTACAGTAGTTCATTCTCTCTGGCTAATGCCCAATTATTCTTTGGCCTCCATGCTGAAATGTGTCAATGTATACATTAGTTAGTTAGTGATAACTATGGGGAATTTAGGGTTTATGGATATTTATCCACTACAAAAAGGTTGAATCCATCATTTTTTTATCAGAAAAAGACAACAAGCTGAACAGCTGTCAAAAATGGTAAAGGTTTTCAGTTAACATCAACCTGTCTGAATTTAAATCATTGCACTACAGGAAACAATTCCCACATTCCTTCATTAGCAGCTCCCTAAGACTTCAGCTGTCTTAACTTCCCATTTTAAGCAAGGAAAGTCACATGTTTAGGCAGATTATGTATGGCAAAACCTCACTCAATGGAGCTTTAAAAAGTTCTCTTCAATGAGGCTGAAGGTTGTAAAGCTGAAAGTCAAGATAAAAGGGGCCTACATGTGTTAGAAACAGTTATCTGTCAACAGCAACAACAAAAAATCACATCTGAGAAAACTAAAGGAGGTCATAAAATCAAGAAGCCAACAGGATAGCTTCTGTGATTAATCTACAGACATGCAAGTGTGGCTATAATTTGGCTTTGGCAATACTTTCTTCCTCTATATTGTTCTCAAGTGAAGGCCTTGTTCACTGAACCAAAAGGAAATATCTAATGTAATTTTAAAGTTCAATTCACAAGCTAACATTCAGGGACCCAGACTGTCACCCCTCCCAGATTGCAGGTGCCTGTCGTTTAAAATATCATAATAATTCTTAAATAACTTGATTTGACCATGCCCTAGTGACTCACGGCACCATGCTGAGCTTTTTAAATCATTCCAATTAGAATGTGGAGATTCTATTTAATTTTATTATACTTGAGAGAAAATTGTTCTGTAGTAGCCAATTATATTTCTAAATATATTTTTTCCTCTGATAAATGATTCTATGTGGCATGTATTGCAATTCTGCATCACCTTGAAAATAGCCAATACTAATGTTAATGTTTCAGTTGGTAACAACGTTACCATGCTTTCATGCTAATAATCAAGCCATTGTATAATTAATTTCTTTTAATGTTATCTTCAGGTATTCAATGATGCATATTCTTGATATTAAGCAGAAAAACTGCAATAAAGTCCAACAATGGCAGACCACCTTTACAATAAATTGTCTTCTTATCCAAACTACATGGATTTGGGGCACCATTGAAAATGCACTTTATATCCTAAGAGTCACAAAAGCTGGGAAACTATTTCCAGGGAAACCAGCAAGACAAGAAGCATCTTATCACAGAGGTGTTGAACAAAAGTTAAGATTCCACCTCCTCAAAGAAAATGTCTGTCTGCACCCTGAATTCCCTGTCCCTTTCTTTTTCTGCTCACTCAATCTAACTTTTCCTGTTCTTTGTCTGTATTTTCATATTTTAATTCCTTCTTCACTGATTCCTTTTACAGGTTCTTCCATTTTTTCTACCACGGTCATCATTTCCTTCTGTTCTTTTTCTCCATTCTTAGTTCATATCAGACAGCTACAGCTCTCTGATGGATTGTGAGCTCAGAAAAATTCTCTGCTTTCTCCATTTTTATACTGCCTGCACATTTAAAATGCTTGCCCATTCCTAACAAGGCCAGATTTTCAAAGGGTTCATCATTTCACTTAAGTACCTAAAAATGGCTAGATTTTTAAATGAACTCAGCTTCCAGTGTGCTGAGCACATTTGAAAATCTCAATTTAAATTTTAATCATAATTCAACTCCCCCCCTGTAATTGTAGGCAGTGAACTCTTAAAAACAAAATCCTTAGCATCTGAATGAGGGCTCACTAAAGTCAATAAAAGTTTTTTTCCAGTTGCTTCAGTTAACACTGAATCTGGTCCCTACACTAAATTCAGTATAGTATCTAATCACTGTATTCAATATTTGAACTACAGAATATCCATATATCTTGGTGTTCTAACCAGACAACAACGGTGGATATTTAACTTGAATGAAAAACAACAGCATGTGAAATTACACAGAGTTGGAACATTCCCCCCCTAAAACATGTACATTCTGTGTCATCTAAGAGCATGTCCAAACAGCAGGAGTGGGAAATAATGGTTAGAAAGGGAGAGCAGGGGTTAAAAATAGTTAAGCTGTTGTAAATCAAAGCTCTCATCCAGCAAAGCACTAAACATGTGAATATTCCCATTCACTTCAATGGACTATTCACATACTTAAGTGCTTTGCTGGACCACAGCCTAAATAGGATGCAATATATTTCCTTTAAAATGTTTTTAAATTAGATGTATTCATAAAAACCATCTCTAGGCACCTTTGGCTTCTATAACCTGACCAGCACCTACTAAGTTAAAATGTAGTGATCTTAACAGTAAATCCTGAGATGCATCCTACTGCCAAACACAGGTTTATTTGGAGAGAGGATACTTATTTTTGTTTTGTTTTTCCATTAGACAAATTCTGCCCGTGCACTATAATAGATATGATGGTGGAAAACTTGGGAAAAACATTTGTGTGTTTTTTTTGTTTTTTTTCAAACACAATGTCATATCGGCTACTCCATCTTCCCACCACACCCACCAATGCTAAGCAAGGCAAGTGTTTTAGGAAGCAGCATGATAAATGACTCACTTTCAGTCCAAAGCTTGGCCAACAGTGGCTGAAATTGCTAGAATAGAGCTTTATGTCAGGTGCTGGCAGAATGAATAAAATCATCCAACAATCTCTGCTAATACAAAGACATCTATTAAAAAATAAAATTATAGGGGAGTTACACAACCAGAATGACCAAAGAGATAAGAGGCTTAAAACACTGAAGGGAAGTTTCGGGCTTATCATGATCTTGATGTGAAATCTGAAATAACTTTATCACTGGCATTTGTTGGAGGAAATGTACCATTTACAGTTAGTGAGATTGCCATGAACTATGCAAAGGAAAACAGACAGTTCCATGAGTCATTGAATTTTTTTCTCAAAAGTGTCAAATGCACACTCTGTCTGACACTCAGACAAGACTTTTTTTTTAAAAGGCAGGCTGGGCAGCAAAAAAACACGTCCTGTATCAGCAATTTCAATCCAGTCCTATTGGGTACTTTCAGACATGATGCTAACCATAACCACCCTTTAACCACCCCTGGTGGTTATTTATGCATGTTGCAGGGCTGTATTGGTGCCCTATGCAGCCCTGAAACATGCATAAATAACCACCAAGGGTGGTTAAAGGGTGGTTTTAGTGTCATGTCTGAAAGTACCCATTGTTAGACCACTTTTCTCAAATAATGGAAGTAAGTTGCACCTCAGCAGAAGTTTTCTTTCTTAGGTTTCAGAAACTTGCAGACCAAATGTTCTTCATCAAATGGGCTGAGATTTAAGTTTGCAAAGAATTGTGAAGATGGAGCAATTTTATCAAATTTCAAAGATCCTTCCAAATTTATTTTTCACTTGTAACATATGGTAAACGTTATTATTTCTAGCTACATTCCTTGATTATGGGAAACCACTTAAGCACCTGCTTAACTTTCAACATTTGAGTAGATCCTGTCAGGCCCCAGGTTTTGAACCATTGCCCCAGGGTTCCTGGAGCAGAAGCTGGTCCTCTGCTTCACCTTGCTTAGGGCCCAGTGCTTGATTTGTAAAACAAAAATTGCCATGGACCCAGCTGGCTGCAGTAGTCATATGCCCTACCCCAAAATCCACACCTCCTGGTACAGAGCTTGTTAGAGCAGGGAAATGCACCGTAGTCTCCAACAACCAACCCAACCACTGGACTAACCCTGCCTCTGAACAGCTAAATATAAAACAGGAGTCCATGTGATTTAATCTATATGATGTCCCAAACAAGGAGCGGGGCAAGAAAGTCATTAACGAAAGCCAAATAAACCATCCAGGATTTTTCTGGCTTTCATACTCAACCCTGAAATGGCAATATCAGCCTTTTCCTGGTCTCTCACATTTTGGGATGCACACTCCTACTGGGAATATTTCCTGGGGCTCAGCTCCACCTCCCCCAATTGAATTGCTGGTGAGCTCTGGCAACCTGCCCTCCTGCCGCCGCCGCCC